>OY744550.1:37744922-37842422 GCA_963556195.1 Sepiola atlantica
AAAACGTCACGTGTCGATCAATGATTGATATATACTTAAAATTAAAAGTGCATCTCTTAGAGGATCTTTTGCTGAATACAGCTCAGTCAAAAAGGCGCTGTGCACCTTCACCACGGCCTTAAGGTGGGATCTGCACCTGGAATGCGCAGCCTTCACAATGTCCTTCGAGAGACACCTGAATACCCATTTGATCCTTGGCAATCAGCTCATCCTTGGTGTTGTAGGTGGTACGGTTGGTGTCTTTCCCAACTGTGCACCACACATATAATAGTCCATGGGGTTGCAATCAGGCGGGTGGGGGGGGGGGGGGGGGCAGATGTTAAGACTGAAGTTGTGGAAGTTCTCAGAAAAATATTTCTGGGTTTTCTCAGATATGTGACTCAGAACCGAGTCCTGCTGCCACACGTATGGCTTTCCCACAGACACCCTCTCCACCGACGAGTGCTTGACAACAGTGGACAGCAACTCAATATAGCCATCTGAATTGAGTCTCTTTTTGGAAATGTGGAGCAACATCATGTGGCCTTTACTGGAAACACGCCCAAAGAACATCACAATTTGAGGGGAATTGGTCTTCATGTCCCCTAAAGATACTGCAAAGAAATTGAAATTTGGGGAATATTTATTGATGTCTATATATTGATAAAATTTGACAAAAATCTGAGGTTTCGCATAGCTTCCACCCCCTGCATGAAACTAAATTAAACAAAATATAGCCTACATTACCCACCCTTACCTCTAACAGCTGTGTTCCAAAATTCATAATGATAGATTAATTAGTTTAGAACTGAATCCTATACACAGAAATATGCTAGATAAATATCCCTCCCAGAATAGGTAAAATTAATTCTCCAGACAGAACAGTTTTGCACCACTTTTATGTCCCTTTACAAAGATTAAAATCGAGTTATAATGATACTAAACCTAATGTCTAGAATCCGTATACCAATTGTAAGATGTCCTACCTTTCCCCATCTTCAAAACTGCTTGTCAACATGTCAAAATATCTTTATAAGTTCAGATGATGTCATTTGTAATTCTTTAAGGGGTGGCATCGTTCAAAGCATGGTATGACATGCATTGGAAGATCACATTGGCGACACTTCTGCTCTGTTTGTTTTCTACCACTTCTCATACGCCTATTACTACACACAATGCAATCTGGCCTTTCTTCACCAATGGTTGTTGGAAAAATCTTCTTTTAGGCCTATCTCCCACCATGGTGCATCCAGGCCTTGGATCAACAGGCCTATTGTACTCCTCCAATAGTGAGATGCATATCTCCTGAATGAACTTCTTCAGTGGAACCGGGTTGGCTTCTTTGAGAGAATAGAGAATGTGAACATTTACTGTAGTAAAACTCAGTAGGCAACTGACTATTCTAGGATACCACTTGGTTGACCTATGCGGGGGGGGGGGGGGAATAGATAGGTCTTCATTCTTTGATACATTTTGCCCCCACCCTTTCCTGAATTTATTGTATCTGTCAATACAGTATTGCTTTTTACATTGCGCAATCCAGTGACACTTCAAACGTATTTGTTCCATAACACAACTGTTTCCATAGATATTTGTTAGCATGCACAAATGCTTGAAAATCTGCAAAAAATCCACAAAATTTGACCAAAGATTGCGCCAATAACTTCCACGGCACTATATACAAATCTATACATCCGGAGATTCCCCATGACATCAAGAACATAATACAAGCTAACAAGACCATTTTCAGCTGCCAATATGCATGTAGCATCGTCTATTAGAGGTGGTAGACTTGTTGCAATTTTGCGACAGCCATGCTAAGAGTTAAACATAACAATTCTATTTGATTATATCTTTTAAATTTTTTTTTAAATTTTTCTAATCTTTTTTGTGTCAAAATAAAAAATTAATGTTCCATAAGTATCACTAGCACTTTCGATTCTTCGTCAAATGAACAAAAAAGCTGGAGAAAAGAAGAGAACTTCAAAAAACAGCTGAGAACGCGTTAAAGGTCAAAACAACAAACCAATGCAGTTCCAGAAGAACGTTAACAATTTAAATTCGGGGATGTCAGAATTAGCGTCACAGGATAAGTTGTATTTATGTTAAGCATTTAAAATGTTGTTACTCGTTTCATACGTAATTTAATTTATTGTAGGCTGCTGGGTTTTAATAAAGATAGGTTTAATTTTTTTTAAATTAGTTTCAGAATGTATTTTTGTATTAACAAAAAAATATCTTGAATGGAGGGATAAATGCTAGTAAATTATCAAGTATATAGTGAGCCTGTGGGAAAGGGTAGTGGTAGTAAAACCAATGTAGCTATTAGCTTTATTATAATTCTGGCATCCCAGAATTTATACTGTAAATATTCTAGACGGGCCAGTGATTGAAACTTAGATTGAAACTCGATTGCTTTGTAAGTGGTATGAGCTTTAGTCCACTATATTATTTTTACTGCAAGTAAGAATTTTACTATGTATATAAACAATATCAGCTATTAACGAGTTCTCTATTAGCTTTTACAAAGAGCTTTGTATTATTGCTATTAGCTAGCAGTTTCACTTAGTGTTCAACACCCAAATGAATTATCCCGGTCATTCCTTTTTCTCTCTTCCTCTTCCTCTTGCTCTTCCTCTTCTCCTTCTCTTCCTCTTGCTCTTCCTCTTTCTCCTTCTCTTCCTCTATCTTTTTCTCTATCTTCTTGTATCCTCCTCTTTCTCTATCTTCTTGTATCCTCCTCTTTCTCTATCTTCTTGTATCCTCCTCTTTCTCTATCTTCTTGTATCCTCCTCTTTCTCTATCTTCTTGTATCCTCCTCTTTCTCTATCTTCTTGTATCCTCCTCTTTCTCTATCTTCTTGTATCCTCCTCTTTCTCTATCTTCTTGTATCCTCCTCTTTCTCTATCTTCTTGTATCCTCCTCTTTCTCTATCTTCTTGTATCCTCCTCTTTCTCTATCTTCTTGTATCCTCCTCTTTCTCTATCTTCTTGTATCCTCCTCTTTCTCTATCTTCTTGTATCCTCCTCTTTCTCTATCTTCTTGTATCCTCCTCTTTCTCTATCTTCTTGTATCCTCCTCTTTCTCTATCTTCTTGTATCCTCCTCTTTCTCTATCTCGTCATTTCTCTATCTTCCTCTCTATCTCGTCATTTCTCTATCTTCCTCTCTATCTATCTATCTATCTTCCTCTCTATCTATCTATCTATCTTCCTCTCTATCTATCTATCTATCTTCCTCTCTATCTTATCCTTGGTCTCTCTCTTTCTTGTTCTCTCGCATACACAATAAATAATGTTAAGCACATTTAGTAATCCATAGTAATTTCAGTTATTAACAAAAGTGTAAGATGGTATAATTGTTTAGGAAGAAACCAGAACACATCTTTAAAGTAATAATTTATTTAGCATTGCATATAAAATTGGCATATTTAAAAAATAATGACAATAATTAAAGATTGTAATTCATTTTTGTTTTCAATTATAAATGAAGTGTAAGATGGCTTACTTGTTTACAAAGAAACCGGAACACATTTTTAGGTAATATTTTTTTACACCATATACGAAATAGGCGTGATGTTATCTGATATATTGGTGAATATCGCAATTTTACATATGTTAGATGGATGCACCTAATAATACTATTGAATAGGTTTATATGTTTAAAGGGAAATAATTTTTTACTCAAAAGTTATCTCCCTTGCCAAGAAACATTTTGAAGCCTGAGTTATCTGCCCCTGCATTTGACCAAGTAATAAGAAATAGGAAAATTTAATGGAGTACGCTTACTGACATTGGCTCAGCGACAGATAATTCAAACCTCTTCATTTCATAATTCTCCCAGTTGTAAAATGGTTAAATGAACTATTTATATTTTTGATCTCTATAGAATCGTTTTCATCAATTTTGTTTCTTCATTTGTGTCTTGCCACTCGAATCACTTCACAACACTGTAGGATTCCTATATTCTTTCACCTATTTCTATATTATTATTTAATTATTAATAATAAATGTAATAATGTATTAGTATATGATATTACAAGACTTTGCTGCTGATAATAAAAATGGCAGCCATCTGAAAAAATATTCTTTGTGGGATGATGGTTTCTAAAAGGAATTAGTGAATTTATTTTTTTTTTTTACTCGACAACATGGACGAACAACAAAGAAAAAGAAATGACAAGTCAGAATCAAATATTTATTTGTCAAATTGAAAGCTATCAATGACAAACTTCGATTGTATTTTAGGTGTAAACAAAAGTTGATCCTTTCACTTTATAAATCTACGATTATTTTTCTTGTGTCATTGATAGGTTTTTCCCAGGTTACTTCAAGTTAGGTTACTATTTTCAGTGAGGGGCTAACTTATTTTTTAAGTGTTGATGTTTTTACAACTTAATGCGCACAATATTGTGTGGTTCTATGCATATAAAACGGTCCCGTTTTAAAGAGAAAAAAAGACCATTTATCAGTATGGTGGGCTTAATGTGAGGTTTTAAGTTGTCTTTAAAAAAAATCAATGGTGAAAACTAGTAGTGAATAAAATGTGTTTCCTATTATGAAATTGTTTCCCTGGTCCAAATCTGGGTTTTTTGCTTTTACTATTAAAAGAAAATCATTTAAGATTCTGTGTTAGTTGTTCAAATGAGTCTTATATGAACAAAGTTGTGCTTCCATGTAAAAATTTTTTTTTTTTTTTTTTTTTTCAAAAGTTAATGGAATTTGACCAATGTTTAGTCTATCTTGATCTAATAATTCTTGCTTCCATTATGATTAATTTTCATTTATCACAAGATGACATTATATTTGCAAGGATTTTTCACTTGTTCAAAGCCTGTATTTTTGGTTATAGACTGAAATTTGGCTTCTGAACCAATAGTACAAAAGGCAGCAAATTTTCCAATTTCCAACAAACTTTGAATGGTCATAATTCGGTGGCTAATTGAATTACAGAAAGTAAATTTGGTATCATTTTTGTTTTGCAGTGATCTATGTGCTCACAAATTTTTTTTAGACATAATGAAAATAAGTTTGGTTTGAAATACCTAGTACAAGACCATTTAATATTTGACAACTTTTGATACTTTTTTATATTCTACAAGTATGAAGATCTTAAAATTTAATTCAACAATCGTATAAAATATAAACTTAAAAATTGTTTTTAAGAGAACAATAATACTTGACTTTTTTCCTTTGAACTTAAATTCAAGCCAGAAATGACTTCGTAATGAACAGTTTAAAGGCTTCAAAATTACTTTAGAATTTAAGTTTTACAATCAAATTTATAAGTCTGCCACTTTAATCTATTAATAGTTTTTAAGAAAATATCTGAATAAATTAAAGTTTAAAAGAAATAAGTCAAGTATTATGATTCATTTGTGCTTCTGAATCAATTAACTTTTGCATGCGTTCATATTGTATCAAATAAACAGATCAGGGAATGATAATTTTTGGAGAACCTATGCTCGTAATTTTCTCGTGGGATGACTTGACAAAACTGAAGGCGCTTAACTCTTAGTTGGATTACTTTGGCCTTATCAACCGACTCGAGTATTCCTATGTCTCTGTAGCTGAATATACATAAAAACATTTATAAATATGCATGTAGATAGATAGATATGAAAAAGGAAAGACAAAAACTATTATTTATGTGTTTATCAACGTTTCGTCTTTATTGAGATTTCCTCAGGATGAAGAAAAATGCAGAAAAAATAATCATGCAATTATCAAATTTGATCTGCCCGAGGGCGGCGAGCCTCAGGCCAATCTGAGTGAAAAGCAATCAAAAAATTGAGACAGGCCAAATAGGATGTGTATTATCAGCAGCAATTAACTGAGTTTTAGGGGGGAGGGATGGGTTGGTTCGATATGAGTTTATTAGCTTTAATCTTGAAAGACATTGTCTGGGTCACTGTGTCCAAATCAGCGTTTGGGGGTGGATGGGGGAGGGTCTGAACTTATTGCCCCGTTTCGAATTAAAAGGAAGTAGGAAGGAAAAATGAATTTCTATGTGCAATATAATCGCGTGATTAGTTTTAGAAATGCAAATTCTGACGAAACTAAAAATGTGATAAAAAAGAGAAAGAAAAAGGATATCTATTAGGTTATTTATGTGTAAATGTATTTATTTATTCCTATTTATTTAATTATTTGTGTATCATTATTTGACCAATAATTATTAAATTATATTTGAGCATATATACATATTCAAATATGTATATAATTGTGTAAGGAAGAGATGGGAAATAATATCTAAGTGTATGCATATGCTGTGTGTATGTATATATGTATGTATATATATATATATATATATATATATATATATATATATATATATATTTGAATAGATTTTTTGTGGTACAAAATTTTATTATACATTTAAATAAAATAAGTGGAGCCATCTTGAATAAAGGGCAATATCACAAGTAAAAAGTAAGACGGGGGGAAAAAAAAATTTTTTTTTGTTCATGTATAATTATCGAATAAAACAATTAAGAAGTTTCGTTAGGAATAAAAGGGGGGGGGAAACATAGGCTTATTAATCATGACCAATGGATTTCTTTTTAAATATACTATTTTTTCATTGATATAATTATAGGAGCTAAATTGTCACATAAATTATAAAAGTATCTCCTATAATCATCTGTAAAAAAGGATCACTAAAAAAGGGAAAACAAGGCCCTTCTATAACCAGCAATTCCTATAAATTTATTTATATGGCATACACAGTTGAGTGTAGGTTGCCAGAGGTTATAACAATGAATTGAAAAGGAATTAAAGTTAATAAGTGTCGGCTGCCAAAAGTCCTTTCTTCAAGCGAAAATAGCCGTGTTCAGAGTGTCTAGTCGATAAATAACAGTGTCTACCTCTTTCTTTGTAGCTGCCTGGAAGCTCTCTGGGTGCTCTACGAACCCATATAGGTTTACAGATGGAATACGCAAATAGTCTGGTCAAAATTACTACGCCTAATATGGGGAGGTACTGTTGCCACATCTTTCCTATCTTGATAAAGTATAAAACCGACTTTGAAATCTAGTGGGAATGTGTGGATGTCTCCTTCTCTTCCCTATAGCCTCATTCTAACAGAAAAAAAGTTTGATAGCCTTTCTCTACTCTATCGTTATTTTCATGGTAGGTGGTTGACTAAGCTCCAATCTCTGTTTCCCCCTTGTAAAACATTTACAGCAAAATTTCGTTTAGTTGCAACCACTATTAAAAAAATTTTCCTTACTTTATTTTTTATCTATAGCTAAACGGAAGTTCCATGAGCAGTCTCTTTTCAAGAACTGCCTATCTGGAACGCAATACCACGGGGCTGCTTCTTAGCTGACTACAGCATGGTCATTTTCAAGTCCAATGTTAACAAATTGTTGTTGAGCCGTCCTCGTAAATAATCATATTCTGCCTAAATCCAACCATTGCCTGCAGTCCACAAAGTGTTTGTCTCACCATCCACTTCTCACACTCATTAACCTTTGTCCTCGAGTGGGCTTTCGGCCTTGATGAGCTTGGCAAAAAAAAGTGCCAAGTTCTCTTACTGGAACCAATTACATTCGATCACTTGATATGAATTACTAACACTGACATGCGAATAATTGGCTAATAAAACAAAAACATAGTTTTTCGTATATCAATCAATTCTAAAAATGTGTCTAGTTAAGAGTAAAATAAAAAGAACAGACCCCTTACCCATTTTCCACTTTTGATTGTCTTGTGTCTAATTTGTAAATAGAATTTAATTTTATTTGCGAATAAATAATCCAAAGTGTAGTATCTGTTCTGCCCTCTGTCAGAAAGAAGGATAAATCCTCCTAGATTAAGTCAATTCCTATTTTTGTCCCCGATTCAGAGTGCTACTTTTCGGGGAACTGGATTTCTGTCGCATTAAAAACTGACCTTGTGTCTAGATCTGTCCTTGTGAGGAGGCAAGTAAATAGAGGATTCAAATTATGTGTCCGTGTCACTTTATGTATGTGAAAAGCTTTATAATTAAGTGTTTTCCTCACCCGATCTAACTTCTGACCTTCACTTGTAAGTCGCCCATTCTAGGAGAGAAAAAAAAAAGAATCTGGGGAAACCAATGTCAACAACAAAATTCAAGACTGCCAAAGAATGTTTACCATGCTGATCTTGTATAGATCAGCATGGTACACATTTAGATTGAGTACTGTTGCTGTATCATGGGAGGTGCCGCTCTGAGCACTCTCCTGCCTTGACAGAGTAAAAAAAAAAACGATTTCGAAATCTAGTGGGATATCCTCTTCTCTTCCCTACATCCTCTTTCTAACAGAAGAAAGGTTGCTAGTCTTTCTCTACTCTATCGTTATTTTCATGGTAGGTGGTTGACTGAGATCTAATCTCTGCCCCCCCCCCTGCTCCCCCCAAAAAAACATTCACAGCAAAAACTTGTCTAGCTACAACCACTGTAAAAAAATGTCCTTTCTTCCCCTGTATCTGGAGTTAAACAGAACTTCCATGAGCATTTTCTTTCCAAGAATTGCCTGTCTGCAGAATGCAATACTATGTGGCTGCTTCTCAGCTGACTACACCATGGTAATTTTCAAGTCCAATGTTAACAAATTCTTGTTGAGTCGCCCTCTTAAATAATCAAATTTTGCCCAGATCCAACCATCTTCTTCAATCCTCAAGATGTTTGTCTCATCATCCACCTCACACAAACCATTATCCCTTGTCCTCGAGTGACCTTTAGGCCTTGATGAGCTATGACTTGTTAGAAAAAACAATTTCCCTAGGGCTGGTCTCTGCCAGAGGAAAATCGAAGTTTATGATCTTTACATAAGCATCCATTTATTTATTACTCAAGACCAATAGATTTTTTTAATAAAAAAAAACATTTTACTATGAAGATATTTTAATAAATACATTTCTCACTTTTTTTTTTTTTTTTTTTTACGAAATACAATTTCTTCTCGATGATTAATGTGGTTTTACTCTAAAAATATTTTACTTTTATTTATTTATTTTTTTACTTGAACTTTGATACTTACAGAAAATACAAAATAAGGTATTTTTGCAGTTTACGGACTGCGCTATTTTTTTTACATAGGATGTTCAAGTTAAAGTCAATTTTTACTGTATCTTTTGTTTATTAAATTGTTAGGTGAAAGTACAGAATAGTTAACAAAGCCCCTCTCCCCATTTTAATATTGGTTTCTAAATAACGTTATTTCAGCATGGTCTGTAAATTGCAGAAGTACCCAAAATAAAAATAGCAAAATGGTGTTCAGGGCTGAGAGCAGGAATTTCTTGGGTTCCTCACTTCTTCCTGGACAACGCCGGACGGGTCTCGCTAGTGTGTGTGTGTGTGTGTGTGTGTGTGTGTGTGTGTGTGTGTGTGTGTGTGTGTGTGTGTGTGTGTGTGAATAAATAAACATTAGAACACCTACGCAAGTTTATAGAAGTTTTGAAAAAATATTTATTCTTTTTAGTATGAAAATAGGTTTACTAAACACCAATTAAATCTTCTAATTAACAGATCTGAATATATATATTAAACCCCAGTTAAATATAGTAAAAATTCAAATTGTTTTAAGTGACTAATTTGCGATAGACTTTTTTCTTAAACCTATGTATAATTTTATTAATTCAGATATATTTGCATGTGTAATGAGTAAATGGTGTGTGTGTACTATTGCAAATTGTTTCCCTATAATCTGTATGTTAACATTTAATATATGATGAGATGTATGTGTAAGCAGTTGTTTTTGGATGGATGGATGGGTGTGTGTGAATCTAGGTTGAACTTGTCTGCTGCTGATTCAAGTATACTACTGTCTGGGTGTGTGTGGGTAGGAAAGTTGTGGTGTTTGTGTATTTTATGCATGTATATGAGTGACACCTATGCCCTTCCAATGTGTAAGGGTTGCAGGAAAGAGTTGATTTCTGCTGGTGGGTGATAATGACACCTATAGAAGAGACTTACCCCAACCACCCCGATAGTTACAACCTTGTAAAAAGTTAATTGTTACTGGCCAATTTTATGTTATTTTGTCTGATTTCGTTTGGAACAATTTAATATTTAGTTGATCTTACAGCCCCGTACAGTTGTACTAACACTGAAACGCATAGGATGTTCTAATGTTGACATTAGTTTAATCATACAGTTCTACTTTGTGTTGACCACTTTTGAAAAATATTGGTTTTAAGTTCATTTCATCAATATATTTGAACTTAATTCATTTATTGTATATGCTACTCGGCTAGTCTTCTATCTGTGCCCACTTCTAGGTACATATAGATCTTAATTTCACTTAATCATGTGACAGTTTCCGGTGACTGAGTGGATATGGCGACTGCTTGCAGATTCTAGGCTGACTATGAACCGGTTCGCACTTCCAGGTCATCTGAAATTGTTACTTTCTTGCACTGATGAAAGCAATAAGCTGGAAACGCTAGGATATGTAGGTATAAATAATTTAATATTTATTTATATATATACATAAATAAATATTTAGATAAGATGTAGTTTGTTTGAAGCATTACGTGTAATATGTATATAAAGGAGTCGTAGAAGGCTTTCACAGTGCAAGAAGTGGCAATATGTCAGTGTTGAGAAGGACAAAAGCAAAGTGATTTAAAGTAGCAATACACATGAAAAAATTTAAATTGCTTCAAATATCTCAATAATGGCATATATAGAAAGAGCTTGATGATCTAAGAAAGAATCTTTTTAAATTTTTTAAATCTGACTAAAAATAAGGAAGTTATGACTATTTTTGTGCCTCACACGATTGGATATTTTTCCCTCTTTAAGACCATATGCGTTTCGTCACATTTTTTACACTAATTTTTCAGTAAAAATGTTATATCTTTGTTAAAATACAAGATTAAGCAATGAAATTTTTGTACAAGGAATCAGAATGTGCCACTGAAAATCTCCAGAAATTAATGGTTTCCAAGTAATCTGCATAAATATGCTGCAATACTTTAAAAATACCATGAATCCATTAAAAAAAAGAAGTTAGAAAACTCAAAGTTGAATTGTAATACATTTTATGTACAAGAAACTAAAATCTAATACTAGGACTGTTTAAAAATGAATATATTGCAAGATTTCTTTGGCATTATTGTAGATTAACACCTTCCGCTAACTCACCCCTTACCTCTCCAAAATATCAGATTCTACTTTTTTTATTTAGCCAATTACATGTTAACACCCTGAAAAACTTGGCAGAAAGAAAGAAACAAAAACAATTATTTTAGAATTTAGAGTGGGGATCAGTTTCACATAAAATAATCCCCCATTTCAAGGCCATTCTAGCGTTTTAGGACATTAATTATTTTTTCTATGGGAGATAAATCCTGTGCGTTTTTCTTGTTTTTTTTCTTTTTTTTAGACGATTATGAGGGTCTTTGTGGGAGGAGGGGGGGCTTACCACTTGAACTTCAGGTTAGTGGTAGGGCTAGGGGCAATTAAGTGTGAACACCCTGAAAACTTAGCAGAAAGAAAAAAAAACAATTCATTTAGAATTTCGAGTGGGGGATTAGTTTCACATATATTTAATGTAGAATAATTCACCATTTCCGGGCCATTCTAGCGTTTTAGGGCATTGATGAATTTTTTTCTATGGCAAATAAATCCTGTGCGTTTTTTTTTTATGGGGGTCTGCTTTTTTATTTATTTTATTTTTTTTTTTTTAGACGATTATGTTTGGTTTTAATGGGCTTTTTTGTAGGATTAGGGCTTCCTACTCGGACTTAGGGTCATTGATAAGGTTAAGGAAGGTGTTTTGTTTTGGATGGAGGTTGCCATTCGGCCTTAGTGTTAGGGTTAAGGGAGTTTTTTAGGGGGTGGCTTGCCACTCATATTTAAGGTTATGGTACGATACGTTCAAGAAGGCATTTTTAGGAGGTGGGCTTGTTAGTCGTACCTAGAGTTAATGGTAGAGTAATTATTTATTTTATAAATTTCACTAAAAGGCAAGAATGGCCGGGAAATCGGAGATCATTTTACATTAAATTTATATGCGAAACTGATCCCCCACTCTAAATTCTAAATTATTTTTTGTTTTGTTTTTTCTTTTTTTCGCCAAGACTTTAAGGGTGTTTACACGTAATCACCTAAAAAAGTAGAATCTTAATTTTTTTTTTTTAAATTGGCGACTAGAAAGTCATTACTACTAGAAGTTCAAAAGTTGAGTGAAAACCAGTATTTTGTAAAGTATTTTTTATAAAAGAACCAAATAGGATTAACTTTTTTAAGCACAAAAATATTTTTGTCTTATTTTTACAAAGCTTTACAAGACTAGTTAGCTGCTGCTGATGTTATATCAGCAATACTAGCAGCCATTGTTGACTTTCGCTCAAAAAATGGACACTATTTTTTCGGATAAGGTAATTTAAAATTACTACTACGGAAAGACAAAACAACATACAATTATAATTTTAATGCATAAAAAAAGATAAAAGATTAATTTATTTACTAGTTGGGTACGAAAAATGTAACAACATTTTTATATTCATATTTTAAAATTTTTCAAATTCGTTCTAGAATGAAAATAAACAAAAATCGCCTCATGTTTATAACTGCTACTGCAATGTTTTTCAAACTATAAATAGAAAACGCCTTTTTTTCCGGATAGGGTCATGAAATATCAGGACTACCAAAAGAGAACACATATATACAATTATAATTTTAATGCATAAAAAAGTAAAATGATTGATTTACTTACTAATTGGACGACGGAAATGTATTTTTCAAAAATGTTCGACCGACGGCGAGTTGAAGTCTTATTTTTAAAATTTCAAAAAAATGAATGAGCCGAATTACTTCGTACACCGACAAACATTAAAAGTGATACTTTACCTGATTAGTCTCCAAATTTTAGGACGAAATTCCACATACAGCAATGGTACGAGACTTTTAAACGAACTGGGGGTTAAAAAAAAAAAGTGACGTAAATTGCTGAAAATAGCGTTAACATTTTTTTGTCTTTATTTGCTCAAAACTCTTAAAAATATATAATGTATATTATTATTCATGAATGCACCTGAAAGGATATTCATTTCCTAACAAAATGATGGTATTTTGAGCACTTAAAGTGCTTTAGTTTTTAAGATATGACTATTTTAATAGAACTACCCTCAAATCTGCGATTATCCAAACAGTTTTCTGGTCGATGTGTATTGCTATTTAAAGAGAAAAAAAAGTAAATCTTACTCGTTTAGTCACAACTTCTACACAGTGATCTAATGTGTTCCTTAGGATATTTCGAGGTAAGACCTCTTTATCAAATGGTGGGTGTTTCAAATCTTGTGAAACTCGTGTGAACTGGTAATGTTGTTTGTTCACACGAGTTTCAAGAGATTTGAAGCACCCACCATTTGATAAAGAGGTCTTATCTCGAAATATATTATGGAACATGTCACACACATTAGATCGTGTAAAAGTTTTTACTATCAAGTAAGATTTTCTATTGAACAAAACAAAAAAAAAACAAAAAAAACAAACTTTTTTGTCTTCCTTCTCAATGCCGACATTTCCATTTCTTGCATTGTGATAGCCTTCTATGACTCCTCTATATACATATTCAGATGTTTAACTAAATAATTGCACTATTATTATTATTCTTACAGTTAATTTTTTTGTTTTTCTAGCACGCTGGAAGAAATAACCAGAAGCAGTTCTGAAAATGCGGCGTCACCCAGTGACCTTACTGAAATATTTGATTGTAGGTTTTGTCTGTGTCGTGATGGGACCTTTTGCTATCCGAATTCTGTTCGGTAGCGTTGAAAACACAAAATCTGGAATTACCTCCACAGACAAAACTTTTCTGAGGCGTGAACTCGAAAAGGGATTAGTCAACAAAGGAGTAAGTTTTCTTTTTTATTTATTATTTATTTAACTTAGTTTAAAATAACGCTAAAAACATATTGGGGTGCATGATTGACCGAATGTATATAGTCGCATCCTCTAAATCAAGTTTAAATCCTCACTAATCTGTTGCAGTTATTTATACACTAATACAGTTGGGAAAGGTAGTAATCCACAATCCCCCTCACCCCACCAGCTATAGGTAAAATAGCACTTCTGTCATTACTAACCAGCAGAGCGTTACCACTATGGACCAAAGAAAGAGTCTATTAGGCATGTGTACACAGTGTGATTATGTATGAAAGTGAAACCTTGCCAGTGATGGTTGAGGACATGTGTTGCATGGAGAGAAAATATGAGAATGATACAATGGATGTGTCATGCCATTCTTAGAAAGAGGCTTTGTTCTGATGACCTCCGAGGAAGATTAAATCTGGACAATATAGAGAGATGTGTGCAAAAGAGTAGACTTCGATGAAAGAATGGATGAGTTCTTGGGTTAGTAGATGTATAATAGTTGAGGTAACTGAGTTCCTATTTACTTGCCTCCCTATGAGGAAAAAGTTAGACACAAGATCGGTTTGTAATGTGGGGAAAATCCAGCTCGCCAAAAAAGGGACATTCTGAATTGGGACAAAAATTTAAATTGCTTCAGTCTAGAAGAGTTTCTTATTGAGGAAAGAAAAGTTGGAAGTTTGGTATCAAAACAGATACAACACTTTGCTCCTAGCACGTGGCAGGGTCAGTTCTCAGGAGAAAGCCAAGGGAAACATGGGAGGAAGTGATAAGTATGGTTTTGAGAGAAAGAAGGATAAAGACCTGACAGAGATAGGTTAGTTTGGAAATCAATTTCTACAAATCGTCCAACACATGCAAACATAAAAAAAACGGACGTTAAAATTGATGATGGCAAAAAAAAATTTTTAACAGATACTTTTTTTCCCTTTTCTTTTATTGGGGAGAATATATTACTACTAAATATTTTTCACATCTATTTAACGGTCACTTTGAATTTAATTTTTATTTTAAACAGGTATATTATTAGGGGTGGGACGTAATGGGTGAAAATTTCAGATTCATGTGAGTAGTATTTTTTTGTGTTCATTTATACATAAATAACACTAAACAATCAAACATTTTGAAAATTTTGCAAAATACAGAAGGTGCAGGCCAAAAATGCTGTTAGGGCTCCACGGGACTCAAAATCCATCATTTTTAGGTGAAAAAGTGATTTCATGCGACATTGCAGGTCCTAAAACATCCTCAAAGGCTATGAATGGATATAGATAGTTAAATCTGATGTAGTACTTTAATTTAGGACCATTTTCAGGCTGTGAAAGGGTTTTCATGAATGTAAAATAGCCAAAAACTAGTGAAAAATAGTCCAAATTAGTCAAAATCCTCCGTTTAGCAACCTAATTGGTTCCCAAACCTCTACAATGGTTATGAATGGGTGTAGATAGTTGAAACCATTGTAGTGTCGAAACCATTGCATTGTATTATATTCAAGCAGTTTAATAACAATTATTTTCTTTTGTTTTTAGTTCAGTTCAGTTTAGTTGAGAAGATAGGATGAGTGGAACAAAGTACCAGTACGATGATTGGGATTTCACTTTGCTTGAAAACCTCCCAACTGTACATGGGTGCATTTTGGCCATAGTTCATCATGCTCCAACTTATAAATCTACAAAACAGAAAGAGCATCTCCATCAATTTTCTCTGTGTCTGCTGGCTCACTGGCAAAGAGCATTTGGAAGAGACATTAAACTAACAACAATAAAAGGAGTGAAAGATAAACTTGATCGATGCTTGAGAGAGTACAATAGCAAAGTTCAGAAGGGCCATGGATCGAAGAGGTCAAACTTGATTCAATGGAAGACAAAAAATCACATTCTTTTCAATATTCTGAGAAAGGGTGTTGACGTGGAAACGTTTGATGCAAATGAGAAACAGTTTTTCTTTGATCAAGTTGCACTCACCCGGAAGGTCATAATTGACAACATGCATATCGATGAAGAACATGAATCAATGGTTGTTGAGACGGAGGAAAGGGAGGAGCAAGAGATGGCTATTTCAGTTACAGAGGAAGAAGGGTTACAATAATGAACAGTACTCTCAACGATAGTGATACTAATATCAATTTTGCTGTGCAGCGGTCAGGGAGGGTACGTACCACAGTCAGCTGTAATGAAGTTGGAGTTCAGACAGATATTAACTGGTGTTAAACCTTAGTGTCTTGTCAGTTTCAACTATCTACAGCCATGCATAACCATTGTAGATGCTTGGGAATCAATTAGGTAGCTTAACAGAAAATTTTGGCTAGTTTGGGCTATTTTTCACTAGTTTTTGGCTATTTTACATTCATGAAAACCCTTTTACAGCCTGAAAATGGTCCTAAATTAAAGTACTATATCAGATTTAACTATCTATATCCATTTATAGCTTTTGAGGGTGTTTTAGGACCTGCAATGTCGCATGAAACCACTTTTTCACCTAAAAATGATGGATTTTGAGTCCCGTGGAGCCCTAACAGCTATTTTTGGCCTGCACTTTCTGAATTTTGCAAAATTTTCAAAATGTTTGATTGTTTAGTGTTATTTATGTATAAATGAACACAAAAAAAATACTACTCACATGAATCTGAAATTTTCACCCATTACGTTCCACCCCTAATATTATAGACTTTCTTTGCCTTTTGGCTTGAAGCAAGGTGTAGTATCTGTTCTAATACCACACTTCATCTTTTTTGTCCTTGGACAGTGAAGAAGAAATACTTCCTGGCTAAGGCAATTTTAATTTTTGTCCTGATCCAGAGTGCCCCTTTTTGGGGAGCTGACTTTCCCCACACTAAAAACCGATATTGTGTCTAACTCTGCCCTCATGGGAGGCAAGTAAATAGGGACTTTCTTTAACTTTTATTATGTTATCCCTTCACCCTTGCAATGCCAGGTAGCCCCGCTAGTGTGTAAGGGCATTTTATTGATTACTCGTGTGACCCATGCACGGCCATTGCTCAGGAAAAATGAAGAACTCAAGGAACCTGCTCCCACCTCTGAACCCCATATAAGTATTTTTACTCGATTTTTAGCTATAAGTATTAATTATAGTGTTCCTTATTTATTAGATTTATTAATAACTAGCTGGCTTTGTCGGCTTCGCAAAGTTCACTACTTGCAATACTTGAAAGATGAATTTAAAATAATAAACATTTAATTCATAACATTGTTGTAAACACAAAATTTTTTATTTATTCATATAGATAGATAAACATTAACATTTGATAATTTTGGTACAAATTTATTTTTTTTACCGTCATATTTTTTAATATGACGGTAAAAAAAAAGCAAAAGAAAGAAATCAATTTACCTTTTAACTTGTAATTTAGAAATAGATCACAACTTGTTGAAAATCAATTCGGTCCCTCTAAAGAAAGGGACATTTGAACACAAATACTAAATATTTATCTAGGAAATAAAACAATGTTGCGAAACAGAACTATTTGTTATATTAAAATTAAAACAATCATTGAATTAAAAAAACAAAAAATTAACAAATAATAGTTAATTAAAATATTCTTATCTTTCAAAAGCAGTATACAAATTAGTTAACTTTGCGCCTGATATTGCATATACATGAGCAGTATGTAAAAAAAGATGGTGCATTAAGTTGAATTAATAGGGCATTTTGACTTTTCTCTAAGTTTGAGAAATGGGTCCAACTTTTGCATTTATTCATTTAGATAATAAGCATTGAAACATTAGGGGTTTTACTATTGATGTACGCCCAATTAAGGCATGATCAGTAGCTACTGCTCCTCTAGGAATGTCAACAGAGCAACCTTTTCATCATATTTAAGGCAATCTCTGCCCGTCACAACTTTCAGCGATGACGATTATATGAAATCGAAAGTAATTTTAGAAATCTTAAGCTTAAAAAAAAATTGTTTATTTACTTACAAAAATGTTCAGACAAAATTTTAAATAAAAACAAATGACAGTTTTATTTAAGATTTGAATTTTTTAACACTATAACAAATCTACATAAGTAGAACCATAATTAAAAAATCTTTGTAAAAAGTAAAAAAACAATTTTTTTTCAGGAGTAAGAGTGCAATAGTAATAAAAAACAAAAATACCAGTCAAAATTTAAAAAAAAAACAAAAAAAAACACATGCAGTAGTCGAAAAAGGAATTTTTAAAGAAAGGAACACAATCCAATTCATATTAAGACGGAACTTTATTCAATATTAATTTTTTAAGAAGAAAAAAAAAGAAAATTGTATGTGTTCTGATACTACATTTCACCTTTTCTGTCCTCGGTCAGTGGAGGAGAAATTCTTATAAATTGAGTCAATTTTTGTTTTTATCCAAAGTGTCCCTTTTTGGGAGCTGGATTTTCTCTACAGTAGAAACCGATCTTGTGTCTAATTCTGCCCTCGTGGGGAGGTAAGTAAATAGGAACACACATAATTCAATATTGACTACTGCTTGTTTTTTTTTGTTTGTTTTTTGGTGAATTGAATACTTTCTTTACTATTTAAAAAATTAGACTGGCATACTAAAGTTTTTGTTTCTTCAAACATAAGGGGACAATTCCTTTTTATTTTTATTATTCTTACGTCTGATTACAGTTCTAGTGACTAGTTTTGTTATCAAGATTTGTTAGTGTTTAAAAAAAAAAAATTTTCGAGGCATTTGTTTTTATTTAAATTGAAGCTGAACATTTTTGTAAGAAGTAAACAAATTTTTTTTTTTGTTCAAGCTGAAAAAAAAAAATCGAGTTTGCCAAAAATAAACTCTCGATTTTATATAATTGTTATGGCTGACAGTTGCGACTAAATCCGTTTAATTTTTTATTTAAAATAATACTGCAAGACGATATTTCAGTTCAGTTCGATCTGACGGGCAGAGATTGCCTTGAATATGACGAAAAGGTTTCTCCGTTAACGTTCCTATATTTCCAGAGAAACAGCAGCCGCTAATGGTCGTGACCTCTACATAATACCCAAGTTGAGAGTGAAGGGGTTGTTGATTGCTCACCCAGTCAAAGGCCCCATCTAGCTAAATAATTGTCATTAATTATGTATAGGAGAGTATTTTTTTTAATTATTTCATTTTATTGATTTAAAAAAAAAAAAAATTAAAAAAAAAATTTAAGCACACCCACACTCAATTCAAAAACAGTCACCACCTCCACGACCGGTCACGCTTGGTCCAACCACCCATAACAGCATTTTCTACCCTTTTCTTTTTGTAGCAATTAAATTTTTTTTTTATTATAAACTTCTCCCAATCGAACATCCCGTGCCATTCCAATTATTACCAGGGGTAAGATCTATGATAGCTGCATAAGAAGTATGATGTATGGTAGTGAGTTTTTAGGCATCACCCAGGCCTTACTTGCTCGACTCCAGAGAAATGACAGAGCAATGATCAGGTGGATATGTGATGTAAAGCCGGACTAGATTCAGAACATTAGGTCGAACATTCTACTTGAGAAATTGGCCGTTCCAAAACTTGATGCCCTAATAAAGGCAAACTGTCTTGATTGGTTCGGGCATATTGAGAGAAGCAAGGGGTATATCAGCACATGCAGAGACCTAAGGCTGGACAGCAAAAGAAAGCTGGGCACCCTAGGAAGACAAGGAAAGAAACCGTCAGGCAAGACCGTAAACAGTGGCAAATGGAAAACGGCAATCCCCACAACTGTGATCACTGGAGACTTAGCATACGGACAGCCAAACAACGTCGAACCTCTTGTCAAAGGGAACATGGATGATAAACCTGGATAGCGAGTGAGTGATAAACAGTCGTACAAAAGCAAGACATTCAAAAATTAGTCCCAAGTTCATGGACAACCCAAAGAACACACTTCATAAAATCAGTTAATTACAAACAATTTTTTTTTTTTTTTTTTTTTTACACTTTAGTTTTATCAGCTTTTTAAACTTCGGAGTGATTATTAATCAAACCTAAATTCTACACTGTCCAACTGAACACCAAGCAGATGCAAATTGTGCATCAGTGGTGGGTGCATGTGGTCATATACCTCTCATTTATTCATTGAGATATATACAAACAAAATTGATTGGCTATTGACCTTTAATTACTTTGTGTTCATCATATAATTCTCATATAATTTCTCTCCATGCAACACATGTCCCCAGCCCTCACTGGACAGATTTCACTTCCATATACATCATCACACTGCATACACATGCCCAATAGACTCTTCCCTTGTTCGACAGTGGTAACACTCTACTGGTTAGTAATGACAGAAGTTCTCCTAACTCTTGCAATCACTCTATCACCTGCTCCACTCTTTACTCCAATGGTATCACCAAGGTAACATCTGAACAATCTCAATAGCTTTTCCATCAAAATATACTTTCTCCAAATCTGAGTTTCATCCATCTCTATTGTCTTACACTTGTACATATATAAACAAAATTTGACTGACTATTTACCTTTTATTACTTTGTGTATTTGTTTTAGAATGTAGCTGTTTTAGATAAAAAGGAAAAATATGACTGGCACAACTACAAACTAATTGAGGAAGACCTTGTTCGCAAAGGTGAGTTTTTATTAAATATATCTTCTACAGAAAAAGACTCAGTTATAACCAAGATGTTCCTCACTGTAATAATAGTCCAAATGTTGTCTATTAGGTCCATCTACTTGCATAGCAGAAGGGAATTTATTGTCAGGAGTTCAATAAGTCAGGTTGTACATGTGTGGGAATAAAGAAACAGAAGTAACACGTAAGTCATGTAACACCATTGAACTTTTTTATAGAAGTGTGGGTTAATAAAATGAGGTTTTAAAACATTAGCTATAATCTTTCTCTCTCTATCTCTCAGCTATGATGAAGCAAGGACCAAAGGGTAGTTATTGTAAATAATTGAAATTAATGACTGGGTTTGTTCCATCCTGCAAAGCAACCACCAGTTGGTCCAGCCAAGAAGTCTTCTATCAGAAATTGCCACGAGATAGTTTACCTGGCACAGCTAAGTAGTTATTCATACCAGTTGGGTATACAATCAGTCCGACAGAGGGTGGGCTGTTGTGGTTTCTTCTATCCCTGCTCAGTCAGACTAAGGTATTGTTCTGTTTAGTCTCAGGAGGTCCACCCTCCCAGACTTTACCTTCTCCTTTGAGAAAGGGTTAGTTTATTGCTAATCACCTGAGGTGCCCTTACCAGAGGAATACTGACGAGGCTGCTCAGGCATTTTTTGTAGGCCAGACTTGACCGTGTCTAATCTATTGGAGAGAATAGTTATCATCACCAATGTCAAAAGAATGATCTCACCTGAATAAAGTGACTATACAACAAAGTTTTAATCCAAAATATTTTATTCATTTAAATCAGAATTTTTATTTATTTTACTTTCATTCGCCCCAAGCAAGACATATTGCCACTGAAGTATTAGGGGTTACTATGATAGGGACCACATTTATAGGGTGGCAAACTGGGTGTAGAGTTTAGCAGCAACTACAAACTGAGGAAGACCTTGTTCGCAAAGGTGAGTTTTTATTAAATATATCTACATCTACATATTCTACAGAAAAAGGCTCAATTAAAACCAAGATGTTCCTCACTGTAATAATAGTCAGGGTGGCAACCTGGGTGGAGAGTTTAGCAGCAAAATATTTAGCTTATTTGTATTATTCAAACTACTGTACTCATCTTGGATGTTATTCTCACAACATTTTGACCCATGTAACGCTCGACCTTCTTGATGTGCATCTTGTTGAACTCAAGGAATCTTTCTGTCAGACTCGGGAATTCGAGTTCGACAGAAAGATTCCTAGAGTTCAACAAGATGCACATCAAGAAGGTCGAGCGTTACATGGGTCGAAACGTTGTGAGAATAACATCCAAGATGAGTACAGTAGTTTGAATAATACAAATTATCAATCCTTACCTGATAAATTCCAAAATATAATAGCCAAGTATTTGTTCAAAATTTAAACTTCTGAATATTGGTACCGTCGGGGAGCAGGGAGGGAATTCCAGAGGCAAGCTGTTTGAGGAAAGAGGCTACTGAAGTAGGAAATCTTCCAGCATCTAGGGGTGGTATTTTGTTGCGAGTGAATTTGGTCAGAGGTATTTACATGCAGTAAGTTCATTAGAGCACCATCCATGGAAGTACTTGTAAAACTAGTACAGGAACACAACACTGTGGCGATATGACAGGTTAGAGCTTGACAAAGAGTGTGTAACCTATTAAGTTTGAAATTCTTTTTTGCACTCTGTCCAAGAGGAACAGGCTAATGGTTGCTGCACCAGCCTAGATGTGGCAACAATACTTCATGCACGGGTGATTGGTGGCTTTATGCAAAATACCTGCCAGTATCGTATATTTCTATATACGGCAAGAAAGTACAAAGCTGCAATAATATTTTCAACTGGTGACTGTAGTGTATTAGCAATTTTTTACTACATCTGGCTGACCTTTTTGACTTATAAAATGTTAATAAGCCTGACTTGGACTCCTGCATAAACCCCATTTTTATAAAGTCTGCCTCCAGCTACGGTTTAAGAAATCTTCTTTCACTGCTAATCTTTTGTGTGTATCCACCGGAAAGTGACGAACTACACAAGACACACTCACAAAACTAATATAATGCTGAAACCAGCATTATCTCAGTCAGAATATGGAGACTTCTTTTCTTTTCCTTTTTGTAATATTCCTTCTTTTGGGGGTCAACAGGAGCAAAATTAATGGGGGGGGGGCATTTAGAGCAATTTCTAAACTTTCTTTCCGACCTTGAATGTGAAATGGTACTTTTTTTTTTTTTCTGACATTTTACAATGTAATATTTTTTAACATGAATAGATGAGAAAGAGAAAGATGTTACACACACTTTTGAACTCTTCTATTTTGTTGTCCATGGACCCGGGCAACGCTGGGTAACCATGCTACTAATATACTATTTACATTTCATCATTGATTTTTAAAATTGTTGGTGTTTTAAAGGCTTTGTGAATCGATATTTTTCTTTTTTTTTCTTTCTTTTAATGAATAAAATCTTCAGAATTTTTTATTTTTTTTATTTTTTTTAACTTTAAGTGATTGTCATTTATTTATTTTTTTTTTTGAAAACACTGCCACTACTTATGACCTAAATATTTTGATATTTTTTAGGATAAGGCATTTTTTATCATTAATCCCTTTTTTCTCTTGAAGTCAAAATCTGTCAATTTTTCACCGATTTCGACTCTTAATGCAATGAATTTGCTCTGGCTTGTAATGCAGTGAATCCAACTCCTTGACTTTCTCCGCAGCCCAGGCCTATTCATGTTGAGATTTACCATAATGGTAGAAGCAGGGATTTAATGGGTTGGCTGCTTTGTCTATCCCCTAACTCGGAACTTTACACATCTGTGACTGTAACGTTCTTACACTTGGGCTGTGTGCCTGCCGGTTTTCCCTCGGGGAAGGATGATCTGCCTAGCCACGATGGCAACCTTTTTATCAGAGCATCAATTTGTCAATGTCTGCCACAGGTTGATGCATCTCATAACCGAGAGGGGATGATGGGGCATATATACATAGTCAGATACCATGCCGGTTGACTGCTTGCTGCCCAAAACCACAAACATGTTAACTACCACACATCCTGTCTCTTGGAGCATGCTAGTGAGTGTAGAGATCTATTATGGTTCTCCGCTAATTTGAGCAGTGCACCTTTCGCTGCCACGTTTTCTGTCAAAGCATCAGTTTGTTGAAGATCGTCACAAGAACTACAACTACCTATAAAGAATAGAGATTTTTTATCAAGGTTAGACTCCTTGAGATCCACCATGTTCAGACTATACACAAGCATATTAACAGGGTTCCATCGTGAAGGGTATGACTCTTTACCACGCACGGGTGGTCATTCACTATAGAGGACTTTCTTAATATATAGTAACCATAGTTGTTGATTTTAAAAAACAAAAAAACTAAGATCTGATATTTTTATCAATTTTTTGATAACATATTTTCCTTCATTGTTTAAAAATGTTTGTTTTTTAATTTTATTTTTTCAGGGCCTGGTGAACAAGGTTCTGCTGTAATACTTACTCCCGAAGAGGAAAAACAAAAAGATGTTTTATATAAAACAAATGGTTTTAACGCCTTTGTCAGTGACAAGATATCGTTACAAAGATCTCTAAAAGATATACGACATCCAGAGTATGTATTATTCTCTACTTATATCACTTTGATATTCATGTTTTATGGGACAGTTTTCAAATTTTTATCTCTTGATTTCTTCATCAATTCCTATTGTGATATGCAGAAATTAAGTTTTAAAAGTAAGTCTTCCTTCAGTCTAAGAAATCTTTCATTCGTAATCTATTGTGTGCCCACCTGAAAATAAAAAATTACACAAGACACACACAAAGTGTTTAAAGGCTTTGTGAATTCTATCATTTTTCTTTTCTTTCGATTTTCAATGATTTTGCCAATACACATGAAAAAAATTGAAATTGCTTAAAATATCTCAATGACATACATAGAAAGAGTTTGATGATCTAAGAAAGAATCTTTTTAAATTATTTAAACCTGACTAAAAATAAGGAAGTTATGACTATTTTTGTGCCTCGCACAATTGGATATTGTTTCCCCTCTTTAAAACCATATGCATTTCGTCACATTTTTTACATTACTTTTTCAGTAAAAATGTTATATCTTTGTTAAAAAAAAAAGATCAAGCAATGAAATTTGCCATATTAGTGTATTTAAGTTAAAGCAATGAATTTTCTCTGGCTCTTTAAACAATGAATTTGTTGTGGCTCTTAAAGCAATGAATATGCAGAAATCTACCAATCTGAACAACCACATCTCTTCGCTGGCATTGCTCCTGCAGATATGAGACGGAAGCTGACATCGAAATAGAGATTACAAAGGCTACCAGTGATGAACACCATTTCCTTTATAGATGTGAACCAATAGCTAACCCAAGGACTGAAGTCTAAGAAAAGCTTCCTCAGCCATGCCCAGCCCCTAACATCTCAAGAAGAAAACAGACTGCAGCTATGGACCAGAGGGCTAGAGAATTGCTCCCTCCTACTGACATGGGGATCTCCCCTTCTGAAGTCCTTCCTCCCTTTCTAAAGTTCTTCCTGCTGGGTCCAGTAGAGGTCACTCAACTGCCTGAGAATGTGAATGAGATAATCAAAAGCTACTATGTTTAGATGTGGCTACAAAACCGACCCAACCATCTGCGAATGTTTAGAGGACCATATGATGCAGCACTGACTTGTCTGCCCTCTACTACCGAACAAGTGCAGCTTGAAAGATCTCACAGCGTTCATTGATAATACAAAAGACTATGAAAATAAGTGGGGAAACTCTCATATGACCACAGGCTTCAAAGACACGCAAAGAATAAAAACAAGTAAAGTTGCTTAAAAAATTTTAAATGTTGATGGTACAAAATTCAAGTATCTATTATTATACTAAATGAATCAATCAAAAATGCTAAAATATACTTAGTTCTGGGATTGAGTTAAGTTTTTTTTTTTTCCATTTTGTTTTAATTGTTCAGTTATAAATTATGGCTAATTAAAAAAAGTCAGCCATCTCTCTTAGCAATCTATGTATTTCACTCACTTTAAATAAAGATTGACTCTTGTCTTCAGTATCGCCATCTAATTTACCACAAACATGTATGTAAATTACATGGCAAAATAATAAGTCTCTATATTTCTATATAAGAAAAATAAAGAATAATAATACTTCTATATAAGAATAAGAATAAAAATAAGGATAAAATAAAAATAAAGAGATTTATCATTTTATGTGACAATAACATAAATCCTTTCCAATTTACATAAAGGAGGCAAAAAATATCACAAGAGATCACTTTATTAAGTAGATAGTCAAATTGTGTTGGATCTGATACTTTAGCTGATTGCTACGTACCTATTCCAAGTTCAAACTAAAAGGTCATAGCATTTTGGTCGATTGAATCGGATCATGAAGCATATATATACTTTGAGATAGAAAACATGTTTAAAGTCTCATTTATTATTCTAATATATATGACTTTTTCTTATATAGATATTCTACTTTCAAGTGTGGGTACATACGTTTTGAAATGCCTATGCATTCTTTCAATAACCTGTCTTTTAAACAGTTAATTTGATTATTTTACAATGGTATGAAAATATCAAATAAAATAGATAGAAGATTTCTCTTTCTCTTTTTCTCCCTCTTTCTCTCTCTCTCCCTCTCTCCCTCTTTCTCTCTCTCTCTCCCTCTTTCTCTCTCTCTCTCCATCTTTCTCTCTCTCTCTCCCTCTTTCTCTCTCTCTCTCCATCTTTCTCTCTCTCTCTCCATCTTTCTCTCCATCTTTCTCTCTCTCTCTCTCCATCTTTCTCTCTCTCTCTCCATCTTTCTCTCTCTCTCCATCTTTCTCTCTCTCTCCATCTTTCTCTCTCTCTCCATCTTTCTCTCTCTCTCCATCTTTCTCTCTCTCTCCATCTTTCTCTCTCTCTCCATCTTTCTCTCTCTCTCCATCTTTCTCTCTCTCTCCCTCTTTCTCTCTCTCTCCTCTTTCTCTCTCTCTCCCTCTTTCTCTCTCTCTCCATCTTTCTCTCTCTCCATCTTTCTCTCTCTCTCCATCTTTCTCTCTCTCTCCATCTTTCTCTCTCTCTCCATCTTTCTCTCTCTCTCCATCTTTCTCTCTCTCTCCATCTTTCTCTCTCTCTCCATCTTTCTCTCTCTCTCCATCTTTCTCTCTCTCTCCATCTTTCTCTCTCTCTCCATCTTTCTCTCTCTCTCCATCTTTCTCTCTCTCTCCATCTTTCTCTCTCTCTCCATCTTTCTCTCTCTCTCCATCTTTCTCTCTCTCTCCATCTTTCTCTCTCTCTCTCCATCTTTCTCTCTCTCTCTCCATCTTTCTCTCTCTCTCTCCATCTTTCTCTCTCTCTCTCCATCTTTCTCTCTCTCTCTCCATCTTTCTCTCTCTCTCTCCATCTTTCTCTCTCTCTCTCCATCTTTCTCTCTCTCTCTCCATCTTTCTCTCTCTCTCTCTCCATCTTTCTCTCTCTCTCTCTCCATCTTTCTCTCTCTCTCTCTCCATCTTTCTCTCTCTCTCTCTCCATCTTTCTCTCTCTCTCTCTCCATCTTTCTCTCTCTCTCTCTCCATCTTTCTCTCTCTCTCTCTCCATCTTTCTCTCTCTCTCTCTCCATCTTTCTCTCTCTCTCTCTCCATCTTTCTCTCTCTCTCTCTCCATCTTTCTCTCTCTCTCTCTCCATCTTTCTCTCTCTCTCTCTCCATCTTTCTCTCTCTCTCTCTCCATCTTTCTCTCCATCTTTCTCTCTCTCTCCATCTTTCTCTCTCTCTCTCTCTCCATCTTTCTCTCTCTCTCTCTCTCCATCTTTCTCTCTCTCTCTCTCTCCATCTTTCTCTCTCTCTCTCTCTCCATCTTTCTCTCTCTCTCTCTCTCTCCATCTTTCTCTCTCTCTCTCTCCATCTTTCTCTCTCTCTTTCTCCCTCTCTCTCTCCATCTTTCTCCCTCTCTCTCTCCATCTTTCTCCCTCTCTCTCTCCATCTTTCTCCCTCTCTCTCTCCATCTTTCTCCCTCTCTCTCTCCATCTTTCTCCCTCTCTCTCTCCATCTTTCTCCCTCTCTCTCTCCATCTTTCTCCCTCTCTCTCTCCATCTTTCTCCCTCTCTCTCTCCATCTTTCTCCCTCTCTCTCTCCATCTTTCTCCCTCTCTCTCTCCATCTTTCTCCCTCTCTCTCTCCATCTTTCTCCCTCTCTCTCTCCATCTTTCTCCCTCTCTCTCTCCATCTTTCTCCCTCTCTCTCTCCATCTTTCTCCCTCTCTCTCTCCATCTTTCTCCTTTTCTCTCTCCATCTTCTCCCTCTCTCTCTCCATCTTTCTCCCTCTCTCTCTCCATCTTTCTCCCTCTCTCTCTCCATCTTTCTCCTCTCTCTCTCCATCTTTCTCCCTCTCTCTCCATCTTTCTCCTCTCTCTCTCCCTCTTTCCCCCTCTCTCCCTCTTTCCCCCTCTCTCCCTCTTTCCCCCTCTCTCCCTCTTTCCCCCTCTCTCCCTCTTTCCCCCTCTCTCCCTCTTTCCCCCTCTCTCTCTCTCTCTTACCCCCTCTCTCTCTCTCTTACCCCCTCTCTCTCTCTCTTACCCCCTCTCTCTCTCTCTTACCCCCTCTCTCTCTCTCTCTTACCCCCCCTCTCTCTCTCTCTTACCCTCTCTCTCTCTCTCTTTTCCTCTCTCTCTCTCTCTTTTCCTCTCTCTCTCTCTCTTTTCCTCTCTCTCTCTCTTTTCCTCTCTCTCTCTCTTTTCCTCTCTCTCTCTCTCTCTTTCCCCCCTCTCTCTCTCTCTTTCCCCCCTCTCTCTCTCTCTTTCCCCCCTCTCTCTCTCTCTTTCCCCCTCTCTCTCTCTCTTTCCCCCTCTCTCTCTCTCTTTCCCCCCTCTCTCTCTCTCTTTCCCCCTCTCTCTCTCTCTTACCCCCTCTCTCTCTCTCTTACCCCCTCTCTCTCTCTCTTACCCCCTCTCTCTCTCTCTTACCCCCTCTCTCTCTCTCTTACCCCCTCTCTCTCTCTCTTACCCCCTCTCTCTCTCTCTTACCCCCTCTCTCTCTCTCTTACCCCCTCTCTCTCTCTTACCCCCTCTCTCTCTCTCTTACCCCCTCTCTCTCTCTCTTACCCCCCTCTCTCTCTCTTACCCTCTCTCTCTCTCTCTTTTCCTCTCTCTCTCTCTCTTTTCCTCTCTCTCTCTCTCTTCCTCTCTCTCTCTCTTTTCCTCTCTCTCTCTCTCTTCCTCTCTCTCTCTCTCTTCCTCTCTCTCTCTCTCTTCCTCTCTCTCTCTCTCTTCCTCTCTCTCTCTCTCTTCCTCTCTCTCTCTCTCTTCCTCTCTCTCTCTCTCTTCCTCTCTCTCTCTCTCTTCCTCTCTCTCTCTCTCTTCCTCTCTCTCTCTCTCTTCCTCTCTCTCTCTCTCTTCCTCTCTCTCTCTCTTCCTCTCTCTCTCTCTTCCTCTCTCTCTCTCTCTTCCTCTCTCTCTCTCTCTTCCTCTCTCTCTCTCTCTTCCTCTCTCTCTCTCTCTCTCTCTCTCTCTCTTCCTCTCTCTCTTCCTCTCTCTTCCTCTCTCTTCCTCTCTCTTCCTCTCTCTTCCTCTCTCTTCCTCTCTCTTCCTCTCTCTTCCTCTCTCTTCCTCTCTCTTCCTCTCTCTTCTCGTCTCTCTTCCTCTCTCTTCTCCTCTCTCTTTTTCTCTCTCTCTCTTTTCCTCTTACTCTTTCGTTCTGTCTCACTTTCTTTCTCTTTCTTTCTGTCTCACTCTTTCTTTCTTTCTATCTGTCTGTCTGTGTGTGAGAGGGGGGAGGGTATAGTTTTAATGATTGGTTGCACATCACTGGGTTCATCATTCAATCCAGAACAATTACAGATCTTTTTGCTAGTACTTATGCATGTATATATCTGTGTCTATCTGTTTGTCCCACATTCTTGTTTTCTGAGAATTTGTCTCTCTCATAATGGTGATTAATGTATTCGTCAATGAATATCGAGATATCTTTACCTGATAGAACTTGAAAAACCAGATTGCATTAATTCTTAAGGCGTGTTCATTCAAACTGCGTTTTTAGCAATGAAAAGTATATTTTAAATGTAAGTTGATAGACCAATACTCGTATAGCGATATGTAGACACATCTTAAAAATGCTATTTCAAGCAAAAAGGTGGCAAACTAATGGACCTTGCATCTATAAAAAACATTCAGTTTCAGCAATCATATATGTGTATATTCATTCGTTTTGTCACAAACAATATAATTGATTTACTTCTCACAAAGACATAATTAAAACCATTTCTGTAGGACTTTATTTTTCTGCCTCCCAATGTTAATGATTTTAAACTTGAAAATATAATGAAGATTTATCATACAAATTAAGACAGTGATTCCTTTTTATCTGACTGATGGATCAGCATTTTTCGATTCTTTAATACTTTTAACATTGTAGAACTAAAAAAAGAAAAGAAAAACACAAATAAAAAAAATGCCATAAATATAGAAAATGAATCATAAAAGTTTGATTTCAAAACTTAACTCCTATAAATAGCGAACAATTGAGTCACAAAGTTGACCACTTCCTTATTGAAATAGCAGCACAATTCAACAAGATGTGAAATAATAACAAATCATCACTCTCTAAGATAATGCTGTAGAAAGACCAAAACCAAAGAACAAAAACGAAACTGAACTGGAAGCTGAGGTATGGGGAGATATCTGTGTACCTTACTTTCTATAAGTGTATATTTATACTACTAAGCTTTACTCATGTATTGAGCACTGTTGAAGTAAATACTGAAACAATACTTGTGTAATAAACTTTTATTTGTCGTGAAATCTTTCATTATGGTCATTCTTTTAAGGACTGTTGAAAATTAAATAAATGAATTGCAGAAAGTTGTATTTCAGCAGTTACTTCCGTAAATAAGAATAATTGAGTTATAAATTTGACAACCTTATTATAATATTGGCATAATTCAACAAGACGTAGAATAACTAATTAGCATCACAAGATAATGAATGGAATTGTCATGCTACTCAACTCTACTGACGACACTCCTCTGATAAATAGTAGTTAAAAAGATCTTCCTCGGAGACCATTTACTAAAAATGAACTCGCTATTATTACCTATTTTCTTAATTCAATTTCTCAAAGACTACTATATATATATATATATATATGTATATATATATATATAATTTATCCTTCTAATATTTACAGGGTGTTCGGGATAAATTTGACACTTTTGTAGAAGGAAAGAACAAATGTCATATCTTGGCCAATAATTGATGTATTCTCAAAATTCAAACTGCATCTCTTAGATGACCTTTTGTCGAATATAGCTCGTTTGAAGAAGCCACCCTGAGCCTTCACCACTGCCTCCAAGCAGAACCTGAATTCAGAACACACAGCCTTCCCACTAATAGTACACAAAAAACAGCTATCCATTGCACTTTACCATTATTAATACTTCAAATTATTCTGAAATGTAAGAATATCAAAAAATTATCAAATTTATCCCTAACTCTTGTATATTAATTACTGTATTAATGTTTGAGATACATGTTTTAAAGATAGATTTTACCTACACCCAATTTTGTTAATTTTTATTTATTTACTTTTTTACAGTTGTGCTCACAAAAAATATTTGTATAATTTACCAAATGCCAGTGTAGTGGTTCCATTTCATAATGAACACTGGACAACGTTATTACGGACAGTGTACAGTGTCTTAAATCGGTCACCAAAGCACTTGATACATGAAGTGATATTAGTGGACGATTTCAGTACTAAAGGTATTTATCTTTAATGTTTAAATTTTTTGTTTCATTTTTGCCACTTGGATATTTTAATTGCAATTCAGTCATTTTTCTTTTAGTTTTCCCTTATTAGAAAGAACATTTAATAAATGTTGGTCTAGTAGTCTTCATCAGTTTGCTGTTCATGTACTTCGTCATAATACATCTTCATATTCCAGTAGCTTCTTTCCAAGAACTGCAGGCTTGTGGCTTTATGCTTTGTCTGGAGTGACTTCCATGAAAAAAAAAAAATTAATACACAATTCCACATTTGACAAAATATGAGTTAAATTTAAAACTTCATGAAAATCCTCTTCAACCACCAAATTCAAAAGGCCCACGTTCGGAACATCAGGAAGTTTTATTGGATCTCCTGCTGGTTTGGCAAGCCAAGAGCAGGCTCAAGGTGTTTCCTTGAATAGGGACAATATTTGAAAAGAAAAAAAATTAGATTGCAAAATTAAATCCCCAGAATGCATTTCGGTTTCTACATGAACAATTCAGCTATTTTAATCTTTATTAATAGTTGAAAAATTAATTAATTAATGACTATTCCAGATTTGAAAAGAATTTAGAAGCATGAACAGTAAGTAACTTCTGGCTTTAAAATTATTAGCAAATCCTCATGTATTGAATGTTTTGTGAGCTATTTACATCCTATGATTTTATAGAGATTAAAACAATCTTAACAAAATTAGTTATAGTTTTTTTATAACAATTTGGTTCAATTAATAATTTAAGGAACCAAACTTAATAATTAGAGTACCCCTAGCTCAAAAAAATTGCAACATTTTATTTTTTGGTAGTTTTATGTTAGGCTGGGTCTAGTCTTCAACATACAAAAAATTGGACAAGATCCGAGTATGGGGAAAGTTTCAGGCAGTTACATTTTTCTAATGGATTCAGGGTGATTCTGAGTCAGGAAGGAGGGCGTCAGAAGGGGGATTCCCATTTTAGTAGGAGAGGAGGGGGGAGGACATTCTCTAGCGATCTGGCTTTTAGGGCTAGAGAATCCCCCTTCCTACTGAACCTTATGTCTCGATTCCTTATTCCAATGTTTATCAAAATCCATTACATGTTTCTGATTCTAGAAAAGGTCTAAAATTTTAATCTTAAAGGGTCTTGAGAAGAAATTGAAATTCAGAGAATCTTACTTAATTGGTGTCTTAATGACTATGGATCAAATTTAATGCAAATCTGAAATATTTGAATTTTCAATTGTTAATATTTCACAAAAATTGGAGGTATCTTAATTTTCATGAAGGTCTTCCCCCCTCCCCCCCCCCCCTCTGCATAAAACTAAATTAAACTAAATATTACACACATTTGGATCCATTATGCTTAGCAGCTGTTCCGAAATTCATAATGATCAATTATATATAAACATGCCTAACTTTATATAGATAGATAACATTCACAGGCAACATAAATTTGAATAAGTACATAGGAGATACTGCCAAGACTGCTGCAAAAAAAAGTAGGCTCCCTCTACTGGGCTAGAAAACTTGTTACACCTGCCAGTATTTTACATTTCTATAAAACCACCATTTGCCCATGCATGGAGTATTGTTGCCACATCTGAGCTGGTGCACCAATCACTTTACTCTCCCTCATGAACAGGGTGCAAAACGAGTCTCTAACCTAGTCGGCCATACACTGTCTGCCAAGCCCCTGCTGCATCATTTTTGTTTTACATCTATTTCAACAGAAGGTGCTAAACAAACTTAGAGGTCCCTAGATGCCAGAAAATGTTCTACTCTAATCGGCATGCTAACTGTTTGAACTACCAAATCAATCATGTGGATCATAGTTAAATGTTGCTTAAAACTAGAAGAGTGACACTTTTTATGTCTTCCCTTTCCTATTATCAGCAATGCAATGAAAAAAAGACAGAAAGAAAGCCATTCTTTTTGTCTTCCCTTTCTCTTTGTCAGCGAAACACAGGAAAAAGGAGAAAAGGAAAGGACATATGAAGACTTTCTTTCCCTCTTTTTTACCGGTGAATATTCAAATATTTGTGTTATAAAATTAGTACTCAGTGATTTGGGTAGCAGTATTAGGACTTCTTACTATGAGGATGAAAGTTTCTCCATCCTTTATTCATGACTAAAGAAAAAGAAAATATTGACCAGGATTAAATATCAAAATCGATAACGACACAGACCAATAGTTGCCCTATCTGAGCAACGAAACAGATTTTTTTATCTACCTTTTGTTAAAACTATTTAAATCACAAATATAGGGCAGAAAAATCTTATTCATTTTATATATGAAATGATATTTGTGTTATAAGCCATCAGGAGTGAATAAATGTTATTAATTCAGTAATAAGAACCTCATCCCCAATCCTCACCTTAATATATCTTTGAATGTCCTGCCCCAAAAGCTTTAATGGAGGTTGAAGGGACATGTCAAATGAGGTTGTAATTGCATAGTGTAACAGATTACTCTGGCACCAAAATGGGCCAACCTCAGATTCCTAACAGTACAAATCACCTTGAAACAAAAATAACTCCATAAAAAAAAAATCAATGATTTGTCCGACCCCCCCCCCCCCCCTTCTCCTAGTGACTAAAATATCATTTATCAGCTAAAGATTTCCTTCTGCTTCTACCATTGGTAAATGATTCTCTAACCTAAGTAACACTTGACCCAACTAAAACAAATATTTGCTCAGCAATCTCTCTTTCTCTCTCTCTCTTTCTCTCTCTCTCTCTTTCTCTTTCTCTCTCTCTTTCTCTTTCTCTTTCTCTCTCCTGTTTTTCTCTCTCTCCTGTTTTTCTCTCTCTCTCCTGTTTTTCTCTCTCTCTCCTGTTTTTCTCTCTCTCTCCTGTTTTTCTCTCTCTCTCCTGTTTTTCTCTCTCTCTCCTGTTTTTCTCTCTCTCTCTCTCTCTCTCTCTCCTGTTTTTCTCTCTCTCTCTCTCTCTCTCTCTCTCCTGTTTTTCTCTCTCTCTCTCTCCTGTTTTTCTCTCTCTCTCTCTCTCTCCTGTTTTTCTCTCTCTCTCTCTCTCTCCTGTTTTTCTCTCTCTCTCTCTCTCCTGTTTTTTTCTCTCTCTCTCTCTCCTGTTTTTCTCTCTCTCTCTCTCTCCTGTTTTTCTCTCTCTCTCTCTCCTGTTTTTTTCTCTCTCTCTCTCTCTCCTGTTTTTTTCTCTCTCTCTCTCTCTCCTGTTTTTTTCTCTCTCTCTCTCTCTCCTGTTTTTCTCTCTCTCTCTCCTGTTTTTCTCTCTCTCTCTCTCTCCTGTTTTTCTCTCTCTCTCTCTCTCCTGTTTTTCTCTCTCTCTCTCTCCTGTTTTTCTCTCTCTCTCTCTCCTGTTTTTCTCTCTCTCTCTCTCCTGTTTTTCTCTCTCTCTCCTGTTTTTCTTTCTCTCTCTCCTGTTTTTCTCTCTCTCTCTCTCTCCTGTTTTTCTCTCTCTCTCTCTCTCTCCTGTTTTTCTCTCTCTCTCTCTCTCCTGTTTTTCTCTCTCTCTCTCTCTCTCTCTCCTGTTTTTCTCTCTCTCTCTCTCTCCTGTTTTTCTCTCTCTCTCTCTCTCCTGTTTTTCTCTCTCTCTCTCTCTCCTGTTTTTCTCTCTCTCTCCTGTTTTTCTCTCTCTCTCTCTCTCCTGTTTTTCTCTCTCTCTCTCTCTCCTGTTTTTCTCTCTCTCTTTTATATCTCTTATCTCATTTCATTCAAAATCATTTTTTTTGTTTCAGAACATTGTAAAGAGCCTTTAGACAAATATGTTGCAAAACAGTTCACAAATGTCAAAGTTATCCGAGCAAAACAAAGAGAAGGGTTAATTCGGACACGTCTACTTGGAGCAAAAGCAGCCACTGGGCAGGTCCTCATCTTTTTAGATTCACATGTTGAATCTAATGTCAATTGGTTACCGCCATTGCTTGGTAAGAATTTAATTGATACTTTCAACCATTTCTTTTCTCTTTTCTTTGTTTCTTTTCTTCTGTTTCGTTTTGTTTTGTTTTTTCGTTTCGTTCTGTTTTTTTTTTCGTTTTGTTCTGTTTTTTTTTTCGTTTCGTTCTGGGTTTTTTTTTCGTTTCGTTCTGGTTTTTTTTTTCGTTTCGTTCTGTTTTTTTTTTTCGTTTCGTTCTGGTTTTTTCTTTCTTTCTGGTTTTTTCTTTCTTTCTGTTTTTTTTTCTTTCGTTTCGTTCTGGGTTTTTTTCTTTCGTTTCGTTCTGGTTTTTTTTCTTTCGTTTCGTTCTGGTTTTTTTTCTTTCGTTTCGTTCTGGTTTTTTTTCTTTCGTTTCGTTCTGGTTTTTTTTCTTTCGTTTCGTTCTGGGTTTTTTTCTTTCGTTTCGTTCTGGTTTTTTTTTCTTTCGTTTCGTTCTGGGTTTTTTTCTTTCGTTCTGGGGTTTTTTTTTTCGTTTCGTTCTGGGGTTTTTTTCTTTCGTTTCGTTCTGGTTTTTTTTTCTTTCGTTTTGTTTCTTTTTTCTTTCGTTTCGTTTTTCTTTTTTCTTTCGTTTCGTTTCGTTGTTTTTTTTTTTTTTTTTCGTTTCGTTCTGTTTTTTTTTTTTTTTTTCTTTCGTTTATTTCTGTTTTTTTTTTTTTTTTTCTTTCGTTTATTTCTGTTTTTTTTTTTTTTTCCTTTCGTTTCGTTCTGGGTTTTTTGGGGTTTTTTTCCGTTTCGTTCTGGGTTTTCCATTTAGTGTTTTTTTTTTTTTTTTTTTTCTGTTTTATCATTTATTTTTTTACTTATTTTGTTACTTTTTTATTTTTTATTTAAGTAGAAGTGGGGATGCTGTAGTTGCTGGCTGGATTCGCCATTTCATGTTCGAATGCTGTCTGAGATATTGCATAACTTTCACTTGGGGAAAAAGTATGCTTCCATCTCTTTCACCAAATCTCTAGTTTAAGTAAGAGTAAGATACTACCTGCTGTCACATCTGGAGAGGTGTCGCTCAGGGCACACTTTCTTGCCTTTACAGTACAAAACCGACTTTACAATCTAGTGAGGAATGATCCTTTCCCCTTTCTATGGCCCCTTTCTTACAGAGGAGACGTTGCTAGTCTTTCTCTACTCTATCATTATTTCCATGAAAGGTACTCGACTGAGCTCGTTCTCTGATTCCTCCTTAAAAAATATTCACTGCAAAATTTGTCTACCTACCACCACTCTAAAGAACTTTTCTTTCTTCCTCCGTGTGCCTAAAATCAAACAGAATTTACATGAACAGAGTTTATTTCCAAGAATTTCCCATCTGTGCACCATTTAACCATAACATTGCTTCTCTGAGAACTGCAGCATGGTCGTCTTCAAATCCATTGTCAACAAAAACTTGTCATAAACCTTCTGCATAAGTAATCAAACTTTGTGCATTCCATTTTCAATCCTCTCATAATATTCATCATTGAGGTACTGGTGCAATGTATAACCCATGCTGAAACCAATGTTTGTTGGCATCTTCCGTAAACTGCCAAAAGATTCCGAACCGCTTAGCCAATCAGATTGTAGAAGGCGACAATTGTCAATAGCAAATTAAATATCGTAAAATTAGTTAAAAATTTTTATTTGAAGCGATCATGAATTTCATCAAGTTAGGACAGACGCTTCAGTCTCCGGAAGAAATTATTGAATTTTGTCAAAAGAAAACTTATAGGTCAAAATATAAGTTGCAGAACATGCACTTTTTCACCCTAACCATACAAAAAAAACAACCTCATCTACATTTCGGGTTCAAAAGCTGTACCAGTAAAAAAAAAAATTCATCTAAACAAAAAAAAAAATTTTTCTAACAATTATTTCAGTATATTTTTTTTGTAAAAAAAAATAAATATTTTGTCATTAAAATTATTGTACAATGATTATTTTTTTCTTGATTTAAATGTTGTTTCCTTAATTTTTCCTAGTTTGAAAGCATCGCCTCATTTTGATTTTTAGATCACAAAGTTTTCATTTAGCTTTTCCTGGCTGTTTACATAAGATGCTGACAAAACGTTGGTTTCAGCATCAAAGCTTGTTGTCTATCCTATTTCACCCATAGGAGAAAAGGATTCATACCTTTTTTTTCCAAGGGTATTAGACTAAAGTAACTTTACGACCATTTCCTCTTTCAAATTAAGGGCACTTGTTATTCATAAAGTGTCACCCATCTAAGTACTGATGAGCCACAACCATTGTTTACTTCCCAGAACAGGTGTTTTGAATTGATTTTATTGTAAGCTTAATATATAAACATTTTACAAATAAAAAAAATATATTTATTTAATTTTTTACAAATGTTTAAATTAAATAAATTATTTCTTAATAGCTGCTACTGCTTTCATGTGACTACTTTTTCAAACGAACGATGTCAAAATAATTAAGAGAAAAATAACAATTTTCAACTATTAAAGGTAACACCTTTTTGTGAAGCAGAACATTTTTATTTCACTTGACATTGAACATTTCAAGTTTGTTTTGTCTTTTTTGGGGGGTAGGGGGTCTCAAATTATTCTGACATTTTTTTTATAAAGTTGTTCAGAAAATTAATAAATTACGTTCTTGAAATTTCTCACGTCAATGGATTTCCAGTTTCAATTAAGTCTAACCTTATTTATTTTTCCTCTCCTGAAAAGTTATTAGTCTTTCTTTCGAACTAAAATCTTTCTTTAATTTGTTACTTTCTTTCAATGCTTTCGAGTTTTACTATTAAATTCCACCTTCCATTATTTTTTATCTCTAGCAAAGTTGTTAAACTTAAGGATTTTAATCTTTCTTTAGAACATAAATCAAGAATGTTAGTTCTGTTTTTTTAGCAGAATTTCGCTTTTTTTTTTTTAAATCCAGAAAAAGTGGATTTCCGCTTAAACTGATGGAACTTTTCATGGATGTAAGTTGTTCACTTTTTGGTCGAAGTCTGCTTTCTTCTTTTAATAAGAAAAAGCTGATTTATCCCAAATCGCTAGAGCCATGCTTCCCTATTTTTTTTCATACTTATTTGGCTAGATTTTCTTTCTTCCTCTCTTTTTCTTTCTTCCTCTCTTTTTCTTTCTTCCTCTCTTTTTCTTTCTTCCTCTCTTTTTCTTTCTTCCTCTCTTTTTCTTTCTTCCTCTCTTTTTCTTTCTTCCTCTCTTTTTCTTTCTTCTCTTTTCCTTTTTTTTCTTTCTTTTTTTCTTTCTTCTCTTTTTCTTTCTTTTTTTCTTTTTCTTTCTTCTCTGTATTGCCCTCTTTTTCTTTCTTTTCTGTATTGCCCTCTTTTTCTTTCTTCTCTGTATTCCCCTCTTTTTCTTTCTTCTCTGTATTGCCCTCTTTTTCTTTCTTCTCTGTATTTCCCCTCTTTTTCTTTCTTCTCTGTATTCCCCTCTTTTTTTCTTCATCTTTTCCTCATGACAGTTGTCTGAAAAATGTTAATTTTGCCATAAAGAAAGACTTCCTGCCCCCTTCCTGCACACTCCATGTTTTTCTCTTAAGTTATTTTTGCACTACCCACCCTCCACACACACACACACAGTTTGTGAAATTCATCTTGATTTCAGTTTTTTTTTTTTGCCAACAACAGGATCAAGCCGCTCCAAGAAGTCATACCATGTTGATTCATACAAATTTATTAGTTTTTGTTCCTGTTCTATTTTTTTTTTTGTCTAATGTAAACATTTCTTTGCCATTGGCTACTCACATCTCTGCTAAATGTAAAAATTCCTGGCTACAACAAACCAATTTTGATTGCAGATGACTACCAATTATTTATGCAGGACGCATATATTATTGGTAGAATATAATACTTATAATGAGATAATATTTATAAACATATGTGAATGTATATATAAAGCTGATGACAAAAATACATAATGACTAGTTTGAAATAAGACCTATTTACATTTTCCAACCTATTTGCTGAATTCTTATGGCCTTTTAATGCACATATAACTAACATAATAGTACTGACTCTTTTTGATCATGGATTAATGATCTCTCTTTATTGAATGCGCTTTCCTACGGGAGGTGGCAGTGATGAAGTGTCTAAGACATTCATAGCAAAAACATTTATTCCTCTGTATAACTAATCTCAAACAGAATTTCCATGAAAAGTTTCGTTCTAAGAACATTCCTTCTGAAGAGAAGAATTATCTTTGAAAACTCATGAGCTAAGGACTTAAGAATACTTTGCTTGAACTTTGAATTCTAATAAAATTTGATTGACACCTTATTTTATTACTTCATTTTATATTATAATTTTAATGCTCTATCCAGTATATTGAGCTTCAGTTTTTATCCGGATGTTTCACTAATTATAAGATATTAGTTGACGCTTATATCTTTTGTTGGATTACTTTATATATATATATTATTCATACAAAACCAGGCATATTGCAACTGCCGTGTAAGAGACTACTGTGATAGGGGGCAGGATTTTTAGAGAGACAACCTGGGGTGTGTAGTTAGGCAGTAAGATGTTTGTTCACATTACATTTAAATTTCTGCATGTTGGTATCATTGGGGAAGCAGGGAGGTAATTTCAAAGGCAATCAATCTGAGGAAAGAAGCTATTAGAGTAGAAAATCTTCCAGCATCTAGGGACTTCTACAATGAATATGTGTGAGTTTGCTGCTAGTCGGGGTTATTTACATTGAGGGGGTTATAAAGAAATAATTTTTTTTTATATTCCTTGCTTGAATACTTGATGAATTAATAAATATCGTATTTTATCCAATTTTTATTTTCATCATTCATTTTCTTATATTATTGCTCTATCTAGTATATCGAACATTTACTTATCACAATAGGATCTAAGATAGAGATATAATATTTATCTTTGCAGTTTTATATATATATATATATATATATATATATATATATATATATATATATTATTTAATGCAAGGTTAGTGGGAGAGAACTCCAGCAGAGTGCTCGATTATTAAGAAAAATGAAAAAATAAAAGTGTAATATTTATTTATATATGTATTACAGAAGATCAGAACAACATCGGTACCGTCGGTTTCAAATCCAAAGAAAGGGGACCTATAGTTGGTCTTCTATGCCGGACTCTCTTCAGCCTCTGTTTGTCTGTCTCCCCTTGAAAATGTGAACAACAAAAAAATGACAATGTCCCTTGACGTTATGGGATATGGATGGATCAAGTGGCTTGTTTGGAATGATTTCCATAAAAGAATATGGGGAATGTAAAAATATTTATAAAACTTAAATGGCCAATGAAAACTACTAGTGACCTACAAAATCTAGGAGTATGGGAAAGGGTTATGGTAACTTTTATTCGTTACCACCATCCCCTATACTTAATTGTCAGGAATTGGGTTTTATAAAACAGTTTGGAGTAAGTTCTTTCTTTTTTTTTTTTCCAAGTCAATTCCCCATTTTTGTGATAAGCCCTCAGAGGAGGCATGGATGGATATATACAATACCAAATCAACTAAAGTAAATTCAATTTTTTTTTTTCACTTTAGAACCAATTGCTGAAAATTCGAAAACGGTGGTTTGTCCATTTATAGATGTCATTGATTATGAAACATTTGCATACCGTGCACAAGATGAAGGGGCCCGAGGGGCTTTTGATTGGGAAATGTTCTACAAGAGATTACCCCTGCTTAAAAGTGATCTCCTACATCCTGCTGACCCATTCAAGTAAGAAATTATAATTTCTTGTCTTTGCTTCTTTTTCTTTTTAAACCATTTTCTTCGTTTTTTATCTTTTACATTTTTAAAATTATTTTCTTTCTATTTTTTTCTTTCTTTTTTTTTTCTCTTTTTTGTGTTTTCTCTTTTGTGTATGTGTGTCTCTTTTGTGTGTTTCTCTTGTATGCGTGAGCGTGTGTGTCTCTCTCTTATGTCTGTGTCTCTCTCTCTCTCTTGTGTCTGTGTGTCTCTCTCTCTTGTGTCTGTGTCTCTCTTGTGTGTGTGTCTAACTCTCTCTTGTGTGTGTGTGTCTAACTCTCTCTTGTGTGTGTGTGTCTAACTCTCTCTTGTGTGTGTCTCTCTCTCTCTCTTGTGTGTGTGTGTGTCTCTCTCTCTCTCTTGTGTGTGTGTGTGTGTCTCTCTCTCTCTCTTGTGTGTGTGTGTGTGTCTCTCTCTCTCTCTTGTGTGTGTGTCTCTTTCTCTTGTGTGTGTCTCTCTCTTGTGTGTCTGTCTGTCAGTGTCTCTCTCTCTTGTCTGTCTCTCTCTCTCTCTCTTGTCTGTCTCTCTCTCTCTCTTGTCTCTCTCTCTCTCTTGTCTCTCTCTCTCTCTTGTCTGGCTCTCTCTCTCTTGTCTAGCTCTCTCTCTCTCTTGTCTGTCTGTCTCTCTCTCTCTTGTCTGTCTGTCTCTCTCTCTCTTGTCTGTCTGTCTCTCTCTCTCTTGTCTGTCTGTCTCTCTCTCTCTTGTCTGTCTGTCTGTCTCTCTCTCTCTTGTCTGTCTGTCTGTCTCTCTCTCTCTTGTCTGTCTGTCTCTCTCTCTCTTGTCTGTCTGTCTCTCTCTCTCTTGTCTGTCTGTCACTCTCTCTCTCTTGTCTGTCTGTCACTCTCTCTCTCTTGTCTGTCTGTCACTCTCTCTCTCTTGTCTGTCTGTCACTCTCTCTCTCTTGTCTGTCTGTCACTCTCTCTCTCTCTTGTCTGTCTGTCACTCTCTCTCTCTCTTGTCTGTCTGTCACTCTCTCTCTTGTCTGTCTGTCACTCTCTCTCTCTCTTGTCTGTCTGTCACTCTCTCTCTCTCTTGTCTGTCTGTCACTCTCTCTCTCTTGTCTGTCTGTCTGTCACTCTCTCTCTCTTGTCTGTCTGTCTGTCACTCTCTCTCTCTTGTCTGTCTGTCTGTCACTCTCTCTCTCTTGTCTGTCTGTCTGTCACTCTCTCTCTCTTGTCTGTCTGTCTGTCACTCTCTCTCTCTTGTCTGTCTGCCTGTCTCTCTCTCTCTCTCTCTCTCTCTTGTCTGTCTGTCTGTCTCTCTCTCTTGTCTGTCTGTCTCTCTCTCTTGTCTGTCTGTCTCTCTCTCTCTCTTGTCTGTCTCTCTCCTTTGTCTGTCTCTCTCTCTTGTCTGTCTGTCTGTCACTCTCTCTCTCTTGTCTGTCTGCCTGTCTCTCTCTCTCTCTCTCTCTCTTGTCTGTCTGTCTGTCTCTCTCTCTTGTCTGTCTGTCTCTCTCTCTTGTCTGTCTGTCTCTCTCTCTCTCTTGTCTGTCTCTCTCCTTTGTCTGTCTCTCTCTCTCTCCTTTGTCTGTCTCTCTCTCTCTCCTTTGTCTGTCTCTCTCTCTCCTTTGTCTGTCTCTCTCTCTCTCCTTTGTCTGTCTCTCTCTCTCTCCTTTGTCTCTCTCTCTCTCTCTTGTCTGTCTCTCTCTCTCTCTCTTGTCTCTCTCTCTTTCTCTTGTCTCTTTCTCTCCCTCTTGTCTGTCTCTCTCTCTCATTTGTCTGTCTCTCTCTCTCTCATTTGTCTGTCTCTCTCTCTCTCTCTTGTCTGTCTCTCTCTCTGTCTCTCTCTCTTGTCTGTCTCTCTCTCTCTCTTGTCTCTCTCTCTCTCTCTCTTGTCTGTCTCTCTCTCTCTCTCTTGTCTGTCTCTCTCTCTCTCTCTTGTCTGTCTCTCTCTCTCTCTCTTGTCTCTCTCTCTCTCTCTCTTGTCTCTCTCTCTCTCTCTCTTGTCTCTCTCTCTCTCTTGTCTGTCTCTCTCTCTCTCTCTTGTCTGTCTCTCTCTCTCTCTCTCTTGTCTGTCTCTCTCTCTTGTCTGTCTCTGTCTCTCTCTTGTCTGTCTCTCTCTCTCTTGTCTGTCTCTCTCTCTCTTGTCTGTCTCTCTCTCTCTTGTCTGTCTCTCTCTCTCTCTCTCTTGTCTGTCTCTCTCTCTCTCTCTCTTGTCTGTCCTTCTCTCTCTCTCTTGTCTGTCCTTCTCTCTCTCTCTTGTCTGTCTGTCTCTCTCTCTTGTCTGTCTGTCTCTCTCTCTTGTCTGTCTGTCTCTCTCTCTTGTCTGTCTGTCTCTCTCTCTCTCTTGTTTGTCTCTCTCTCTTGTCTGTCTCTCTCTCTCTCTCTTGTCTGTCTCTCTCTCTCTCTCGTCTGTCTGTCTCTCCCTCTCTCTCTCTCTTGTCTGTCTGTCTCTCCCTCTCTCTCTTTCTTGTCTGTCTGTCTCTCCCTCTCTCTCTTTCTTGTCTGTCTGTCTCTCCCTCTCTCTCTTTCTTGTCTGTCTGTCTCTCCCTCTCTCTCTTTCTTGTCTGTCTGTCTGTCTCTCCCTCTCTCTCTTTCTTGTCTGTCTGTCTCTCCCTCTCTCTCTTTCTTGTCTGTCTGTCTCTCCCTCTCTCTCTTTCTTGTCTGTCTGTCTCTCCCTCTCTCTCTTTCTTGTCTGTCTGTCTCTCCCTCTCTCTCTTGTCTGTCTGTCTCTCCCTCTCTCTCTCTTGTCTGTCTGTCTCTCTCTCTCTCTTGTCTGTCTGTCTCCCTCTCTCTCCCTCTTGTCTGTCTGTCTCCCTCTCCCTCTCTCTCCTTCTTGTCTGTCTCTCTCTCCCTCTCTCTCCCTCTTGTCTGTCTCTTTCTCCCTCTCCCTCTCTCTCTTGTCTGTCTGTCTCTCCCCCTCTCTCTCTCTTGTCTGTCTGTCTCTCTTGTCTGTCTGTCTCTCTCTCTCTCTTCTCTTAGTTTATTTTGTTTATCTCTCTCTCCTTTTGTTTGTCACTAGTTAGATGTACAATTTAGCTAGCAGGGGCAGTTCACAGAGGAAGGCCAAGGAAAACATAAGGACTCCTTGGATTTGAGAGAAACAGGGATAATAAAAAACCAGAAACAGATAGGTTAGTTTGGAAGTCAATTTCTAAAACAATCCAACACCTGCCAGTATGTAAAAACAGACATTAAACCGAATATGATGATGATGATGATGATGGCAATCACAATTAATATTTTGAAAATATGAAATATAAGTAAAATTTGTATAAATATATTATTTATACGCATAAACTCTATATAAATGAATATAGTATAAATTTGTATTTATACCTCTTGCTGCTACCAGATCAGGCTGTCTGTAAATACTGGATTCTAGACTTAAAATCCACTAAACATTGATGTTATTGTTTTTTTCCTTTCCCTTTGCAAAACTATTTGAAGGTATAAAAAACTTGAAGCATAAAAACTATTACCAAAATGACCTGATTCGACATTAAATTACCCGAAAAATGTTGATATACCATAAAACAAAACAACCAAACCTTTATTTATACAAAAAATTTTGGCTACACATATGTATACATGTTTTAGCTGTGACTTAATTCAAATTATTGTACATTTACTGTTGCCTGAGGAACCTTAACTTTAAATAAAGTCGCTGCTGAAACATGTATGCACATATGTAGCCAAAAATGTTTGTATAGATAAAAATATTATACTCAAATACAGCTCTACTTGTTATTGAGCACTATGTTATAAACACTGTAGCGTCATTGGATTGACATCTATGAACCAACAAGCATACAAACATTTAAAACTATATATGAATGAGTATCGCAACAATTTAGTTTTGTTATCGTTTGGAGGGGGGGTGTATCAATTCATACATTGATTTCTTGTTTGATTTCATGTTTTTATTTTGTCTTAAGCCATTTTTTCTCTTATATTAGATTAGTTATTACTAGTGATGGGACGATTCCAATATTTTTCCCAGATTCTGATTTAATTCCCGATTCCAATAGAATTACCACAGCATAAAAGTAATCACCTGTGCAACTATAGACTTCCTATCGAAAGCGTTCATTTAATGGCGTCAATATAAGTTCGTGTATATATAAATGTTCCGATATTTGGAGCTTTTCTTATCGCAAACTTTTTTCCTAAAAAGAACAATGAGTTTAAAATATAAATATACCAAGGTTATGTTAAAAAATCAACTAACAATGTCAGTTTTATTTTTATATAATTTTGCGTTGGAAGAAAATCTATAAAAAGCAGATATGTTCATTTTTTTTTTTTTTTTTTTTTCTCATTGATAAGTTATAAAAAACGATACACATTGCACAAATCAATTTCCTTTCGTGTAATAGTTTTTTAGGACATTGATTGAATATCTGACACTTGATTAATTTTTTATTGACAAACAATTGATATTTTTCAGACATCTTTTAAAGAAATATTAATATTTAAAAAAATTGGGCATTTTCAGTTTTTTAATTGGAAAAGAATAATTAAGTGTATCTGTTCTGATGCCACACTTTGTAAAATATATATGATCATCTGCGAAGCCTTGTTCTCGGATCCAGACCATCAGTTTGTTGATGAGTGCAACTGAAACTACTGCTACATGGGGAATAGCAGGATTTGTGGTCAAGGTTTACTCTTGTAGATCCGCCGTGTTCTGTCTATGCCCATGCATATTAACAAGGTAACCTCAAAAGATGTGGCTCCTCACCATGCACAGACGGCCATTCACTATGGAGAGACTATATTTTGCGCGTCACATAATGCTGGGATGAATGAAGACCAGTCAAGGACACCCCAAGAGGCCAACTCAGAAAAGTACTACCTCTCTACAAACCCTTTACCTAATACGTAAAAGCTAATGCTTAGTATATCTGCATTTGACTAGGAGCAAAGTATAGTATCTGTTCTGATGCTACATTTCATTTTTTTAGTCCTCAGTCAGTGAAGAAGTCTTTCTAGATTGAGACATTTTTTTTATATTTTTGTTCCAATCCAGAGTGGCCCTTCTTGGGGAGCTGGATTTTCCCCATATTAAAAACCGACCTTGTGTTTAACTTTGCCGTTATGTGGAGGCAAGTAAGTAGGAACAATGCATAACATACATTAAATACATGAATTATGATTTTTCTAATGACAGGAAACTATGAAATTATCAAACCGTAAAGCTCTCCCGAAATTACTCTGTTTACTAGTTTTACGAATCTTAGAAATGTGTTCTTGGATTAAGGATTAATATTTTTACTGATAACTAAAATTGAATCAACTAATTTCAAAATAATCGTATGTAAATTAAGACTATAGCCCTGGGGGAAAAAATGGTAGATTAAACGTATTTGAAAATAATTGTTTTTAAGTGAAACTTCACTTGTTTACAAGCAAAATAACAAATTAAAAGTGACCTCTTTTTTGGGAAATGGAAATTTCTCGATGATAATACACTAGGGCACTTCATATTCATACATATGTTATCTTTCACACACATTTTTAAAAGATAAGATCGTCCGATCAGCAAAGATGTTGATTGATGCTTAATCTGAAGTCACTTAGGTAAAAAAAACATCCCTACTTTACCCATTTTAAAATAGCAATACACATGAAAAATTTAAATTGCTTAAAATATCTCAATAATGGCATATATAGAAAGAGCTCGATGATCTAAGAAATTTTTTTTTTTTTTTTTAAATCTGACTAAAAATAAGGAATTATGACTTTTTGTGCCTCACACGATTGGATATTTTCCCCTCTTTAAGGCTATATGCATTTTGTCACATTTTTTACACTTTTTTTTTTTCAGTAAAAATGTTTTATCTTTGTTAAAACACAAGATTAAGCAATGAAATTTACCATATAAATGTATTTGTGTACAAGGAATCAGAATATGCTACTGAAAATCTTCAGAAATTAATGGTTTCCAAATAATCTGCAGTAAATGCACATAAATATGCTGCAATACTTTAAAAATACCATGTATTCATTAAAAAAAAAAAAGAAGTTAGAGAACTCAAAGTTGAACTGTAATACATTTTATGTACAAGAAACTGAAATCTAATACTAGTATTGTTTAAAAATGAATATATTGCAAGATTTCTTTGGTGTTATTGTAGATTAACACCTTCCACTAAATCGACCCCTTGCCTTCCCAAAATATGAGATACTACCTTTTTTTAAGGCAATTACATGTTAACATACTGAAAAACTTGGCAGAAAGAAACAAAAACGATTATTTTAGAATTTAGTGGAGATTAGTTTCACATAAATTTAATGTAAAATAATTCCCCATTTCAGGGCCATTCTAGTGTTTTAAGGCAATTAACCATTTTTTCTTTCTATGGGAGATAAATCCTGTGCATTTTTCTTGTTTTTGTTTTGGAGTAGGGGGGTCTCCTATTTTTTTTTTTTTTTTGGACGATTGTGTAGTTTTTAAAAAAAAAGTGATGTAACTGGCTGAAAATGGCGTTAACATTTTTATGACTTTATTTGCTGAAAACTTTTCAAATATATGATGTAGATTATTATTTATTAATGCATGTGAAAGGTTATTCATTTATGAACAAGATGGTGGTATTTTGAGGTGCTTTGGTTTTTAAAATATAACTATTTTAGTAGAACTACCTTTAAATCTGTGATTATCCAAACCGTTTTATGGTCGGTGGGTATTGCTATTTAAAATGAGTTGTTCCAATATCAAATTATGTTGTCCTGTTGACTAAAGAGTACAATTGAAAATAATACATTTCAAAAATGACATTAGTTTATTAAGTGTGTGGAGGGGCTTTAAAATTTTAAAAAAAACATAAACGAAATCCTTTTTCATGTTTAAAATCATTTTTTTTTTTTTTAAATTCCATAAAATTTAACTTAATGCAGAACTGGCAAATACATTTTTTTTTTAATGTTTACTAGCTACTTTTTTATATCTCAATTTCCTATTTTGAATGGAGGGTCCTGTTTACAATATACATACAACATCAAACTGATACCTGACATTTTGAAATACAACTAGTTTTCTTTTCTTCTTGAACAATTCTATTTGCTGTTTAAAATTAAATGTAAGTTATATTGACGTGGTTAGCTCCAAAACTGGCTGCCAAATTTTAACAATTAGTTTTGTTTGATTTGCAAGTTGTGACGGGGGCATAATAACAATAATCTACCTTATTTGTTTGAATTTTTGCAGATTTCTTTTTTCTTTTCATTATTATTTTGCAAATATCCCGAATTATGATGAGATTTGCGTTTTCAGCAACTTAAAAAAATAAAACCTTTAACCTTACCACCAAGTCTGAGTGGCAACTACTTTTTCGATTTGTTCAGTATTTTTTTTTTGTTAAGGGGGTGTTACTACCCAAACTTAGGGTTAGTGGTAAGGTTAAGGAGGAGTGTTTTGTTTTGGAAGAAACAAATAATAAAATCAAACAGTGTTTATTGAAAATGAAATTGATATGTATCACTAATTAAACATCATAATAATGACATATCCAGTATAGAATATTTCTGAAGAAATTGTCTTTTATACGGTGGATAATTTGCATGATGGACTAATCCGTAAAAATCAGATAACAAATTAATACGGTGGATTATTTTGCCCTATCACCCGCTTGCAAAGTCAAATAAAACAAATTGCTACAATTTGGCAACCATTTTTGGAGCTAACCGATTCAATATAACCGGAATACATTACACATTTATAATGCATGTCTATACATATGTCATTTTTGCTGAAGGATTGAAATAAATCTGTAACATTTATTGAAATCCCTTTCATTTACCTCTTTTGTTTGAAAATATATCTCTATATGGGGACTGAAGCACCAATATCTTCACAAATACATTTCATATGACTATAATATCATTTCGTATTTCTATGGTTTTTTTCTTTTTGAAAGCATTTTATGCTAAAATCTAAAATACATTTATTATTCTAATATAAAAAAATTGTCATTAAATCTTTCTATCATATTTTTATTCAAGCATTCCTCTTATTAATAATAGTCAAAATGTTAATAACATTTAATTTGATTAAAATCTGCATGACTTTTTTTTTTTCTTTGGATATGGCCATTTGGTAGCTATACATATCAGTTTCAGTTTTGTAAAACAAAAATAAATTTAAAAAATTCTTGAGCTAATTCCAGTGTACAAGTGGAAATGGAAAAACACCCATCTTTAATTAGTACCTTCTACACCGATTTGGAAAAAAAAAAAGATCTGATCACCAAAGATCAAACGCAAAAATATAATTGCAGACTATCTGGTGTTGTTGAGTACCAGAAATTATGATTTTTACCAATTTGAAAATGAATTGTTCCAAAATGGAAGAAACCATCGTAAATAGAAATCTGTAAGAAAAAAAATTGGTGCTTGTCCATAAAGGTGAAATATGGCAGTTCCAAATAAATTAACAGTAAAACTCTTTGATATACAGTAAAATTCCTACGCCATGAACTTTTGGGATTGGTAGAATAAATTAGATGACCGTAAAATAATTTTCTTCATTAAAAGATATAGAAAATGAGTATACGTTTGCCCAACTATAGTAATATGAGGATAATTAAAGAAACAATATGTAAACAAAATGGATTTATTAGGAAAATAACTATTAATTGATGCAAATAGACATTAAATGCCTAAATATTGAAAAAAAAAATGTTAATAGATACTGCACTAAAATTATTGAATATCGTCATTATTTTTAAAATCATTCCCATTCAATGACTTCATTGAGTTTTTTTTGTCAAAATTTGGATACTTTGTTCTGTTCCATTTTCTTAATGAACATATTTCTTTGTAAAGCACGAACCATATTAGAACTAGCACAAGCTTTTTTAAAATTTATTTTTGTTTTACAAAACTGAAACCGATATGTATAGTGCTATTGCTACCAACATATTGTAGTTATTAAAGTAACTCTTTTCTTCCAAGAATGTTAGAAATGATTCTGTATTTCTTTCTGCGACTTTAAAAAGGGGTGTACATTCGTTAGTATATCGATAAAAATATCTGTAAATATATTAATTTATAGAAATATGTAAATTAACTTTATAATTTGCTTTTTTTGATTGCTAAGCTTAGTCTATGAGTAGGAAGTTCATATTTAATTTTGTTCATAGCGTAGGAGATTTACTGTACTTGCATATCAGGCAAAAATAGGTAGCTACACCAAAAATTAGGGAAACTATCAAGTAGAATTTTAATTAAAAATAAAAATCAGTTTTATCATATTTTTACGATTCGCCATTGATTATGATTTGACGAAACAACAGACTGACTTATCCCCCCTATATATTATGTTTGTGCCCTTATCAATGGTGAATCAGAAAAATACAATAAAACAGATTTATATTTTTAATTAAAATTCTAATCAATAATTTTTCCTAATTTTTGGTGTAGATACCTATTTTTGCCTGATACATAAGTATATCAAAGAGTTTTCCTGTTAATTTATTTGGAACTGCGATTTTCACCTGTACATTTTTACGGACAAGCACCAAAGATTTTATTTTAAAAAGATTTAAATTATTACAATAAAATAAATTAAAACGTTCATTGTATTTATTAAAAAAAAATATTAAACTGGCAAAAGTATTTTTACTGTAAGAAGAAAATTAAATATTGATTTATTTTTTAACTTTCTGCTATTTTGAAGAAGTTTAATAATTAAATTATTTTTCTTTACTTACTTCAGGAGTCCAGTAATGGCAGGCGGGTTGTTTGCCATGGATCGAAATTGGTTCTGGGAACTTGGTGGCTATGACCCTGGTCTTGATATATGGGGAGGAGAGCAGTATGAACTCTCATTTAAGGTCAGTGTATAATACCGTTGAAAAAAAAATGTCTTTTTGTTAGATGTAACACTTGCTTTGAACTTATGAATCTCATTTTATATAATGTTTTAAACAATTTATAATTAAAAGAAAAAATTAAACATTGCTTGATTAATGTTTTTTCAAATGTATTTTGTTCATAAAAAGGGAATTGTTACTGTATGTCAAATTGCATGCAAGTACAGGATGACTCTCCTCCACTTCCACAAAAATAATGCTACCCATAGAATCGTTAATAAAATTCACATCCTTTCTTCAATCAAGCCATTCACATCCTTTCTTCGGTCAAGCCATTCACATCCTTTCTTCGGTCAAGCCATTCACATCCTTTCTTCGGTCAAGCCATTCACATCCTTTCTTTGGTCAAGCCATTCACATCCTTTCTTTGGTCAAGCCATTCACATCCTTTCTTTGGTCAAGCCATTCACATCCTTTCTTTGGTCAAGCCATTCACATCCTTTCTTTGGTCAAGCCATTCACATCCTTTCTTTGGTCAAGCCATTCACATCCTTTCTTTGGTCAAGCCATTCACATCCTTTCTTTGGTCAAGCCATTCACATCCTTTCTTCGGTCAAGCCATTCACATCCTTTCTTCGGTCAAGCCATTCACATCCTTTCTTCGGTCAAGCCATTCACATCCTTTCTTCGGTCAAGCCATTCACATCCTTTCTTCGGTCAGGCCATTCACATCCTTTCTTCGGTCAAGCCATTCACATCCTTTCTTCGGTCAAGCCATTCAGATCCTTTCTTCGGTCAAGCCATTCACATTCTTTCTTCGGTCAAGCCATTCACATCCTTTCTTCGGTCAGGCCATTCACATCCTTTCTTCGGTCAAGCCATTCACATCCTTTCTTCGGTCAAGCCATTCACATCCTTTCTTCGGTCAAGCCATATTATTTGGTACAAATAAACTGCAGTCTATGCCTGATTTATCCATCAAGTTTCGGTCATAAATTATTCAAAAAGTACTGAGCTGCAGTTAAGATTTCAAAATTTTTTAATCTGCCGCAGCTCATCATGATGCAGATCACTCTCTTCCAATATTTCAGCACTCAAACCCATCAATAATGCAGCTATGTGATGTACTTTACCGCTATTAAATACGGTTCTGGAATTAAAGAATATAAAAGAATTATCAAATTTATCCTGAAAACTCTATATACTTGACTTGAATCATCCATCTTTTTTTTTTCTTAAGACTTATTGTATATGCAGCACACCAAACCCGCACATAGTCCATGGTACTCCACTAACTGAAGCAGTTATGCCTTCCCATTTTCAAATATATATGATCATCTGCAAAGTCATGCTGTTCTCAGAACCAGATCATCAGTTTGTCAATAAGTACAACTAGAACTACTGCTCCCCGTGGAATAACAGGATTTGTGGTCAAGGTTTACTCGTCTAGATTATATTTTGCACGTCACATAATGCTGGGATGCATGGAGACCATTCGAAGACACCGGTAGAGGAAAATTCTGAAAGCTACCTGTCTGTAAACTGTTTTACAGTCAAAACCTGTCAACACGGATCACCCAAAAACTGTTGAATCTGAAAATAAAAACTAAACAAGTTCACACAGAATTATGAAAAACAGTTGGAAAAAGTTTTATATCAAAATCAATTCAAATCCTAAATTTAACTGCGTTTTTCTGATTGTATACATTGTTGTCTCCAGACAACAATAAGATCACATAGCGATTCTTTTGAAATAACTGATTAAACAGTGAAATCTGGCCAGTGAAGGTTGAGGACATGTGTTGCATGGAGAGAAATGATATGAGAATGATACGATGTAATGTGAGTCCTAAATACATCCTTAGTTCTGATAACCTAGACAATATAGAGAAAGATGTTCAGAGCAGAGACTTCAATGGTCACATTTAAAGAATGGATAAGAGTGGTTGGGTTAGTAGATGTAGAAAAGTTGAGGTAGCAGTTCAGTTCGCAGGGGAAGGCTAAAGAAAACATGGGATGAAGTGATACAGATGGACTTGAGAAAAAGAGGGATAAATACAGATGCGGTCAGAGATAGGTTAGCTTGGAAGTCAATTTCTAAAAGCCGTCCAACACATGCCAGCATGTAAAACATTAACAGATCTTAAACCGAATATTATGATTAAGAAAAAAACAATTACATGATTAAATAAGATATTTTATAAATTTGGAAGACTTAAAAAAAATTTTAAAAATTTTAAATATGGAAAGCGTTAATGTCAAAAACTTCAGGCAGATGCTAGTTAGCAACTTCATCTCATCGAATTAACTTAATACTAGTGGAACCCCGTGGAAATTCCAAGGAGACTTTGATGGTATTGCCATGTTGAAAGAATGGATGAGAGTTCTTGAGGTAGTAGAGTCAGTTTGCAGGGAAAGACCAAAGAAAATATAGGAGGAATTGATAAGGATGGACTTGAGAGAAAGACCTAGCTAGAAATAGGCTACTTTGGAAGTCAATTTCTAAAAGTCGTCCAACACATGCCAGCATGTAAAATGGATGTTAAACTGAATATGATGATGCTGATGATGATGATGAACAGATCTAGTTAAATTCGATATCTCAGCAGATAGTCTTACTACCCACTGGGATGATGGCTCTTGGCCCAATTACTAATGGCATCTTCTGATTTATTGTTTATTTAGACAATCTATCTCAGTCTGATAGTGCTACATTAATATTTTCAACTAGAAGAATACCCGTCCCAGGATGGGTTAAATACAGAACCATTTTGCACCACTTTTATGTCCCCTTAAAAAGATTAAAATCAAGACCTAATGATACTAAACCTTATGTCTAGAATCCTTATTCCAATTTTGATCAAAATTTATTACATGATTTTGATTCTAGAAAATATCTGAAATTTAAGGCTTAAACTTAAAGGATCTTAAGAAGGAATTGAAATTCAGGGAATCTTGCTTGATTGGTGTCTAATCACTATGAATAAAATTCAATACAAATCTGATATATGCATTTTCAAATGGAAGGTTGTGCTTATATTATGCCCCTATAAAAACCCTTTAAAATACTCCAAAGAAACTGAAATTTGGGGTATATTAATTGATGTCTAATACCTAGTATTCAAATTTCACAAAAATTGGAGGTATCTGAATTTTCATAAAGGGCTTCCACCCCCCACCCCCTTTTAACACTTTTTGCATAAACTAAATCAAACTAAATATAGCCCACATTTCAACCTTTTTATGCGTAGCAGCTGTGTTCCAAAATTCATTATGATCGCTTAATTAGTTTAGAAGTTAATCTTGTATATACAAATATATAAACATATACACATTCCTAACTACAAAAAAAAGATATATTCTGAAATTGTACGAGTTTTGAAAAAATTGAAAAATCCCACTATTTACTTGATTATTTGTGATTTGTTTTCATTTTGATGGGTTTTTTTTTTTAATGAAATCGCTCTCCAGACAAGGCATGAAGCCACTTGATGTAAGGAGCTAACAAGAACGAAAGATGATTATCACAAAGACAGGAGATGCCTATTGTCCTTAGTCTTGAAAAGACTCAGGCTATAGGTAGGAGAAAAACAGTCAGCAGGAAGAGAGTTCCACAAGCCTGCAGTTCTTGGAAATAAGCTACTGGAATAGGAAACTGTATAAGAATGAGGTTTCAAAACAGCGAATTGATGAGACCACTAGACCGAGTCAAACGAGCTGGAACAAAAGCAGGAAATAGATCACATAATTCTGAAGAACACATGCCATAATAATATTTATAGAAAAGACTGAGACTAGCAATATCACATCTGTGAGATAGAGGGTGCAGAGAAGAAGTGTGTGGCCAATCAAATTACAGATATGTTTCTGCACCTTATCAAGAACCCTCAAATCGGACAGAGATTCACCAGCCCAAATATGACAACAGTACTCCATACATGGTCTGATTGTAGAGAAAGAGAATAACCTGTGGCTTTTACATAATTACAAAATCAATACTTTTTATTCTTTGTAGATTTGGCAGTGTGGGGGTGAAATGGTGGATGCTCCCTGCTCCAGAGTTGGACACGTATACAGAAAATTTGCACCATTTATAAATCCTGGTGTGGGTGACTTTGTTGGAAGAGTAAGTTTATATTTACATATATATACTTTGTTATATTTACATATATACTTTGTTATATTTACATATATATACTTTGTTATATTTACATATATATACTTTGTTTTTTCTTTTTTCTTTGCCATCCACAACTGTCTTGTAATTGTTTTTAAAATGCACATAATTCTCAAATTATCTTAAAATAATGATTTTCATGACTTCATCTGACCAAGTGGGCTTGAAACTAAAATGCTTCACTGGATTTAGGGAATTACACTACTTGACCACGTCTGTAATAATAATACCCGAAGGTGCTATAGCATTGCACCGATCAAGGGCAAGATGAGGAATGGTGGCTCAGATGGTTTTCACATGTGCTGATGGCCGACACAGTCACGAAACTCTGCTTTTAAATTTGAAGTTGCCAGGAAGCAACCGAGAAGGCCGATGATGAGATGGGCAGACGCCCTGCACAATGATCTCTGTAAAACCGGCCTTCACCGGCACCAAGTCTGATTATGCCAAGTGGAGAAAATCCATTATTGCAGACCCTGCCGTAGCTGAGAACTGACACAAAGAAAAAGAATATAATTTAAAAAGAAAAGAATTGGCTCAATTTGTTTTTCACATGATAATGATATTATTGCATGTGTAGCATGTTGTACTAACGTAAAGTACTAACGTAAAGGAAAATAAGATTTGGCCAAGTAGGTAGCTATGGAAAATTATTTTACATCTTCATTATAGTCTAGTTGACCCCTCCCTCCCCCGGGAATAAATGAGAACTTTTTGACTCCTGCTCCCAATCCTGAACCCCATATTTTTCATTTTTTAAACAAAATATAAGAAAACGTCTTTGTTTTTTATCAAATCAAATTTATTGGCAGAAAGTTACAAGAGCAACAAGCCATGTAAAAAGAAACATATCGTCTGAATGTTTTGACCAAGGCAACTGTAAACCTGGATATGATAGGTGGCATCACTACCTCTGATAGGCTGTTCCACACAGCAGAAACACTGACAGAGAATGCTGCCTTTCTTCTAATGAGATGAAAGCACCTATGGTACGTCTTTTGTAGACCATGACTTGGTGCTGGGGTGAAAAACTCCTCGAAAGATATATTTAAATTCCTGTTGATTATGTTTTATGTGAGAATTGCGTCCCCTCCCATCCTTCTCCTCTGTTGCTCAAGTGAGGAGTAATTTATGAATCTCATGTGAATGCAAACCTACCCCCACTCTAAGAAATTATTGTAAAACCCACTAATACAAAATGAATGCCACCTTGGATTCTTCGTAAGCTGTTTGATCTTGGTATAGGGCTCAGTTTTCAATTGGATCCACAGATGAAGACCGGGACACTACAAATATAGTATAGATTCCTTTCATCCATGTGCATACTCCAGGGAGCTTTGCCACATGTTTGAGAACAGAACTCTCGCTGGTTAGGGTTGATTGTCCTGTTGTGTCACCACATGTGTGGTTTTAGCAGGTTATATTGAAGTATTTGCTCAAGGCATTTTAATGGATGGAGGTATTGCCGTCCTCCAACATACAACGCCTGGTATTCTCATCAGGTACTGACCCAGCTTAACTTCACGTGATCTAACGAGAACCGATGTATCAATGGGATTATGCCATATATCTGAAGATATAACAAAAATATTGTATTATTGCATAACTTCTGAATGGCGTTACTACAATTATTAAAGAACGTAAGAAAACATAAATTCTCTGGAAGTAAATATTTAATATTTTGTGAATATTATATAAATAGGGGTTTTGTTTGTATGTACGTCTGTCTGTCCGTCGGTCACAATTTTTTTAAACGTAATAAATACATTGCGAAATAATGGAGAATACTACATTTAGCTATCTGATATTCCAATCTAATCTAATCTGAATTTTAATAAATGCAAATCTTTCCTAAGGATAGTGATACCAAAACTTTTAAACTTAAATACAATGATACAGTATATATAGTAATCTCTAAACCCACTTTTACACATTTGCATATTTATTTTAAGTTTCTAGTAAATTAATATTCTGTAATATACATTTATAATTGGTATTGTCAAATGTTATATATTCATAATATTTTTCTCGATAGTAATATTATAATTATTAATACAATTAAAGAAATTTTAATAAAAAAACAGCGTTTTAAAAACATTTTGAAACTGTTTCAAGGGAGATAATTACATGAAAACTTCCGACACTGATGTTAAATGAACAGATACTACACTTTGATCTTGGCCAAGGAGCAATAAAAAAAAAAAAAATATTCTTTTGTGACTAGACATTTTTTAAATGAATTAAAAAAAAAAACAACAACAACAACAAAAACGATTTAATAGGAATGTAGTATTGACTCTGTTGCCATAAGACCGTCCTCCCCGGAATTACCTGCACAATTTTTTTATTTTATTTAAAAAACATTTTTTGCTATTATTTGCTGCAAGATCTTAACGATCACCTCTAGTCTTGTTTCAATTCTTAAACGTTAAAGTAATTTCAAATTTTCTTTTTAATGGAAGTCTCTCTAGTTAAGGCATAAAGCCACTTGATGTAAGGAACTAAAAAAAAAAAAATGAAATATTATAAAGTTGCATTAAAAATAAAAAAGGGAGATGGTAGAATCACTTAAAATCGTCCCATCACTAGTTCAAATGTTTATTGAATTTTAAAAATTTATTTGAATTCTTTTATAAAATTTAATTTCAGAATTATCGACGGGTGGCTGAAGTTTGGATGGATGAATACAAGGAATATCTCTATCTACGACGTCCACACTACAGAGATATTGACCCAGGAGACATGAGTGCACAAGTAGATATTAGAAAGAAGCTTAATTGTAAACCCTTTAGTTGGTTTATGAGAGAAGTGGCCTTTGACCTACCAAAATTCTACCCTCCAGTGGAACCACCAAATATAGCAGATGGTGAAGTAAGTAAAAAACAAAAAAAATTTTTAAACCTTGAAACATTTAAAGAAAATTTATTTCAAAACATTTTAAATAAATAGATGAAAAATAAATGGATAAAACATTTTTTTCTCAAATTTCTATTTATATATACTTAGGTATGTGTATATCTCTATCTTTATAAAGTTAGGTATGTGTATATCTCTATCTTTATAAAGTTAGGTATGTTTTATATGTCTATCTTTATAAAGTTAGGTATGTTTTATATGTCTATCTTTATAAAGTTAGGTATGTTTTATATGTCTATCTTTATAAAGTTAGGTATGTTTTATATGTCTATCTTTATAAAGTTAGGTATGTTTTATATGTCTATCTTTATAAAGTTAGGTATGTTTTATATGTCTATCTTTATAAAGTTAGGTATGTTTTATATGTCTATCTTTATAAAGTTAGGTATGTTTTATATGTCTATCTTTATAAAGTTAGGTATGTTTTATATGTCTATCTTTATAAAGTTAGGTATGTTTTATATGTCTATCTTTATAAAGTTAGGTATGTTTTATATGTCTATCTTTATAAAGTTAGGTATGTTTTATATGTCTATCTTTATAAAGTTAGGTATGTTTTATATGTCTATCTTTATAAAGTTAGGTATGTTTTATATGTCTATCTTTATAAAGTTAGGTATGTTTTATATGTCTATCTTTATAAAGTTAGGTATGTTTTATATGTCTATCTTTATAAAGTTAGGTATGTTTTATATGTCTATCTTTATAAAGTTAGGTATGTTTTATATGTCTATCTTTATAAAGTTAGGTATGTTTTATATGTCTATCTTTATAAAGTTAGGTATGTTTTATATGTCTATCTTTATAAAGTTAGGTATGTTTTATATGTCTATCTTTATAAAGTTAGGTATGTTTTATATGTCTATCTTTATAAAGTTAGGTATGTTTTATATGTCTATCTTTATAAAGTTAGGTATGTTTTATGTCTATGTATTTGTATGTACAAGATTCACTTCTAAACTAATTAACCGATCATTATTAATTTGGAAACACAGCTACTAGATGTAAAGGGGCTTCAATGTGAGTTATATTTAGTTTTGTAAAAAGGGGGTGGAAGCCCTTTTCTGAAAATTCAGATATATTTGTGAAATTTTAACTATAGGTATTAAGAAATCAATTAAATATTTCCCACATTTTAGTTTATTTGGAAGTATTATAAAGGGTTTTTAGATGTCATAATATGGGCAGAACCTCCAATTAGAAAATTTTAATATTTCAGATTTGCATTGAATTGTATCCAATTAAGCAAGATTTCCTGAATTTCAATTTCTTCTCAAGACACCCCTTAAGCCTTAAATTTTAGACATTTTCTAGAATCCAAATCATGTAATGGATTCTGATCAAAATTAGAATACGGGTTCTAAACATAAGTTTTAGTATCATTATATCTTGATTTTGATCTTCGTAACGAGACATAAAAGTGGTACAAAACTGTTCTGCTCAGGGTCTGGCGTAAAGGTCTTCTCATAAAAATTAATTCATATGATATTACTGGATGAATATTTAATATAATTAGGTCCAAAAGAAAGATCCAGATTGTCCTCGATGGTCGTTCATCCAAACGACATGACATAAATGCAGGTGTACCCCAGGGATCGATCCTTGGTCCTTTATTGTTCCTGATTTTCATAAACGACCTCCCTGATGACGTTGTGTCTGAGATGGGTATATTTGTAGACGACACCATGCTCTACTCTAATCATGTGGGTAAAACGGACATGCACATATCCGAGGCAATGGCTGAATCCTTAGAAAGCGACCTCCACTCTAGTGAAATGGGGCATTTAATGCTACTAAGACAAAGCTCCTTTTCTTTAATAACTACAAGAAACCTCTTCAACCACCGATTGCCATGACAAATAACACTCTACCTGAGAGTCCGACGTTCAAACTCCTCGGCCTAACATTCATAGGTAACATGAATTGGAATAAATACATTGAAAACATTGCCAGGGCTGCTGCAAAGAAGGTGGGCTCCCTCTACTGTGCCATTAAACTTCTCACACCTGACATTATCTTATATCTCTACAAAGCCACCATCCGCCCATGCATGGAGTATTATTGTCACATCTGGGCTGGTGCACCATCCACTAGTATCTCCCTCCTAGACAAGTTCCAAAAAAGAGTCACTAATGTAATAGATCCCTCACTATCCACCAAGCTCCAGCCCCTATCCCATTGTCGCAATGTTGCATCCTTGTGCTTGTTTTACAAGTACTTCAGTGGAATGTGCTCCGATGAACTTGCTGCTCTGGTGGCCCCTCGACGTAAGTACACTCGACCAACCTGACAATCAGCTAAATCCCATCCATTCACTGTGGAGGTTCCCAGATGTCTGAGAGCCTTCTACTCTAATCGCTTCTTTCCTTGAGCTGCCAGCCTATGGAACTTCCTCCCTGCTCCTTGTTTCTCCGACTGTACCGACATGCAAAAATGCACAGCTTCCAATTTAGTATGCCAACTACTGATGTGGGAAGCAAAACAAGGAAAGAGAAAAAGAGGAAGGCCGACAATTACATATGTGGACCAGTTAAGAAATGACACCGGTTTTCTGAAAGAAGAACTAAAGAACGTGATGGAAGATTCTTAGCTAATGATGTCCGAGCAAGATCAAAATAACTGAATAATTTTACTAAACTTTTACTTTCTCTAGTTTAACTTTGTTTTTAATTTACATGAATATGTAATATTTGATTACTTGAATATGTTATATGTTAATGATGTTAATATTATTTTCAATATCTTTCACTTGGTGTTTACTTGCAATTGATAGGAGCCAGTATATTTGAGGCAGTTCAGAATAAGCAAAATTGTTACATAGTCCTTTAATTGTACCTTTTCTTCTTTGTCGTGGAGGGGTGTCGTCTCAATGCCGTCTAGTAGTTGAGTTCTTTCTTCGCTTCTGTACTGCCGTGAACATCGCCGTCCACTGTGTCTGCAACAAAAACCTTCATAACACGATTTAGGAGGCGAACAATCTTTTAAATTTTGATTACTTTTATTCAGGTGTCAGTTTTCTGTCACTCATGGAGATGTTTTACTAACATTGAGGGAGAGATCAATTTACTACTTTATCGTAGTTAATTCCTAGCTATCTATGGTCCATTAAGTATTTAGTCATTCAAGGAGGGGGGAAGAAGGAATTTCATCACGCCTGTATTCTTTTAGGGAAATAAATTCCCCCGTTCATTTGCAGACTACATGAAGAAATACGTCTGTTCAGCTTGCTTCCAAAAACCAGACTCACAAAACTCAGTTTCCCACACAAGAACCCGTGACGTCACAGAACCCTTATGCGCAGGTGCATTCGTCACAGCCTGACTCCCTTGAACCCCTGACCTAAAAGGTCTCATCAAAATGGTGGCCTGTCAACGTTTGTGAGCTCCAACTGTGAGAACCAGTTTTATTCTGCACTCGACTGTATGGATCCACCCGCACTAAATCGCACAAGCAAAACCAAACGATCCCCCACACATACATCCGGCCCCACAGGGCCATTATCCAACATTATCCAACAAAATGTCTGGGAAAGCAAAATGTTGACACTAAAAATCAGTCGAACCTTTCTTTAAAAATTTAAAGTGCTTATACAGATAAAGACACATATGAAAAACACATTTCCAAATAAAAACTGTTGTTTATACTTATGTAGATTTTTAAGAAACATAAAAATCAATGTTATCGTGTTTTTTTCTGAATCCATGGGCCCTAGCATAGCGCAGGTGATATTGAAAAGTAAGGTAATACAAGGGAGATAAATCGGTCTGTCATTTCGGCAGAGGGCACAACTTCTCCGAAAATGGATGGGAATAATCGGTCCGATGCCAAATACAATAAATTTGATTTGTACGTTTATAAAAAATTTACTCGATAAATTTTCCTAAGTTTTGGTGAGGATACTTATTTTTGCCTGATACGTAAGTATAAACAACCGTTTTTATTTGAAAATGCGTTTTTCATATGTGCCTTCATCTGTATAAGCACCAAATTTTCAATTCTTATTCGTATAAAAATGTGAACATGAAATCAAGTATGTATCATTTGGACTATTGCCTCTACTGTTCTCATCTTGGATGTTATTGTCACGTTTCAGCAAATGTAACCGACCTTCTTCAGGTGAATCTTGTCAAACCCGTGAATTAATCCACAGAGATAGATTGTTCTTGTTCCGTCAGCCGTGACCGAGTAGAAGTCTTGAGTAATTCTTAATTATGTTCTTAATATCACCGATACTGGGGATTGAATCGTCAACCTCCAGGAGACTGCCACTTAGAACTGATTATTACTCTGTATAGATTTCCACGTTCAACAAGGGCCATTTGCCTCTGAAAACGTATGATACTCATTAGACTCCTACACTTTCTTCCCTATTTTTCTCTTTTTTTCATCATAACGTATAGTTTAAGTATTTCTTATTTTTCTGTAACTATTTCTTTTCACAGATTAGAAACAAATTAAGTAATTTATGTCTTGATACGCGGTTCCGAGGTCCAAATGAACGATTTCAATTAGAAGCATGTATCAAAGATGGTCAAGGGCAAGGAGAACAGGTAAGTCAGTTTCAATCATCATATCTAGTTTAACTTCACTTTTAATTGCTGGCATGTGTTGGATGTTATTTAGAAATTCACTTCTAAGCTAACCTATCTCTGGCCCAGCCTGTAAATTGCATAGCCTGAAATGCGACTGAACTTCTTTAAAGGTCTTTCCATAGTTGAGGTATAAAAAAATTTGTAGGCCGGGTGCCCTTCCTGACGCCAAACCAGTGGGGTGATGGGGACCAGTGTTTTTATTTGAGACACCATCTTTAGGTGATTGCCTACTTCACCTGCCTTAAAAGCATTTTAATTAAATGAGGATTTACAAAATGACTTTCTAGCTGACAGTTTAAATGCTTCCAAATTCTTTTAAACTTTCCAAGGGTCACAGTAATTCATTCCTTTTTTATTTCAGCTATCAACAAAAGATTACAATGGCTGGCTTGTTCACATACATTCTGGTTGATTTTATTTCATAATATAAAGAATTATCTTTTTCTTGAGTTTTAGATTTAGAGGATTAATGTGTATGAAGACAAAGGTTAGTCACGTCAGGGGTCACCAATTTGTGTGGGGATTAATGTGTAAGGATGAACAAACGCAGTATTACAAAAATTAAATGGTATAAATTAGTGACCAGCAAAGTATTACACTGTTGAGCAAGGGAAGAACTTATCGGGCATGGGTATGCAATATGATGATATGGAAGTGAAATCTTGCTAGTGAGGGTTGAGGACATGCGTTGTATGGAAATAAATAATATGAGAATGATACGATCTATGTGTAATGTGAGTCTTAAAGACAGGCTTAGATCTGGTGACCTCAAAGGAACAGTATAGGGAGATGTGTGCAGAATAGGAGACTTCGATGGTATGGCCAAATAAGAAAGAATGGATGAGAGTAGATATATTTTATTTTAATGGAAATCACTCCAGACAAGGCATGAAGCCACTTGATGTAAGGATCTAACAAGGAGATATGATTATCGCAAAGACAGAAAATGTCTTGAAAAGACCAAGGTGATAGGTAGGAGGAAAACAGTCATCAGGAAGAGAGTTCCACAAGTCTGCAGTTCTTGGAAAGAAGCTACTGGAATAGAAAGCTGTAGTACAATGAGGTATCAAAACAGCGAATTGATGGAACCACTAGACCGTCGAGTCAAATGAGCTGGAACAAAAGAAGCAGGGAATAGATCAGACAATTCTTAAGAACACATGCCATAATAGTATTCATAGAAAAGACTGAGACTAGCAACATCATGTCTGTGAGGGAGGGTGCAGAGAAGAAAGTGTGGGGTCAATCGAATTAGATACATTTCTGCACCTTATCAAGAACCCTCAAATGGGACAGAGATTCACCAGCCTAAATATGGCAAGAGTACTCGATGCATTGTCTGATAGTAGATTTGTAGAGATAGAGAATAGCCTCAGGTGGGAGAAGTGTTTGAAGCGATAGAGAACCGACTACAAGAAGTAGAAAGAGCAATGAATCTAATGTATAAACTCAATACTGTTAAGGTAGCATGTTCAGTTCTACAGGGGAAGGCCAAGAAAAATATGGGAGGAAGTGATAAGAATGGACTTAACAGAAATAGATATAAATAATGACCTGGCCAGAGATAGGTTAGTTTGGAAATGAATTTTTCTAAAAGCTATCCAATGCATGCCAGCATGTAAAACAGACATTAAACTTAATATAATGATGATAATTGATATAAAACTTTGAACAAATAAGTCGATTTCTTTTCAGTGTCTTTTAATAGAAAGTGAATGGAGTTTGTTTTTAACTGCAATAGTTTAGTAGTAGTTCTGGTGTTGAACAAAAAAAGTGTACTATCAGCTTAATACGGAGTCATAGATGACCACCTAACAACTGAACTGAGTTTTTGTTTTTATGATGACAAAGAGGCTCCCAGGGGAAATTCCGTTCTATTTCTCACTAACTTTTCCATGCTTAATAAACAACACTTCCTACATGTTTTCTGTTAAGTACAAGGATAAATAAAATAAATATTTTAATTGTGAGCCTACTTTTGCACAAAAAAGAGACTGTTTTATCAGGGCAGAGATTTGTATTTGGAAAGAAGGAAAACTCTTACAGTGTGAAGAGAATTTAAAATTTAAACGTTGACCAATTTGTATTAATGAAAGTTGAAAACACGCACACACATTAAAAAAAAACACACAATTCTCCAAAACACGAACCTTGTCAATCAAGTAACCTGACACAAACGATGCCAACACTTTTCTCTTGCTGAACACTTGGCATAGTCCCAACTAGTGACGTCAACTTTACTCTCTCACCCCGGAAAAAAGTTCCTCCTCTTTTAATTTCAACTTTGCATAAGTGAACTCGCATCATCTCACAAAAATAACAAGATTCTATCTTGTAAGCTGAACATTTTGAGTTCAATCCCTGATAGACAACACATGGCGCGACCCTCGCTCTTTTTCCTTGTAGACCAGCATGATGACTGCTAGACCCTCTCTCTCCCCCTACTTCTCCTTATCCGCCTCCATATCCTCCCTCTCTTTCTCTTTGTGTCTCCCTCTCCTTCTCCCTCTCCATATCACTCCCTCCCTCTCCCCTCCCTTTCGCTCTCCTTCTCTCTCCCTCCCCTCCCTTTCGCTCTCCTCCCTCCCCTCCCTTTCGCTCTCCTCCCTCCCCTCCCTTTCGCTCTCCTCCCTCCCCTCCCTTTCGCTCTCCTCCCTCCCCCTCCCTTTCGCTCTCCTTCTCTCTCCCTCCCCTCCCTTTCGCTCTCCTCCCTCCCCTCCCTTTCGCTCTCCTCCCTCCCCTCCCTTTCGCTCTCCTCCCTCCCCTCCCTTTCGCTCTCCTCCCTCCCCCTCCCTTTCGCTCTCCTTCCCCCTTCCCTCCCTTTCGCTCTCCTTCCCCCTCCCCTCCCTTTCGCTCTCCTTCCCCCTCCCCTCCCTTTCGCTCTCCTTCTCCCTCCCCTCCCTTTCGCTCTCCTTCTCCCTCCCCTCCCTTTCGCTCTCCTTCGCCCTCCCCTCCCTTTCGCTCTCCTTCGCCCTCCCCTCCCTTTCGCTCTCCTTCTCCCTCCCCTCCCTTTCGCTCTCCTTCTCCCTCCCCTCCCTTTCGCTCTCCTTCTCCCTCCCCTCCCTTTCGCTCTCCTTCTCCCTCCCCTCCCTTTCGCTCTCCTTCTCCCTCCCCTCCCTTTCGCTCTCCTTCTCCCTCCCCTCCCTTTCGCTCTCCTTCGCCCTCCCCTCCCTTTCGCTCTCCTTCGCCCTCCCCTCCCTTTCGCTCTCCTTCGCCCTCCCCTCCCTTTCGCTCTCCCTCCCTCCCCTCCCTTTCGCTCTCCCTCCCTTTCGCTCTCCCTCCCCTCCCTTTCGCTCTCCCTCCCTCCCCTCCCTTTCACTCTCCCTCCCTCCCCTCCCTTTCACTCTCCTCCCTCCCCTCCCTTTCACTCTTCTCCCTCCCCTCCCTTTCACTCTTCTCCCTCCCCTCCCTTTCGCTCGCCTTCTCTTCCCATCCCTTTCGCTCGCCCTCCATTCATCCCCCTCTCTCTCTCTCTCTCTCCATCCATCCCTCTCTCTCTCTCTCTCCATCCATCCCTCTCTCTCCATCCATCCCTCTCTCTCTCTCTCTCCATCCATCCCTCTCTCTCCATCCATCCCTCTCTCTCCATCCATCCCTCTCTCTCCATCCATCCCTCTCTCTCCATCCATCCCTCTCTCTCCATCCATCCCTCTCTCTCTCTCCATCCATCCCTCTCTCTCTCTCCATCCATCCCCCTCTCTCTCTCCATCCATCCCCCTCTCTCTCTCCATCCATCCCCCTCTCTCTCTCCATCCATCCCCCTCTCTCTCTCCATCCATCCCCCTCTCTCTCTCCATCCATCCCCCTCTCCCTCTCCATTCATCCCCCTCTCCCTCTCCATTCATCTCTCTCTCCATTCATCCCCCTCTCTCTCTCTCTCTCCATTCATCCCCCTCTCTCTCTCTCTCCATTCATCCCCCTCTCTCTCTCTCTCCATTCATCCCCCTCTCTCTCTCTCTCCATCCATCCCCCTCTCCCTCTCCATTCATCCCCCTCTCCCTCTCCATTCATCTCTCTCTCCATTCATCCCCCTCTCTCTCTCTCTCTCCATTCATCCCCCTCTCTCTCTCTCTCCATCCATCCCCCCTCTCTCTCTCTCTCCATCCATCCCCCTCTCTCTCTCTCTCCATCCATCCCCCTCTCTCTCTCTCTCCATCCATCCCCCTCTCTCTCTCTCCATCCATCCCCCTCTCTCTCTCTCTCCATCCATCCCCCTCTCTCTCTCTCTCCATCCATCCCCCTCTCTCTCTCTCCATCCCTCTCTCTCCATCCCTCTCTCTCTCCATCCCTCTCTCTCTCTCCATCCCTCTCTCTCTCTCCATCCCTCTCTCTCTCTCCATCCCTCTCTCACTCTCCATCCCTCTCTCACTCTCCATCCCTCTCTCACTCTCCATCCCTCTCTCACTCTCCATCCCTCTCTCACTCTCCATCCCTCTCTCACTCTCCATCCCTCTCTCACTCTCCATCCCTCTCTCACTCTCCATCCCTCTCTCACTCTCCATCCCTCTCTCACTCTCCATCCCTCTCTCACTCTCCATCCCTCTCTCACTCTCCATCCCTCTCTCACTCTCCATCCCTCTCTCACTCTCCATCCCTCTCTCACTCTCCATCCCTCTCTCTTGCCTTTCTGTCTCACATCTTTCTATTTCTCCTCCCCTCTCTCTCTCCTCCCCTCTCTCTCTCTCCTCCCCTCTCTCTCTCTCCTCCCCTCTCTCTCTCTCCTCCCCTCTCTCTCTCTCCCCTCTCTCTCTCTCCTCTCTCTCGCTCTCTCTCCTCCCCTCGCTCTCTCTCCTCCCCTCGCTCTCTCTCCTCCCCTCGCTCTCTCTCCTCCCCTCGCTCTCTCTCCTCCCCTCGCTCTCTCTCCTCTCCTCGCTCTCTCTCCTCCCCTCGCTCTCTCTCCTCCCCTCGCTCTCTCTCCTCCCCTCTCTCTCTCTCTCTCCTCCCCTCTCTCTCTCTCTCTCCTCCCCTCTCTCTCTCTCTCTCTCCTCCCCTCTCTCTCTCTCTCTCCTCTCCTCTCTCTCTCTCTCCTCTCCTCTCTCTCTCTCTCCTCCCCTCTCTCTCTCTCTCCTCCCCTCTCTCTCTCTCTCCTCCCCTCTCTCTCTCTCTCCTCCCCTCTCTCTCTCTCTCCTCCCCTCTCTCTCTCTCTCTCTCTCCTCCCCTCTCTCTCTCTCCTCCCCTCTCTCTCCTCCCCTCTCTCTCTCCTCCCCTCCCTCTCTCTCTCCTCCCCTCCCTCTCTCTCTCCTCCCCTCCCTCTCTCTCTCCTCCCCTCCCTCTCTCTCTCCTCCCCTCCCTCTCTCTCCTCCCCTCTCCCTCTCTCTCCTCCCCTCTCTGTCTCTCCTCCCCCCTCTCTCTCTCTCCTCCCCTCGCTCTCCCTCTATTTTTCCTTTTGAAATTAATATTAAACCATTGATGAAAGTGCTCCGGTGGTTCTAGATGTGAGTATATGGGAAATATAGTCGAAGACTTCAAATCAAATAAGAAAAGAAGTCAAAAAAAGCAGCAGATGAAGATGAAAGAGACCTAAAATAGCAATTCATTTACTAGCACAAAAGATGAAAAAGAATATGATGAAGCAGCAATAACGAAAAGTATGTTTATTGACATTAACATGGTACAACAACAACAACAAATGAAAACTAGCTAATTAGTATCAAAGTTTGATTTATCATCTGAAATGCTATTTAGGTCCAACTTTGAAAATCCGGCTGACATAATTTTACATATTAGAATTAAAAATGTTTTGTATATTAGAATTAAAGGTTTTACATTGTCTTGGGATGAAAGGTACGACCTGAAAATGCTCTGTAAGGTTCTTTTCTTTTTATTTAATATCAGTGATGAAAGTGTTCTTAGTTTTCCTGGAATTTTAGATTTTAGCGTTGGAAGATACAATCGAAGGCTTTAAATTGATCAGAAGTCAAGGGCAGATAATTTGCAAAGAGCGCTCAAAACTTAAAATAAATCTCTTTTGAAGTTTTGTCATAATATTGCGAGGAGAAATCTAGACTTAAAAAAAGGTCACCTTCTCCAACTGGCAACAGACACAAATCGCAGAAACGTTTCACCCAGAACTTCAACACACATACACTGTAAAAGTACAGTCTCTCTAACTTCTGTCAAGTCCCGCAAAATAATAACCCAAAATGGTAAATTATCCTTCTTTTTAGTGAACAAAAAAAAAGAACTCATTCAAATAACTCGATTTGCCGCCAGAAATGTTATTCATATGGCTTATGGTGCAAAACAAAACCTGACTCGTCTCACCTTAGCTGCTCAAAATGTTTAAAATAGATACATTATGACTCGTCATTGCCTCAATCGGTGTTGGTGTCCATTATCATTGGGTCAGTGTTCGAATCTTTTTTTTTTTCCAGATTAATAGTGAAAAACACAAGCGTTCTTTTATGGAACAGTTCACCCTAATATTCGTTATAAGTCTGACTTTTTAATAAATGTAAGATGTTGAATCCCAGAATACCAGGGAGCAATTGAAAACATACTGTTTTGAAAATAGAACTTGAATGATTGAAGTCATTCTAAATTTTTTCGAGTTAAGCACCCCCTCCTCTGTATATTGAGAGGTGGTGAGGTTATATCTCATGTGGCTGTGATGTAACGGACAAGAAGTGAAACAAACTCTCGTCCTTTTTTACCGGCTTGATTTCATCACAAGTCACGATCACCACTCCAGCTCGCTCTTGTAGGGTTTGGATATATATATATATATATATAATCATGAACAAATATACCATGGTCCATGCAATGTTTTCTCTGAATTCATAAAAACAATAAAATAAAAGTTTCGGAACAGATAAAGATAGCAAAGAGGAAGAACTAGATAGAGGTAATTACAGGAGCTTAAAGTTGATGGATCAGATGATCTTGAGAGAATAATTGAGCAGCAAATAAGAAGTCGGATAAGCATAGATGAAATGCAGTTTGGTTTTATGCCTGGGTAAAGTACCACTGGTGCTATATTTATCCTGAGAAAAATGTAATAGAAGTACTTTGGTAAGAAAAAACTGTATCCTGCCTTTGTGAATTTGGAGAGAGCTTTTGAAAAAGTGCCCAAAGAGGTCGTCTGGTGAGCTTTGCACAAACTAGGGGTAAACGAGTGGTTGGTGAAGATTTTTCAAGCAATGTATGGAAATGCTCAAAGTCGTGTTAGAATTAACAGCGCATTTAGTGACAACTTTAATGTTAAAGTAGGTGTACATCAGAGTTCTGTACTAAGTTTGGTTGCTTTTAATTAGTGTCTTAGAAGCTTTATTCAGAGTTCCATATGGGTTGTTCAGAAGAGGTGTTGTATGCTGATGATTTAGTACTTGCCTTTGAAACAATGGATGACTTACTTGGAGGAATGCTATGGAGAGTCAAGACCTGAAAGTGAATGTTACCGAGACCAAAGTGATGATCAGTGGTTGTAGTGTTGGAAAGCCCCCAGAAAGAGGAAAGTTCCCCTGCTCAATTTGTTGACACAGTCGGGTGCAATTCAATTTTTTGTGGTACTTGTAAGCATCGAGTACACAAAAAGTGCAGTGGAATTACTGGTAGGTTGAGAGAGGATAACCAGTTTGTGTGCAAGAAGTAAGATAATGGAGATAGATGAAAACACAGAAATGGAAAATGTATATCTGGATGGCGATGCATTTGAACTTTGCAAGAAGTTTTGTTACCTTGGTGATACCATTGAAGCTATTGTGATTGCAAGAATTAAGTAAGTTTACTAACGAGCAAAACATTACCACTGTTGACCAAGGGAAAAGTCTATCGGGCATGTGTACGTAGTGTGATGAGGTATGGAAGTGAAACTTGGCCAGTGAGGGTTGAGGACATGTTGCATGGAGAGAAATGGTATGAGAATCATACGATCTATGTCTAATGAGAGTTTTAAAAGCAGGCTTAGCTCTGATGATCTCAGAGGAAGATTAAATATGGACAGTATAGGGAGATGTATGCAGAACAGGAGACTTTGATGGTATGGTCACGTTGAAAGAATGGATGAGTGTTTGGTTTAGTAGATATAGAACAGTTAAGGTAGCAGGTTCAGTTGGCAGGGGAAAGAGGAAGACATGGGAGGAAGTGATAAGGATTGATTTAAGAGAAACGAATAAAGACCTGGTCAGAGATAGATTAGTTCAAAGGTCAATTTCTAAAAGATGTAAAGCAGATGTTAAACGGAATATGATGATGATTGAGAAAAAATAAAAACAATTACATGATTGAATAGAATATTTTATAAATTTGGAAGACTTAAAAAAAGTATGGAGTGTTAGGGCTAGTTATCAATTTCATCTGATGAATTAAATTAATACTAACAAAACCCTAACCCTAACTGGACCCTGTGGAAATTCCAAGGCGCTTTCTACAATTTAATCTGTATAATTTACTGTTAATTATTTTTGAAATAATGTCTGTCAGGGTAAATACTATTAAGAAGAAATTACTATTTCCCCTTCTGTAAAAATAATTTATATTCTCTAAATAAATAAAACAAATGACTCTTTTATATTTATTGAAAATTTTAACGATTTAATTCTTGTTAAAACAATAAATATTCTTTTTTCTTACCGTAAAATAATTGTCAGCTAAATATTCTTCACGTCAATAAAACGAATGTCACTTTTTAAAATTGTACTGTTTTAATTGACAAGATGACAAAATTTTATTTTTGAAACAGTTCATTTTTAAAATGGGTAAAGTCAGAATTGTTTTATCTTAGCGACATCAGATTAATCACCAATCATTATCTTTGCTAATCGGATTATCTCTTTTTTTTTAAGTGTGTAAAAGGTGCTAACAACCATACAGACATGAAATGCCTCAGCGTATTATTATATAGATTTTAAATGTGTGACAGTTGATAACGTATGTACGAACATGAAATGCCTTAGCGTATTATTATATAGAATTTTCAATGTAGGTAATTACTGTTGCTAAGGCGTAATTATTTGAATTGCATTTTTTCATCCAACTTTCTAACTGGATGCATCTGTATTAGTGCTATGGCTTTGATTTTTTTACAAATTCTATTTCTACAGAAATTTGAATTAACGTGGCATAAAGATATTCGTCCATGGAAACGTAGTGTATGCTTTGATGTGTCACAGACGATCCCAAAGGCTCCAGTAATTCTTTATACTTGTCATGGTATGCAGGGAAATCAGAGATGGAAATACAATTATGTAAGTATGAAATATTTCTTTCTACGTATCTCTCTTAATAGTGTTTACATTAAACATACTTAACCAACAATAACTTTTTACATATCATTAGCTCATAATATTCAAGAGTTATCTTCCTTTAATCATATCCAAATTATCTCCCTGAATCGCACTAGCCAAAATGTAGAATGCACTCTCTACTTCCGGAAACCAAAACTATAATTCTACTTCACTTCTAAAATACACTTTCTTGACCTTCAGTCTAGGATTAAAGTGTAATATCTGTTCTGCGAAAATGGTACGATAATATTGCAGTCTGCGTTCACTCCGGATGTCCATAATATGGAAATATGTCTCAAACTTCTACAAGATTTTCGCAGATAGACCCCATAACCAGATATATTCTTCAACTCCATTAACTAGAGTACTTAGATAAGTATGTTTTAGTTTGAACAAAGGTGGTACTGTGAACCTGCATGTGTGCCTTCACTGCACTCGCCGCGATCGCCCCGCATGTGCCAGTTAAAAGTTGCTGTTTGATTTAGTCAATGCTGCAACAAAGAATGTTCATCCCAAGTAAAACCATGAGTCCAGTTTATAACAAGTAACAGGTTTATTTGTTGGAGGTTACAAAAGATACTCGTGTTCTTAGGTTGAATGGCAGACTTGCAAAATGAGATCTTTTACCCTGGCAAAACAGAGTATAAGTCTGAAAAACACAGTCCTTTAGTTAAGAGCCCTAAATGGGCACACCTTGCCTAGAGAGACACCCAGCTTCAACTGCTCGCCAGCTCTCCGAAAACAAAACTAACTGCCTGTCTCATGCCCAGAGGCCAATTCTCACCCCTCCTATCTTCTGGCATCCTGGAAACCGGAAATCTTGGATTCCAGTCTTTCTCACTGATCGCCACCCAAACACTGGCTACTTGAGATATCCACTGGAGATAACGGCCAGACAGGGGATTATCATGGAGACAATCTATGAACATTACTTTTTAGTCTCAACATGAGTCCCTGTTCTTGAGGAAAAATCGACTCTAAAACTCATTCTCTCTCATCAAATCTTTCTTGGCGTTCATATATTACATCCATTGCTCTTTCTGCTTCTCGTAAAGTCGGTTCTCTCCATTGCTCCAAACACTTTCTCACACCTGAGGCTATTCTCTATCTCTACAAGTCTACCATCATAATTTTTTTATTTCTTTTTTCTCTTTTCAATGATATTAAAATGCATAAACATTTTTTTAAATTATATTAAAATACGAAAAGATTTTTTTAAAATCATATTAAAATATATAAACATTAAAAACTAATGTTCAGCATTAAATGACCCATAAGAGGTTGGTATGCCACAAAACAAACCAAACCAAATTTGTTCCAGCTCGTTTGACTCGTTGGTCTCTGTCAATTTGCTGTTTTAATACAGCTTCCTATTCCAGTAGCTTCTTTCCAAATACCGCAGGCTTGTTGAACTCTTCATGCTGACTATTTTCCTCCTACCTATAGCCTTGATCGTTTCAAGAATAAGGTAAATAGGTATCCTGTCTTTGTGATAATCATCTTTCCTTCTTGTTAGCTCCTTACTTCAAGTGGCTTCATGCCTTGTCTTGAGCGATTTCCATATGAAAAGAAAATTTTTTTAAATAAAAAAATAAAAATCTACCATGTGTGAGGTATTCGTTTATTTCCAATGTTGCAACATAAACGGAATGCTTACAGTCAAAAGAAATTTCTCAAGGAAACCCATCACTGAAGTCCAAGAAATTAATTGTGTATCATAGGTTGAGGTAGAGGAAGTGTTTGCGGTGCAATTGTTTTAGCCGATGCTTCTAGTGTTGTGACAGGGTACTTTGTTAATCTACTTACCTCGACTTCCAGATCTTCAGGGTCTTCTCTTTCTCCCGTGTAGGCATATTGAACCATTTAAACAAGTGATATACTGAGATAATAAAAAAAGAACTTTCAAAAATTAAAAAAAACGAGAATTGAATGTAGTTATTGTTAAAAGGGAATAATACAATCCAGGAGAAATAACCTTTGATCTTAAATTGTGTTATTTTTCGTACCAAGTCGAGGATACATCCTCGACAATCAGTCCAACAGTCTAGTCCACTTTAGTTATGTGGCCTTTTTTTCTGTTGGGCTGAGGTATAGTTCTAGAAAGTCCACCTTCCCAGGCTTTACCTTCTCTGTTTGAGAAGGGATTAGTTTATTGCTAATCGCCTGAGGTGCCCCTACCAGGGAATGTCAATGGAGCTGCTCAGGAATTTTTGTAGGCCAGAGTGCTCTGCTTCTTGGGCGCTGGCTTTTCAAACCCACCTTAGCTTGTGTCACATCTTCCTGTGGTGGGAAGGAAGTAAATACTAACTCTTAGAAATTACAAAAACTGAATAAATTGAATGAATAGTTACCGTTCTTGAGCAATCACAAATAAATTAGACTAGAAAAATGTTTATGGTTTTCCTTATTGTTTTTTCTGGTTCTTCTGCTTATAAATTGTCATGAACTTTCATATATCAACCACAAAATGACAGAATTATTTAGCACATTTCTTTAACCTTCATGACAAAAACACAAGCTTCTTGAATTCAGTAACTAATTACCAATATGAATTCAAAAATTCTGATTAATGGAAGTTCATCTTATATCTATCTGAAATCCTTTTCTTCCACACTGCTATTCTGTCTACATACACACACACACCCACACACACACACACACACATATATATATGTCTTGAGTGTCTTCAGTCTCTCTGTACAAGGGTTTGTCAGGACAACCTGGCATGAAGATACTTCACCCTACAAGTAAACGTTGACTAAATATTCAAAATAACATAGTATTCAAAGCCCAAATAAGATCCCTCAGCATGGCTATACACTGGCTTATACTAGAAATAGTGCACCTTCTCCTAGTGACAGCACTTAGCTGGATACTCCACCAGACTAGATGAATTCTTGTCCTGGAATCTGGTAAGACCAAGAGACCACAAGAAAGATATACTATAAAATAGTTAACTGTCAATTGGGGAGAAGAAAATGAATGTTCTTTACTAACTCAACGTTTGACAAGTAAAGGAGAACTTTAATGGAATATTCGAATATCTATGTATCTTATATAGAGATCAAGTGTTAGCCCCGAGAATGGGCCTCTTGATTTCTGAGAACTTCGAGTGAAGTAAAATGAAACAAAAACATGAAGTCTCTCCTTGAGTGGAGATAATCAATGTGAGTTGTTTGGGTTTTTAAAATTTTTGTTTATTGCATCGCTATGTATTTTTTCTGAGGATAACTTTTTTGTTTTCGAGGTGTCCATAGAGGAAAGATCTGGGATTGACATACAAATGTTGGATGTTCTTCTATGAAAGAAACGGTCTGTAAATGTACCGAAGATTTTGTTTTGAAAGGATGATCAGTAAAGTGAATAAAATCTTGTTCATTGGAATGTAGCATAGTATTGTTTATATATATATATATATATATATATATATATGCTCTGTTATGTTACCTTGAAAAGTTTATAAAAAATAGAAAGTATATGCAAAACCATTTTCCCACATACATATATATATATAATTACTATTTCATGTATATACACTTAATATTATATGGTGATATAATATACTGTGTATATGTTTTCCGTATTTATTTCAACAGTGCTCAATACGTGAGTAGAGCTTAATAGTAGTAGTATAAAAATATCTGTGGCAAGTAAGCTACATATAGGCATCTGTTTCATTCCCGCATTTAACCAGATGATTTCCTGCAAGAATGAAACATGGACGCCTCTGTAGCTTTTATATATATATATATATATATATATATATATATATATATATATATTTTATTTAAAAACTATACATTAGTGTCTGTTGGTTGTACCAGTATTTTGTCGATCTGATCATGCCAAGTCTGAGACTTGGTCAGTTGAACGAAACCCGGGTACACCCGGTATAGTTTTTAAATAAAATAATTAGCTCTTGTAGAACCTACAATCAAGCACTTTATTGGGTTTTTTCTCAACTAATTTATTTTATTTACCACTCCAGGAGGTTAGACACAAGATCAGGTGTTCAGTTGAAAAGCCAGTGTACTAGGATTAGCACACTTTGGCCTTAAAATGCCTGAGCGCGCCTAAGACAATTAGCGATAAATTAACCCCTTCTCAAAGAGAAGGTAAAGCCTGGGAAAGTGAACCTTCTGACACTGAACAGGACCGTACCTCAGCCCAACAGCAACAAAGTCACTGTCGCACTGGTCGTCAAATGTTTGAATTTAATGTAAAATGATCCCTCATTTCCAGACTATTTTAACTTTTATGATATTTCTTTTTTTTTCTTTTTGCTATGAGAGATAAATTCTGTGCATTTCTCTTTTTAAGGCAATTTTGTATGGTTTTACGACTTTGCCAGTCTGACTTAAGGTTAGAGATTTTTAAAAATTAGTTAATGCCCTAAAAAGTCATAATGGCCCGTTAAATCTCATTTGGAGGGTGGTAGCAACTTCTAAATATAGATATAATTTCACAAACTTCTTAATGTTTTCCTTTTATGTATTGTGTCCAAACTCGTCAGATTTTTATATTTTTCACTTGTGTGATCTTTTTTCCTATTTATCTACTTTTGTCATTTGTTTCCTGTGGCATTTTTACCTAAATTCATTAATAATACATTGATTTTAACTACAAAACGTTCTTAGTGTTATAATCTTGGAAAAAATTTTAAAACATTAATTTTATTCAAATTTTTGAAGAAACTGTTTAGATTGTCTATCTTTACCATAATATCACCAATTTGGTTCAATTAATAATCTAATGACCAAATGATATTGTAATAATTAAATTGTCTTTCAAACAGACACCATAGTTAAAAAAAAAAAAAAAAAAAAATGAAACTTTAGATGCCGGATAGATACAGCTAGTTTTGGATAAAATTGATTTTTATTCTTAAATTGTATTTCTTTTCATGAAATAAATTTCTAATTTACTTTTTAGTCTTGAAAATCTAACTGTCATTCAGTGTTTTAATCGTTGCTAAAAAAAATAGATTTAACTAAAACTTTATTTACTGCTTTTTTAAAAAATTTTCTTTCAAATAAATCATTGGATCACTTATCTTGTTTGCGAAGAAACCGAAATGCATTGATGGATTTAATCTTGCAATAGGATTTTAATTTACTACTTTTTTATTGATATAATAATAATTGGAAAAATAATACAAGAACTGTGTTTTCAGAACAAACACTTAATTTGGAAAAATCGATTTTATTTGCTTTAAAACAACAGTAAATCAGTTAAAAATATTTATTTAAAAAATGGGGGGGGGGGGGTGATAATGGTTCTAAAATCCAATCAATAGATGTTCTAAAGTTGCACAATTTTCCTACTTTGCCAAAATTGCTTACTTTTCCATTGCCTACTTTTCCGGGAACCTCATATTTAAATGTAAAAAAAAAAACACCACCATAAACTGAATGAGAGCACTGAAACGGAATATAAATGTAAATATCAACGTTGATTAGAACGATAACTTAAGATCCAAAATGCACACAACAAAACGACTTTTCTTGATCTAAATTAAATTCATAATTTATGCCATAATGACCTATTTATTTTTAAATAAATTTACATTGAGAATTTAGATACTTTTTATTTGCGATCTTAGGAATTTTCCTTTTTTTTAATTAGCCTTTTGAAATATTAGAATGTATACAATACTCTGTAGACACTATTAATTGTTTGTCTTAAAAGGTATTTCATCTTTTTAAACATTTAAAATCACTTTATTAAAAATGAATAACTGCTGTATTTCTTTCATTTACGACAAAGTTCAAAGTGTATTTAGACAATCGAGATAAAAGAAAGTTTTGGAATCAACACAAAAAGATCATAGACAACAATTTAAGTTATTATTTTAAACCGTGTTGAAAAAATAAGTATTGTTCATTTAAAAATGTGATAATAATAAAAAGTAGAAAAATGGGTTATACTGACCTATAATAAAAATAAAATGGATACCAATCGAATGTTTTGACCAGATATTTTACGGTGTGCGGACAAAAGCCCACCGGACAAAGCCCACCAAAATAAGTCAAACACGGACAAAAGCCCACCAATGTAAAAATAAATTAATTTTTTTGTCTGCAATTCTTTTTTCGGTGCCCGGAAAACTCGTCACAGGAAAATTCGTAAATGGAAAATTCGTAAACGGAAAATTCGTCACTTTTGGCCAAGTAGGAAAATTCGGCAATTATCGAATAAATATCGATTGAAAATAGATTTTAGAACCGTTTTTACAAGAGATATACTTGTAAATACGAGGCTACCCACCTCCCCAGTGGAGAACATTTTTTCATATTATTTTTTTGGTACTTGTGCAGTTTACGAACCGGGCTATTTTTTAGATAAGATTTTCAAGTTAAATTTAATTTTTATATCTTTTGTTTATTAAATTGTTAGGTAAAAGTACAGAATAGTTAACACCACCACCCCCCCCCCCTCACTCCATGTTAAGAATGGCTTTCTAAATGTTATTTCAACCCAGTTCGTAATTACGTTACGAAATTAAAGGTTTGGATCGGGTTATTTTTTACATAAAATTTTCAAGTTAAATTCAATTTTTACGATATCTTCCGTTTATTAAATCGTTACGTGAAAGTACAGAATAGTTAACAAAGCATTCTCCTCATGTAAAAAATCGTTGTCTAAATAATGTTATTATTTCAAGCCTGGTTCGTAATTAAGTTACGAGATGAAATCCATCATAATTCATTTAGATTTATTCGTAAACAAGTCAGCCATTTTAATTGACAAAACATCAATTACTTCGTGTGTTTGCAAAACTTGAAAGGAATTTATAAACTATCGAGTAACTGGCTTTAAATTCTTAGAAAATTTCCATGTATTTAAAAAAGCAAAATTGTTTTCTAACTAATTCAGTGTTTTTATTTCATCTTGCCTAAAACTTGTTTTAACTAACAACTTTATTTAATACAAAAAAGAAATTCTTCTTTCAAATAAATCGTTGTATGGTCGGAACAAAAAAATCAGAAAAATACAGCCAATTCATTGTCTGCCATTTTAGTTTTGAAACGATGGATTAACCACTTTTTCTCACAGTGATTTTGAAGTAAAAATTTAATTTAACTTGAAAATCTTATCAAAAAAATAACCCGGTTCGTAAACTGCACAAGTACCAAAAAAATAATATGAAAAAATGTTCTCCACTGGGGAGGTGGGTAGCCTCGTATTTACAAGTATATCTCCTGTAAAAACGGTTCTAAAATCTATTTTCAATCGATATTTATTCAATAATTGCCGAATTTTCCTACTTGGCCAAAAGTGACGAATTTTCCGTTTACGAATTTTCCGTTTACGAATTTTCCTGTGACGAGTTTTCCTAAATTCCTTTTTTCGTGACAACACTTTTTTTAATATCATGTTTAAACGTATTTCCGGTACTTTATATATACTGCATTCTTTTACAGATTACATCATAAAAAACACGTACCCTTTTTACTACTAACGCTAAGTCCGGTGGTAAAACGAAAAATATATTTTTTTTTAAATTTATCTATTACTCATCTTTTGCGGAAAGAAAAAAACAATTATTTTAGATTGAAATTGGGGTGGGGGTCAGTTTTGCATATAATTTTAACATAAAATGATCCCCCATTTTCGGGCCATTCTAACTTTTTAGGGCATTAACCTTTTTTTTTTGCGATGAGAGATAAATTCTATGCATTATTTTTCACCTAATTTAGTTAAAATGGCACCGGTAAAAATGGCACAAGTTAATAAATAGGAAAAGATGGTACAAGAGAAAAATATAGATACATAAAGGGAAAAAATAAAAGTACCCCCCCCCCCCTCCAAAAAAAAAATGAGATTCTAACTTTTATGCGATGACGTGTGAACACTGAAAAAAGAACCCAATTATTCTTTTAATTTAGAGTAGGAGATTAGTTGCACATATAAATTTAACGTAAAATGATCCCCTCTTTCCGGGCCATTCTAACTTTTTTACCACTAACACTAAGTCCGATCGGCAAAGTCGTAAAACCACACGTAATAGCTTTAAAAAGTAGAAATCACCCACCCCACCCGAAAAACAATGTATAGAATGTATATCCCATTGCAAAAGAAAAATAATTACTTGCCCTCAAAAGTTAGAATGGTCCGGAAATGGTGGATCATTTTATGTTAAAATTATATGCAAAACTGATCCCCCAATTTCAATTTTACATAATTGTTGTCGTTTCTTCCCGCGAAAGATGGGTAATACTATACATAATTTTTTTGAAAAAGTATTTTTCGTTTTACCACACGGACTTGGGGTTAGTAGTTAAAAGAGTGCGTCATTTTTTTATGATGCAATCTTTAAAAGATTGCAGTATTTACAAAGTACCGGAAAAAATGTTTAAAAATGAAATGTAAACAATTTTGTCAAGAAAAAAAATTATTTTAGGGTAGTTAATTATTTTTCTTTTGCAATGGGATATAAATTCTGAATTTAGGAAAACTCGTCAACGAAAAAACTTGTCAACGGAAAAATCGGCAATTTTAGCCAAGTAGGAAAATTCGGCAATTATCGAATAAATATCGATTGAAAATAGATTTTAGAACCGTTTTTACAGGAGATATACTTGTAAATACCCCCCTCCCCAGTGAAGAACATTTTTTATATTATTTTTTTGGTACTTGTGCAGTTTACGAATCGGGCTATTTTTTAGATAAGATTTTCAAGTTAAATTAAATTTTTACGATATCTTTTGTTTATTAAATTGTTAGGTGAAAGTACAGAATAGTTAACAAAGCCCCCCCCCCCCCTCACTCCATGTTAAGAATGGCTTTCTAAATGTTATTTCAACCTGGTTCGTAATTACGTTATGAAATTAAAGGTTTGGACTGGGTTATTTTTTACATAAAATTTTCAATCGATATTTATTCGATAATTGCCGAATTTTCCTACTTGGCCAAAATTGCTGAGTTTTCCTGTGACGAGTTTTCCTGGCACCATAAATTCCATGCATTGTTTTTCGGGTGGGGTGGGTGGTTTCTACTTTTTAAAGCGATTACGTGTGGGTTTACGACTTTGCCGATCGGACTTAGTGTTAGTGGCAAGAAAAGTTAGAATGTGCAACTAATCCCCTACTCTAAATTAAAAAAATAATTGGGTTCTTTTTTTCAGTGTTCACACGTAATCGCATAATCTAATTTTTTTGGGGGGTAGGGGTACTTTTATTTTTTCCCTTTACGTATTGTTCTCAAGATTTTGCTTAACTCATTGTGAGATTTTCATCTATATTTTTCTCTTGTACCATCTTTTCCTATTTATTAACTTGTGCAATTTTTACCGGTGCCATTTTAACTAAATTAGGTGAAAAACAATGCATAGAATTTATCTCTCATTGCAAAACTGATCCCCCCAATTTCAATCTAAAATAATTGTTTTTTCTTTCTGCAAAAGATGAGTAATACATAAATTTTTTTTAAATGTATTTTTCGTTTTACCACCGGACTTAGGGTTAGTAGTAAAAAGGGTACGCGTTTTTTTATGATGTAATCTGTAAAAAAATGCAGTACCGGAAATGCATTTAAACATGAAATTAAAAATAATTTGCCATAAAAAAGAATTGCAGACAGTTACTGATAATTGTAAAAAAATTAAATATAAAAATATTTTTAAAATTAATATATTTTTACGCTGGTGGGCTTTTGTTGGTGTTTGACTTATTTTGTCCAATAGACTTTTGTCCGCACACCGTTTTAAATCTGTCCTAATATTTTTAAATAAATATTTTTCAAAAAGAAATTTACTTTCAAGTTAATTAAATCGATTTTCTTTCACCTAGTTCAAAATATTTTTAAATATTTTTTAATAATAATTTATTTTTACGTTGGTGGGCTTTTGTCAGGGTTTGACTTATTTTGGTGGGCTTTTGACGAATGTTAAACCGAATATGATGATGGTAGAGGGAGCCCACTTTCTTTGCAGCAGCCTTGGCAATATCTTCTATGTATTTGTTCCTATTCATGTTGCCTGTGAATATTAGACCGAGGAGTTTGAATGATGGGCACTCCAGTAGGGTGCTATTAGCCATGGCAATCGATGGTTGAAAAGGTTTCTTATGGTTAAAGTAGTAGCATTAAATGTTACCATCCATTTACTTCCTTATTCCACTAAAGACTGGAGGCTATTTTCTAAGGATTCAGACATTGTTTTTGATATGTGTGTGTTCGTTTTCCCACATGTCCAGAATACAGCATGGCGTCATCAGCAAATATACCCATCAGAGAGGTCGTTTACGAATGATAGCGGCCGAAGGATCAATCCCTGGGTAACACCAGGATTAATGTTATGTTGTTTAGATGTATGGCCATCGAGGACAACCTGGATCTGTATTTTGGCTAAAATTATATTAAATATTCTTCCAGTTATACCATAGAAATTAATTTTTTATGAGAAGACCTTCATGCTAGACCTTGTAAAAGGCTTTGGATATATCAAACGCTACCGCCCTAGTTTCACCTGCCATGTCCAATGATGGTAAATGCATTCAGAGATAATCGTTAGGATACCTGCAGTAGAACGGGCTTGCCTAAATCCACGCTGTTGGTCAGAAAGAAGTTTAGCATGAGCGAAGTGGTGAACTATCGCTAGATTAATTAATGACTAAAAGATTTAGTGAAGAGCGGGAGGAGACTGATAGGTGATAGTTTTGCAGGTCAGTTCTTTCACCAGAATTCTTGAACACTGGTACCACGGAGGCAATTTTTCATCTGAGGGAAGCGATATTCGGCAAAGCATTTGTTGTGGAGTTTAGAGAGGACAGCATCTAGCTAAACAGCATTTCTTTATTAATATAGCCGGGATAAGATACAGCTCACATGCTTTGAAGGTGTCTAGTTTTTTATGATATCCCGAGCATGAGAAGGGGTGATGATCAGATCGAGTGTGGCTTCTGTCTGTTGTGGGAAATTTGGGAGAGAGTGGTATGTGGAGTTTAAGGCGAACCACTGGGAAAGCAGTTAAGCCTTCTCAGTTGTTGTGCATGTGACATCATGGTGGTTAGATAATGGGGGAATTGTTGATTGGCCATTATTCACCACAGTATTAAGGCAATATCATTTCTTTTTTATTTATAATTAGATAATTATAATCTACTGCGCAGAAAGCAACACATTAAAAATTACACAAGTAGATCTTTCTAAAGATTTTTTTCTCAAATGTTTTTCTTGTAATTGATTGAAAATTGTGAAACAACTAAAGATTTATTTCTCTTTTTAAAAACCGATTTGCATCAGTTCGTCGTTAGTTGACAAAATGCTATTTGAATTTTTTCATAAACAATTGAAATAGTCGACGATTGTTATACAAAATAAGACGTGTAGGAACAGAATAGTTAACAAAGCCCCCTCCCCATGTTAATGAGTTTCCAAATATTGTTATTATTATTTAGAAAACCATTCTTAACATGAGAGTAGGGGTCTTTATTAACTATTCTGTGCCTTCCCTCTATCAAAGAATGTTCATATTTTTACACTAATTATAAAAATTTGGTCAGTTATTGCTACTGCCAATATAACATATGTAGTAGATTGATTTGTTTTACTGCAAAAAAAACAAGATACAGATAATAATAATAGTAATAATACTACTAATAGTAATGGCAAATTTGTGGATTAACACACTCAGCTAAATCATCCCCTAAAAATGAGATTCTACTTTCTTTAGGTGATTACGCATGAACACCTTGAAAAACTGGGCGGAAAGAAAAACAAATTATTTTAGAATGAGAGATCAGTTTCGTATATAAATTTAACATAAAATGATCATTATTTCCAGGCCATTCTAACTTTTAGGGATGTTCACTAATTTTTTTTACCACTAACCCTGACTGGCAAGATCATAAAACCATGCGTAATCACTTAAAAAAAAAAAAGTAAATAAAAAGACCCCCCCCCCCCCAAAAAAAAATAAATAAATAGATAAAATAAAATAAAATAAAAAATAAACTCACAGAATTTATCTTCCATAGCAAAATTTAAATTCTTGGGTAACTGCTCAAAATGCTAGAATGTCTTAGAAATCGGAGCTCATTTTATGTTAAATTTATGTGAAACTAATTCTCACTAAATAATTGTTTTATTTTTTTCAAGGAGTTCACAGAAAAAGTAGAATTTCATTTTTAGGGTAGATGAGAGATATTATTTAGCGGTAACCTGACAAAACCCCACCAAAATGATTCAAACCCCGACAAAAGCCCACCAATGAAAAAATTAATTAATTTTTTTTAATTTTATTTCATTTTTTTATAATTATCAATAAATGTTTACAAATATGTTTTATTTCACTTTTAAACATTTTTCGGTACTTTGTAAATACTGCATTCTTATTAAATTATCGGTGCTTGTTTTCTTTTGTTTTGTTTTTACCAATTCGCAATTATAACTTTTTATTCTGAAAGAAAAAAAAGGTATTATTAGAGCTCTGCATCCTATGCTAATTCACACAAAAAGAAAAATGCGATTCTCCATTTTTTTAGGCGATTACATGTAAACAGCCTAAAAAACTTAGTGGTAAAAATAAATAAAGCAACAAAAAATCAGTTTTGCATATAAATTTAACTTAAAATGATCACATTTTTCAGATCAGACAGCATTTTAAGGACATGTAACCAATTTTGTTTGTTTTAAATCTTGGCAATGTTAATGTTCCTGATAAAACTTTAGTATAAAAAATGTCATTGTTAAAACATGCCTCGTTCCTACTACTAACTCTAAGTCCGGGTGGTAATACGAAAAATAAAGCAATTATGTGTGGTTTTATGACATTGCCGGTCCGACTTAGGGTTAGTGGTAAAAAATGTAGTTAATTGCCCTAAAAAGTTAGAATGGGACAGAAATGGGGGATCATTTTACGTTCAATTTATATGTGCAAATCACCCCCACTCTAAATTCTAAAATAATTGGTGTTTTTTCAGTGTGTGCACACAATTTCTTTTAAATATAGATATTTCTTTTATAATTTGACAAACTTAATGTTTCATTTTATGTATTGTATCCAAGATTTTGATGAACTCATTGTGAGATTTTCATCTTGTGCCATTTTTTCTATTTATCTACTTGTGGCATAATTAGTAGTGCCATTTTTCCTATTTATTTACTTGTGCCATTTTTCTATTTATCTACTTGTGGCATAATTAGTAGTGCCATTTTTCCTATTTATTTACTTGTGCCATTTTTCTATTTATCTACTTGTGGCATAATTAGTAGTGCCATTTTTCCTATTTATTTACTTGTGCCATTTTTCCTAAATTCAGTGAAAATAGCTATTTTAGTGATAGCAGTCATGTTTTCAAATTCTCAATAAATTGAAAATTGATTTAATTTCAAAGAATTAGGTTTAAAGAATTTCAAACCAAAAAATATACGATGAAACATTAATTATTTTAGAGGATTTATATGTTGTGACCGGACAACAGCAAGGGTCAGGGCAGCGCCAGCAAAATAAAATTTTAAAAACTTGTCCAAAGCGTTTTAATACTCAACTGTTTAGCGATAGGAATTTTTAACATTTCAAACGATTTGATAAAATAATTGAAATATTTAATAAATCATTTTTTTTTAAATCCAAATAAAAAAAATCATTTAATAAATATTTCATTTATTTGACAAAATCTTGTCAAGTTGTCTGGTTTCTCAATTTTCAAAGTTTATCATTTCAACAGCATTTCTAACTGTAGTAACACCCATCTCATTATTATATTTAAAGATATTTTTGTCGATATGCTAATGAATGTCACCCTTTTTAAAGTCGCAGAAAGAAATACAGAATCACTTCTAACATTCTTGGAAGAAAAGAGTTGCTTTAATAACTACAATATAGAGATGGTTCGTGCTCTACAAAGAAAAATGTTCATTAAGAAAATGGTACTGAACAAAGTATCCAAATTTTGAATAAACATAAACGACTCAATGAAATCATTGAACGAGAATGATTTTGAAAATAGTGAGGATATTCAACAATTTTAGTGCAGGGATATACATGCAGTGTCTATTAACAATTTTTTTTTAATATTTAGACATTTAATGTCTGCATTGCTCAATAGTCATTTCGCTAATAAATCAATTTTGTTTACATATAGTTTTTTTTTTAATTATCCTCATGAAAATTATCCTCATGAAATATTATTATAGTTGGCCAGACCGATACTCATTTTCTATATCTTTTAATAAAGAACAATTTTTCATGGTCATCTAATTTATCATAAGCTATGGCCAATCCTATACTATGAACAGATCAAAAGTTCATAGCATAGGAGTTTTATTGTGTGTGTGATATATATATATATTATATATATATATTATTTATTTTTTCATTTATTTATTTATTTATTTATTTTTTTCAGGACACAAAACAATTGTACCACCCAATCAGCCAACAGTGCCTGGACTGTGACCCTGGGAGTAAAGAAGTTTTTATGAATCCATGTAATAAACAGCTAAAAACACAACATTGGCATTTTCAACATGCCAATGTCACAGCGTTGCATATTGAATGGATGGCAACTTAAACATTCAATTAGACAGACTGTTTCATACTTTCTTAATTTCTTTTCACACTTTCCATTTATCTTTCAATTTCATTCTTCTCCTTCCGTTTCATTTGCTGCTACTTCCACATTTTATTACCTCTTCCTTACTTTATCATATCTCTTTCTCTTCTATCTCCATCGATTGATATGACTTCTTTTTTTTTTTCTTTTTTTTTAGATTAATTTTTTAACTTTTATTTTTATTTCATTTTTTTAATCATTCAATTAAGATTATAAAAAGAACATTATTTTCTATAAAACAACATTTTGTTATTTACCTTAAGATTTCCATTCTGTGTTTCTTCAAAAAAATTTAACTTTCTCATGACAAATCTGTTTAATTTTAGAATGATTAAAGAATTTAATTTCTGTGTTTACAGATTTCCTACAAATCTGTGTTTCCTGATTAAAATTCCATTTATTATTCATTATTTTTTTCACTTTTATTCAAATTGAATTCATACGATTTTCTTGTTTTTGAAGAACAATTCATGGAGAAAATAAAATTTTTCCAAAAATTTATAACAAATTTTTTTTCTTTATTTTTATTTAATACTTTTTTTATCAAAATTAGAAGCATTTTCAAATTCTGAATTTTTAATAAAAATGAAAAATAAAACTTCACCATTTCCTCTCCCCCATAAAAATGTGAATTTTAACTTTTTAAAATATATTAAAGATTTTTTTATTTTGCCTTTTTGGGGCCATGTTTTTTTATTTTTTCAATATAAGTTTTTGGGGCATTTTTTTTTTTTTTTTTTTTTTTTTCAATATAAGTTTTGTGGCCATTTTTTTTTAATATAGCAGCGAAAAGAATATTTAAAATTTGGAATTTGGAAAAAAAAAATTTTTTTTTATATTTTAGTTTTTTTTATTTCTAATAAAAATTTGTAATTTAATTAAATGTAAATAAAATTTTGTGATTTACACCTTTTTATCCATGTTTTTAATAAAAAAAAATACCTAATATCATTTTGTTTGATTGTTATAAATTTCAGAGGATATTTTGTGCATGCCTTTAATTAATGTTTACAGCAAGGGTTTAATTAAATGTATTTCTCTTGTACGTTTTTAAGTTAACATATTTCAAGAAAAACAAGAGGAGACAGCTGTTATTTAAATTTATTTATGCCTCCTTTGCAACCTAAGGAGTCAAGGTTATCAATAACAATTATCCATGTAATTTACCTGATTTAACAAGAAACTAATAGCCACAAATGCTAAATCAACAAGCAGACTGATTACATGATTCAATTCAATTCATTTGACAAAAAATAGAACATGCATGTTTCAGTTGCCATGTAGGAAAAGGGTGGTAGAAATGTACACACAAGAGGATACAGTAGTCCAGCACCTTGAATTGCTGCGCTGTTGGTGCATTTATTACTTCTCTTGCGGTGAAATAGTTTCTTGTGGTGTCCATGTTGTTACGGTCGCGTCTCATTGGGAACAACAAGACAAAAAAAAACAACAGAAGAAAAAAATAAAGATTTTGGTCCTCGGGTTCAAATATTCATGCACACTGAACGAGAGGGGAGTGGGAACCTGTAAAAATGAAGAGACAGACGGCAAACACTTTGTGAAAGAACGAAAGACCAACACAAATGAAAGAGTTCAAAATGACAAAGTTTATTTTTATAAAATATAAGTACGGACAGGATATAAAAACCAAATAAAAATAGTATAGGATGGGGTCTTAATAAATACTTAACTAGACCGAGCGAAGATATATATACAATGCAAAAAAAAAACTCAGGTTGAGAGAAAGAAAGAGTTCATATGAATAAAATGTTTGAATCCTCAACATAGAAAGAGTTCATATGAATAAAATGTTTGAATCCTCAACATATATAAACAGTTGTGGCCGTGACAGAGGAGTCCAAGTAATTTTTCTGTATTTCGGGTATTGTGGTCGCTTCGTTGATTGACTATCTGTTAAGATGCCTTTGGCATTCAATGAGGTGTATCCAAGGTGTTTTCTTTGTTGGAGTCTGTATCAAGTGACCTCCACAGAGATGGTGAGATTACTAATCACACCACTTAAGATTCAAAAGTGGAAAGGGGACAGCCAGGCCTACTGAAATATACACTACCCCCCCCCCTCCATTCTATATTTATCTTCTTTTTTTATCTCCCAAGCTGACGAACAAAGTTTTAAAAGGAAATAAAATATACATACACCTGCTCGGCGATACTCTCTCAAGCTAGTAGACAAAATAATATTTTAAAAGAAAAAGGATACCTCTTTGCTTGATATTTTAAATTGTCTACTGGCTATATATTAAAATTAAAAATCTAATTTGTGGATTACATCACAGCGTAGACCTCTTTCTGGTGCAGGAGTGAATAATAGGTCCTGAGGTATATAGTAATGACCAATGAGGAGATTGTAGGCCAAGATGAGATCACTGCGTAATCGTCAGCGCTCAAAAGAGAATGGTTAAGTTTTTATATATCTATAGTATAGATTAATAATTTACTTAATGATAAATGTAGTGAGGGGGGACTGGCCAAGTATTTATTCTCTGGAGCGTGAGAAGGAAAGAAGAGTTAATACAGAATTATGTGTTTTTTCTCTCTCACTCTCACTCTCAGTAGCGATCTTTTTACCTCACTACATTAAACTATCTCTTGTAAATGGGAGTTTTAAACAGTCTGTTTTAATACTTAATGCTATTGAATTTTTTTATTGCAATTAATAGTTAATAATAATATGTAAGTAACAGGAAACACAGACATGTGAAATGGTCATACAATTTTATTAATATAAAGATTTAATTAATCATTATCATCTTATTTCCCTTGGTCAGAGGTTTGGCAGTCTGCAATCCCAGTATCCATACTTGGTGGTCTTGAGGATTGATTCAGTTCAAATTACATTGTCTAAGTGTTTAATTTAGCAATACACATGAAAAAATTTAAATTGCTTAAAATATCTCAATAATTGCATATATAGAAAGAGCTTGATGATCTAAGAAAGAATCTTTTTAAATTTTTTAAATCTTAAAGGAAGTTATGACTATTTTTGTGCCTCACACGATTGGATATTTTCCCCTCTTTAAGACCATATGCGTTTCGTCACATTTTTTACACTAATTTTTCAGTAAAAATGTTATATCTTTGTTAAAATACAAGATTAAGCAATGAAATTTACCATATAAATGTATTTTTGTACAAGGAATCAGAATGTGCCACTGAAAATCTCCAGAAATTAATGGTTTCCAAGTAATCTGCACTAAGTGCACATAAATATGCTGCAATACCTTAAAAATACCATGTATCCATTAAAAGAAAGAAGTTAGAAGAAACTAAAATCTAATACTAGGACTGTTTAAAAATGAATATATTGCAAGATTTCTTTGGCATTATTGTAGATTAACACCTTCCGCTAACTCACCCCCTTACCTCCCCAAAATATGAGATTCTACCTTTTTTATTTAGGCAATTAAAAAAAATTGAAAAACTTGGCAGAAAGAAAGAAACAAAAACAATTATTTTAGAATTTAGAGTGGGGATCAGTTTCACATAAAATAATCCCCCATTTCAAGGCCATTCTAGCGTTTTAGGACAGTTAATTATTTTTTCTATGGGAGATAAATCCTGTGTGTTTTTCTTGTTTTTTTTTAGTTTTTTTTTAGACGATTATGAGGGTCTTTGTGGGAGGAGGGGGGCTTACCACTTGAACTTCAGGTTAGTGGTAGGGCTAGGGGCAATTAAGTGTGAACACCCTGAAAACTTAGCAGAAAGAAAAAAAACAATTCATTTAGAATTTCGAGTGGGGGATTAGTTTCACATATATTTAATGTAGAATAATTCACCATTTCCGGGCCATTCTAGCGTTTTAGGGCATTAATCAATTTTTTTCTATGGCAAATAAATCCTGTGCATTTTTTTTTTTAGACGATTATGTTTGGTTTTAATTGGCTTTTTTTGTAGGATTAGGGCTTCCTACTCGGACTTAGGGTTACTGATAAGGTTAAGGAAGGGGTTTTGTTTTGGATGGGGGTTGCCATTCGGACTTAGTGTTAGGGTTAAGGGAGTTTTTTAGGGGGTGGCTTGCCACTCATATTTAAGGTTAATGGTACGATACGTTCAAGAAGGCATTTGTAGGAGGTGGGCTTGTTAGTCGTACCTAGAGTTAATGGTAGAGTAATTATTTATTTTATAAATTTCACTAAAAGGCAAGAATGGCCGGGAAATCGGAGATCATTTTACATTAAATTTATATGTGAAACTAAATTCTAAATTATTTTTTGTTTTGTTTTTTCTTTTATTCGCCAAGACTTTAAGGGTGTTTACACGTAATCGCCTAAAAAAGTAGAATCTTAATTTGTTTTTTAAATTGGCGACTAGAAGTTCGAAAGTTGAGTGAAAACCAGTATTTTGTAAAGTATTTTTTATAAAAGAACCAAATAGGATTAACTTTTTTAAGCACAAAAATATTTTTGTCTTATTTTTACAAAGCTTTACAAGACTAGTTAGCTGCTGCTGATGTTATATCAGCAATACTAGCAGCCATTGTTGACTTTCGCTCAAAAAAGGACTATTTTTTCGGATAAGGTAATTTAAAATTACTACTACGGAAAGACAAAACAACATACAATTATAATTTTAATGCATAAAAAAAGATAAAAGATTAATTTATTTACTAGTTGGGTACGAAAAATGTAACAACATTTTTTATATTCATATTTTTAAATTTTTCAAATTCGTTCTAGAATGAAAATAAACAAAAATCGCCTCGTGTTTATAACTGCTATTACTGCAGCTACTACAATGTTTTTCAAACTATAAATAGAAAACGCTTTTTTTTTTCCGGATAGGGTCATGAAATATCAGGACTACCAAAAGAGAACACATATATACAATTATAATTTTAATGCATAAAAAAGTAAAATGATTGATTTACTTACTAATTGGGCGACGGAAATGTATTTTGCAAAAATGTTCCACCGACGGCGAGTTGAAGTCTTATTTTTTAAATTTCAAAAACATGAATGAGCCGAATTACTTCGTACACCGACAAACATTAAAAGTGATACTTTCTCCAAATTTCAGGACGAAATTCCACACACAGCAATGGTACGAGACTTTTAAACGAAGGGGGGGGGGGGTAAAAAAAAAAGTGACGTAAATTGCTGAAAATAGCGTTAACATTTTTTTGCCTTTATTTGCTCAAAACTCTTAAAAATATATAATGTATATTATTATTCATGAATGCACCTAACAAAATGATGGTATTTTGAGCACTTAAAGTGCTTTAGTTTTTAAGATATGACTATTTTAATAGAACTACCCTCAAATCTGCGATTATCCAAACAGTTTTCTGGTCGATGTGTATTGCTAGTTTAATTAGTCGTACTTTTTCTTCTTTGTCGCAGAGGGATGTCATCTAGTGGTTGAGTTCTTTCTTCGTTTCTGTACTGCTGTGAACATCGCCGTCCGCTGTGTCTGCAACAAAAACCTTCCTAACACGATTCACGAGGCAAACAATCTTTTAAACTTTGATTAGTTTTATTCAGGCGTCAGTCTACCGTCGCTCTTGGAGATGTTTCACCAACGTTTAGGAAAAGATCAAATTACTACTTTATCGTAGTTAATTCCTAGCTTAAGTCCTTAGCCATTCGAGGAGGGGGGGGAAGAAGGAATCTTATGCATGTATTCTCTTAGGGAAATAAATTCCCCTTTTTCATTTCAGACTACATAGAGAAATATGTCTGCTCAGCTTGCTTCCAAAAACCAAACTGGCAAAACTCAGTTTCCCACACAAGCCCGTGACATCACAGAACCCACATGTGCAGGTGCACCTTGACCTGTGAGAACAGCCCTATTTTGCACTCGGTTATACGGGTTCACCCGCACTAAATCGCGCAAGCTAAACCAAACGATCCCCCACACATACGTCCACTTCAACATGTGTCCGGCCTCACAGGGCCATTATTCAACATTTCTCCCCTCCCAATACAAAAAAAAACAATCCTAACATTTTATTTTTACACATCCTTCTGCAGGGTCTGGTCAGAACCAGGGATTAGCATGGCTGGACACCTCTGTTCCATCCTCTTGGTCCGGCTGCCTCCAATCGGTCCTATGACATTTCCTGGGATGTAAGGAAATTCTCCTTACGATTGATATTGGCTCAACGGCCATCCCTGTCATAATCGATAATAGCACACGCTCGGCGTTCCCATGTTGCAAGGCTGCTTGACCATTTGACCCTACGGGCATCTGCACACGATACCCAGGCACACAATTCACCATACACATCCATTAAAATTACCAATTAACACTAACTGGCGCGTATTACCGTAAATCCTTGTTTTCTTTGGTCATTTTCCTCCAGCCTTCCACCTCCAAGGTCTCTGCATTTTCTTATCCAAGAATCGCTCTTTTCAACATGGCCAAACCAATTTAGCTTCCGTATATTCAACCTTGCTAACAGGGTATCAAAGCTGATATGCAGAGTTTGATGTGACCCGAGATTGCATTTCCATTGATTATGGTGAGTTAATGAGGATCAGCACTCACCTCCATACAGAAATATGCTTCTAACACGGTTGCTATGTGATACCCACCCTCTCATAGTGAAAAGGATAGCTCGCAATGTAATAACATGTATTAATGTAGTAATAAGATAATGTATTCTAGGAATATAAAATAATTATCCTACCTATAGAATTATATTTGACAACTTTATTCAGCATTAAATAACCCATAGATGGTTGATATCCCATAAAACTAACCAAACTCGCAAACATTTATTGGAAAGTGAAGAGTCTCCAATGTGTATATCATGTCAAGAATCTTATACAGTAAAACATACATTAATAGATTGTCAGGATCTGCAACAAAGCCAAAGGAAATACTACCACTCTAAAAATCTAAAGGACCCATTTAAAGAAACAAATCAGACCAAAATCTTAGACTTCATCAAAGAAGTTTGAAAAAAAAAATTTAATTTTTTTTTTCAAAACAATATAAAATAATTATGTTACCATGGGATTCCATTTGACAACTTTATTGGACATTAAAGAACCCATAGATGGTTGATATGCCATCAAACAAACCAAACTAATCGCAATGTCAGTGCTGGTAACACAATGTATAGAACTTATTTTATCCTAACGATAGAGCTAAAATTGCAATCACCTCCAGCACTCAACATATCGCCAAGATAACAAAAGGTGTACGCCACTTCTAAAAACAATTAAAATAATTCAATATAAATATTTGAAAAATAAATAATGATGGTATGTTTAAATGTTATATATTTTTAATTTAAAATAAATAATGATGGTATGTTTAAATGTTATATATTTTTAATTTAAAATAACTGAAGAGAAAAAAAACAATTTACGACATATGAGGCTGATTAATAGCTTAGGAAATGCATCGTTGTTTTATAAAATTCTGAGGAAGGTTGAACTTACCTTATCACAGACAGAAGCCTCTTTATTGACAATGTGGTCACACATATGAAACAGCACCTACACAAATATGAAGCAGCATATAAAAAGGGAATCTAACAAAACATTTTATGCACCTCAAGGTGGCTTCAGTGAAGATGATACAAAAGTTAAGTTTTACGTCAGGCTTATTGCAGTCGTAAGGTTGGTGAAAAAGAAGTATGTGCTGTGGCAAGCAATTGGAATGATCACGTTGGAATGATCACGTTTGGTGGTTTTGGTAGTGATCAGAGAGGAAATAGATAAGGTGATAGGAATGCAGAAGGAGAAAGAATCTTAGAATTTTGTCTTGGGGGGGGGGGAGATTTGGGGTGGAAAAGTTCCCTCCGGTTATGACCATGCCTCCAAAGCACACACATAGTTTAAAATAACATATTAACTGGGTGCCACTCTTGTTGATATAAAATTTCACAAATTGAAATTTTATGAAATTTTTACCATTGAAAGTTCAATTTCTATTGTCTGGCGAGAGGAAGTAAAACATCTCGTCCATAATCCATGTTCTTGATTGACTTACAGTCGTTTCAGGTAAAATGGAATTTTCAATTATTTACTAAAGAAGTGCTGCCGTTCTTCAACAGCATATAGAAAGCATTAATTAGTTTTTCGTTAATGTCGTTTGAGTTGAATTGTTGTTTTCTACTAATTGCAAAAAAAAATGTTCAGCGACAATAATAGCAAAATGTAAACAACTAATAATAATTTCAGTGACTAAACTAGGAAATAACACTGTCGTTGTATATCTTAGCCGGGATTACTGAGGGGAAAATCGACTTTACTTTATTATATAAATTAACAATACCCATACTTTGCTTCCTAATAAAACTTTTTGTGCTGTTTTCCAAGAGTGACTTGTAGTTAATGTTGGGGTCCGGAATTTTTTGATTAAACAATAAACAAATAGGCGACTATTCTATATCACCAACAAAACAAATACAGATTCTTAGTCGGCAGAAAAAAGCTTTAACGTAACATGTGGTTGTTTTCTTTACTACACACACAATTATTTTATATTTCAATCAAACCAGGTGCAAACAAACAAACACGCAAAATTACTTTAGAATTTACAATGGCGATTAACTTTGTATAGAACTTTAACGTAACGTGTTGCTTTTTTTTTATTAACTTACGAAGAATACCAGAATACATAAATATATACATTAACGTGCTTCCTAACTGTATTCTTTATGTTTTTTGTTGCCCTTTATTTAATAATAGACTCACTCCCGTAGTTTAATGTTAGGGTCTGGAATTTCTTGATTAAACAAAAATACAAATTGACGACTATTCACTAACTAAAATATTATAGAATCAACCCTGGCGGAAAAAAAACACTTCTTTTTAGAATTTACAGTGGGGGATTATTTTCGCATATACCTTTAACGTAACATGTTACTGCTGCTTTTGCTTTGTTTTTTTTTACTTACAAAGTATTTCAGAACACATATTTAAGTGTTCAGGAATACTTCGTAAGTAAAAAACAAAACAAAAGAAGCAGTATACATAAATATAAATATTAACAATACCCGTATTTTGCTTCCTAATAAACTTTTTCGTGTTTTCCCCCTTTTCTTTTAAACAATTATAGATGCACTCCCGGAATTTCTTGAATAAAAAACAAACAAATCGACGAATATTCTTCATCACCAACAAAAAAATACAGATTCACTCTTGATGAAAAAAAAACTTTTAAAACAGTGTGGTTCAAACACACATCCACTTATTTTAGATCCACGTATTTTGATATACCTTTAACAAAACCAGTTTCTGTCTTTTATTAACTTTCTTACAAAGTATTCCAGAATACATAAATATATAAATATTAACAATGCACATACTTTGCTTCACTCTCGTAGTTTAATGGCGGAGCATGAAAATCTTGATTAAATATAGTTTCCCAGGCAACGCCGGGACTCGGATCGTGCTAGTTATAAAATAAATAGCACATGTATATGTATTCAATAATATCGAAGATATATATTCCATTAAGTAAGGATTGAATGCTCTTAAAGAAAGTAGGCTTAATAATCGATCAATAATTGCCAGTTTTGGAAATCTAGACTTTGAGATCTCAGGACTGAATATGGAATCTTGAGATTGAGAAAATAATCTCGAGATTACAATCTATACTCTTGATTTGGAGAATTATTTGGATAATGTTAAAAAATGACCATAGGTCATTTTTTAACGTACACGTTAACAAGATTCAATTATTCTAGCGTCTTTTCTAGCGTCTTTTCTAGCGTGCAACATTCTCCTTTATGTTGCATTTGCATTTCTAGAAAAAAATACTGCAAGAAATAAATCTGATCCAAAAGCAAGTCCAAGAACTGGGCATTGGTTTGAATGTTTGCATAACTCACATGGAAGCAGCCAAAATTTTCTTAAACCGAATCAGGGACGCTTTGGTGTCTGAATCGATTAGAGTGCGAAGAAATGGGAATTCTAGTTGAAAAGTGGATTAAAAGAAATAGAAAGCTACCTGGTGCAAATGCAAGAAACAATGCCAAATATTGTTATTGCTCTGCGACTGTTTCTGTTGCAACCACAGAGAGAAGCTTCTTAAAACTAAAGCTTATTAAAATGTTTTGAATTTGAAGGGACAATAACAAATAAGACAACACGGTGGTATATTTACAAGAGTGTGTATTTACAGAAATACAGAATAGTATGTTACAGAAAGATTGTTTCGAGACTTTGTAGGCTCCTCTATGCATAATGTCTAGAAGAGTCCATATAATCACGAAATAGGGTAGATCACCATCACGCCATAACACCCCTTTTTAGCCTTGCTCCATAAGGAGTCAATATTTTTTCCTTTTAAAGTTTATTACTATCAAGTCCATAATCTTACATTTTCTTTTTGATCTTCACTGTTCAGAACCTGTTTGCGGGATTAATATCTTAAATGTGTTGAACACGACATCCATTACTTCATCCTCTAGAGTATTATTCTCAACATCATCTGAATATCGTTTCCTCATCTTGTTCATGTGTCTTTTGTGGGTAAACTTGTGTCCCTTTACCATGTAAATCATGTTACCAATCCATGTATCTACTATCCCTGTTTCCCAGTAGGATTTATTGTTTTTGAACATCCAAAAGAAAAGCTTTTTCTCCAACTTTGAAGCGTTCCTTTGTGACATTTTTTTTAACGTCCTGGTTCCGTATCAAACACTGTTTCAATCTTCCTTGCAAACATTACTTCTGCTGGCGTCATGGAATATAGAACGTTGTTATTTGGGGTTATCGTATATACCTGCAAAAATTCTTGAATGTTTTTTTCGGTAGGTGTATCCCTCGCTTTCTTAAGCGTTCTTTTGAATGTATCCACGAACCGTTCTGCCTGATCATTGCTTCTCACATGCTACAGCACAATCGTGATATGCTCTACTACAAAAGTTTGACAGAATATTTGATAGAAGATTTTAGAATTGGAATCGTTAATTGTATCGGAATCGGGAATTTAGAACAAAGTCGGTAGTTGTATCGGAATCAGGAAAAATTTTGGAATCGTCCCATCACTAATATATATATATATATATATATATATATATATATACGACTGCATACAACAACCACTTCTGCACTGATGAGGGCAAAAAGCTCAAAACGATATCGTCTGTAGGTAATACACACTTTAATATTCAATATATATATATATATATATGTACACACACACACACGGCATAATCACGTTGACACACCGGTTCCCATTAGATCAGTGAAGTTAAGCAACGTTGATCCTGGCCAGTACTAAATGGGTGACCATTTGGGAATACCAGGTGCTGTATGTTTCCTGGAGATGATATGGACACAACCAGGTCCTATCATGCCCACAGAAAAGTTAGGGCAGATAGAGTATCTGCCTGATTCCTCGATGTTATGGGAAAACAACAGTAATTATAATTTTATATAAATTTCTTTAAGTTCACACAAAGGTAGATCAACAGTGCATAATATGAGTTCTTAATGTAATCAATACTTATATAGAAAAACATTTCATCCAAAACACTTTATTAACAGACAATTGTTTCTGCCATTTCGAAAATATACATTTTTATGCTATACAAAATATCACAAATATTCACAAAGAGGCTTCATCAGTATA
>OY744550.1:37847422-37897422 GCA_963556195.1 Sepiola atlantica
CACATGCATATGCACACACACACACACATATATATATATATATATATATGTAGAGAGAGAGAGAGAGAGAGAGAGAGAGAGAGAGAGAGAGAGGGAGAGAGATCGAGATCTTTTAACAAGGAAGAGTAATGTTTTTTTAACAAACGATATAAGACTTAAAATAATCAAACCTCAACTGTAGGCACCTTTCGGGTAACACTTTTTCAAAGCAAGGTATCATCAGCCAAATGTGAAATTACAACTAAAATATTGTCGTTTTATATTTTAATTATGATATCGTTTATCAAAAAAACATGACTGCTCAATTGTTTAAATACATACTTTACTTTTGTACTCCACGTATATATATATATATATATATATATATATATATATATATATATATATATATATACGTGTGTGTGTGTGTGTGTGTGCCTATGTAGCTATATGTGTATATATGATGTATGTGTACGTAAAAAATGTAAAGAATCGTTACACTTACAAATGCATAAATATATATATATATGTATATATATATATATATATATATATATATATATATATATATATATATGTGTGTGCATGTGTGTGTGTGTCTGCATAAATAATACACACACGCGCACACATATATAAAATAATAAATAAAATTATAGAATTAATATTCCAACGTGATAGAAAATGAAAAAGGAAAAACCAAAATTAATTATATATTCATCAACGTTTCATCTTTATTTCAAGACTTTCTAAAGATGATTAATTTGAAGAAATAACATACAAGTACATTATTTGTATATAGTGCATAATCATGTTGACACACCGGCTCCTGCTAGATCACCGAAGTTAAATAACGTTGAGCCTGGTCAGTACTAGATGGGTGACCATTTAAGAATACCAGGTGCTGTATGTATCCACATAATTATGTGGACACATAATTATGTGGACACATAATTATGGGCAAATAGTGTCTCCAACTCGCAGTTCTTAGCGTGGTGACTATGGCAAAAACCTCTGAATGACTATCACCATTAAGGTGACCAGAAACCAGTGAGGGGTTCCTCCTCCAGGAGTAATCAAAAACCCTGATTTCAATATTTGAATATTTTTAAATATTGTAATAAATAGTTTTGGTTTTTCCTTGGGATTTTCCATATATATATATATATAATCATAATGTAATATCCATTACTATCTACATAGTTTAGTCTACTTTGATGCGTCTCATCAGGTGGATAACATATTTTATATCAATAAAAATTTAAATTAAACAATTAGAATCAATTAATCTAAATCGCCTCCACCACATGGAAAAGATTTGTAAAGTCAGTACAATGATGTGCAGAGTGGGGGGTGGATAGGTGCGATGACAAGTGGGATCAAAATTGGCAGGGGGAGGGGCATCCAATCCTATTCAAATTATCCCCCTTTCATATTATTTGGATTATTCGGACTACTGTTCTCATCTTGGATGTTATTCGCAAAACGTTTCGGCCGATGTAACCTATAACCTTCTTCAGGTTATATCGGCTGAAAAATTGGGAGAATAACATCCAAGATGAGAACAGTAGTCTGAATAATTCTTCTCATACTATTTCTCGATACTAGGACTTATACTTCTGCACGCCACTGTTGGCACGTGAAATCGTTTTTCAAAATTGAACACGATTTTAAACAGCTAAATTGATGCAATTTCATCCTCATCAGCATAAGAATAAAGCTAAAAAAAAAGAAAAAAAACCTAAGCAGTAAATAATAATATAGACCTTATTTACTTGACTCCCCACAAGGGCAGATTTTGATACAAGGTCGGTTTTTAATGTGGGGAAAATACAGCCCCACCCCCACTGTAAGGGGCACTCTGGATTGGGACAAAAAAAATATGCCTCAGTCTAGAAGGACTTCTTCACTGACTGAGGACTGAAAAGATGAAGTGTAGCATCAGAACAGATACTATACTTTGCTCCTAGCCAAATGCAGATATACTAAGCATTAGCTTTTACGTATTAGGTAAAGGGTTTGCAGAGAGGGTTTCTGAGTTGACCTCTCGGGGTGTCCATTCATCCCAACATTATGTGTTACACAAAATATAGCCTCTATATACATGATGACCATTCATGCGTGGTGATGAACCACCTCCTTCTCAAGGTTACCCTGTTAATAGGCATAAGCATAGACAGAACAAGACCGACCTAGATGAGTAAACCATAACCACACATGCTGTTATTCCACGGGGAGCAGTAGTTTTAGTTGCACTCATCGACAAACTGATGATCTGGTTCTGAGAACAGCATGACTTTGCAGATGATCATATACATATATTTGACAATGGGATTGCCTAACTACTCCAGTTAGTGGAGTACCATATATACACTCAGTCCTAAGAAAAAAAATTATGACTTTTTCACCATCAATTTGTGGATGTTCCAAGAAGAAAAAGAGAAACTTTTACTTATTTTTATTTATTACTTAACTATTTTTTTTTATTACTTAACTATTTTTTTTTATTACTTAACTATTTTTTTTTTTATTACATAACTATTTTTCTTTGATAACAACCAAAGTAGATAATTAGGAATAGGATATATGTTTACCCAGTTAATATATTTGAAACATTACAAGCAATTATTTTGGTTGAGGGATATGTGACTTTGTTACAATGTTAATGTAACATCACAAGCAACTATTTTCCTCGGGACCCATTCACCACTCTCCCAAAAGTTATGGTAACGTTGCGAAGTAAGGTAGGTACAAAACCTCTGCATGGGTCGTTACGTTTTGTTGTAACCTACGAATCCTCATCGACACTGTTATGTTGTTACGTAATCATTCGTTACCATGTAGAAATGAATGTTTCGACTATTTTCCTTTAATATAATAGTCATTATTTGCAAGATTCATAGAGAAATAAAAGTGGAGACTATAATTATTTTTGCAGGACCTGTTGAGACAATTCCGATAAATTTTGTACGCTCGTAAATTACGTAATTTCATTTTAGGAGCTAGAGAAGAACAAATTTTGCATGCTAATTTTTGTAACCTTCAAATCCTCATCGACACTATTGTATCCTTCGAAAGGGTCACAATTAACAAAATGATAATTCAGGTAGGAAAAAGGGGTTAAAGATATTCTATAATTTTAAAATTGCTCTTCCTTCACAGAAGATACGTTGCTAGTCTCTCTCTACTTTACTTCCATGGAAGGTGCTCGACTGAGCTCCAATCTCTGATTCCTCCTTGTAAGACATTCACAGCAAGAACTCGTCTTATTACCACAACGGAAAAGAACATTCCTTTCTTCCTTCGTGTGCCTAGCGTCAGGAGGAATGTCCATGGACAGAGTGTCTATGGAACACATACTGCAGTACTGCTTCCCTGCAGACTACAACATAGTTGTCTTCAAATCCAATGTCAACAAGTACATGTTGCAAACCGTCCCATATGTAATGCAATCAATTTCGACTGACAATCACTTTGCCCCATTTAACCCTTATCATCGAATATAATGTTAAGTAGGTTTTACCCATAGAGTGAATGTGGTATTTTGGTGACTGTAACTAGTTTAGAGAATAGACCAAGAGGATGACAGCCGACCAATTTCGGCCTTGTGCCACTTCTTATTTTATAAAGAAAATTTACTATACTGTGAACTTTTTTGTAAAATTCTAAAGATAAATACAATCCCTGAATGGCTCTTGGCCTTCATAAGTGGTGGCCAAAAAGTAAAAAAACAAACACAAAAAAACACTAACTTAGATAAGGAATGCACATTCTAAAATATTCCTGCATTAACTATTTTCTGTGGTACCATTTTAAAATTTAGATTTTTTTATGACACGATCCCAGAACTAACTATAAGTTTTGTTTTTGCTTTGTTTTATGTTTGTTTGTTTTTTGGGGTCGGTGGCGTTTTTTGTGAGGGAGATTAAAAAGGGAAGTAAACATAATGTTACAAGGTAACAATGTATTTGTAACGTTACATGATAATGTTGCAGGCACAAAAGGAATGTTACGGCAGCGTTTTCGCAACCTCTTTGTAACATCACGAGGTAACATTGTGGTGGGCATGTGTTGTGGAGTGGGGGTGGGCGAGTCTCCAAAAATTGTTACGGCAACATGTTGGCAACCTGGCAATCAAACATTGCCGGAAGTCCACAAAAATACTAAAGCAACTGTGTAACTTTACAAGCTAACGTTGCAGGCAAATAGCAGAAGGGTATGCAACAACAAAAATAATAATGTTATGGCAATATTGTTGAAACCTCTATGCAACATTACAATGCAACATTACAAGAAGTTTTTTTTATTTTACTGATGAGTCACCGCTTATGAAGGGCAACTCGATGATAAGGGTTAAAAGGATTGTTGGTTGGGCAATAATCGCTGCCACAAGAGGAGTGTAAACAATCCAAAAGGACGGCTCAATAAGTATTTGTTTACATTAGATTTGAAGGCAACCATGTTGTAGTCGGTTGGGAAGCAGACTCGTGGTATTTTGTTCCACAGATGAGATGTTATAGAAAAGAAACTTTGTTCATGGAAGTTCCAAGAGAGAGAAAGAACAGAACGTTCTTTGCTCTGGTTATAGTCAGACGAGTCTATGAAAAATGTAATGCTGTATAAATTTTGTTAGCTGAGTATATTTAGAAAAAAAAAGAAAAGGAAAAAGCAATTAACGAATATTGTCCCTATTTACTTGCCTCCCACGAGGGCAGAGTTAGACACAAGGTCGGTTTTTAATCTAGCTCCCCAAAAAGGGGCACTCTCGATTGAAACAAAAAGTTAAATTGCCTGAATCTAGAAGGATTTCTCCTTCATTGACCGAGAACAGAATAGACTAAGTGTAGCAACAAATACTACACTTTATTCCTAGTCAAAAAGCCAAGAATATTGTTTGTTAAGTTGGGCAAATTGCTCCAATCAGCGACCAGCTTAGAAGTCAAGCATAGATTCAAAATATCGCTTTGTTGTTGTTGTTGCCGTTTGTAGTACTGCTGTTACATGTATACTTATTTATTCTCATAAAAAAAATATCCACCTGGTAAGAAATATTAACATAGAAAATACTCTGCTAGATTATAGTAGATATCACATTAAGATTATTATTATTATTATTATTGCTCTATTAAAAACTATTGAGCACATTAAATTTACAATAGTTGTTACTACTACTTTCCTCAATCTTTCGATCATTGTCTCTTACTATATATGCGCGTGTGTGTTCAATATTATTTTTGTTTGTAAGTATGTAAACATTTCTTAGTATTTATTAGTCTGCATATCAATTTACAAATGCGTATACCCTTTTCTCTTATATATATATATATATATATATATATATATATATATATATATATATATATATATATATATATATATATATATATACATATATATATATATACATATATATATATATATATATATATATATATATATATATATATATATATATATATATATATATATATATATATATATATATATATTCATTAAAGACCACATTTGCATGCAACGATAATATTCATAAAGATAATCTTTCATGGTTTGGTCATTTAATGAGACTGACATCAGAAACAGTTGCACGTCAAGCACTTCAAGCCTTCTTGAAGCCCACCGAAAGACCATCAGGATGATTAAAGATGACATGGCTCGACCAAGTGACGAAAGACTTCAAATCACTATCAGACTTCCACCGTGAAAACGAGATGAACAAAACCATCAGTATACTCGAAGTTAGGTGTTCAGATAGAAATTAGTATGAATCTTTCATATCTAAATTATTCATTCTTATTTAACGAGTATGATGATGATGATGATGATGCTGCTGATGATGATGATGATGTGTTCTTTTGTTGTGTTTACACATTTTTCATTTACAAACTTACCTACAGCTTCTAGAATAAAATTCACTTGGAAAACAGGTGTTGCCTTTTTTTTAAAACAGTCACACCTGGTGCTTGCATTTGATTTTGTTTCGACATATACTGAATTACTTCCCTTAGTTTTACACACAAGAGAATGGATATTTATACATACATACACGCATGTAGTTAGGTGTTCTGACAGAAATGACTGATGATCTGTTATTAACAGCATCATGCCAACTAAATTAACGAGTATGCAATAGTGATGATGAATATTTCATATCTAAATTATTTAAGCTTATTTATAAATTCAAAATACACAATATTAAGGACACACATTTATCCTCATTTAATTTTTGTTTTAAACGTGAAATATACGAAAACATTTGACCCAATTATTAATATTAAATACGTGACTAGTAAGAACGCATATTTAAGTATTTTTTTATTTTTATTTTATTTTTATTTTTTGTTTAACCAGAACTTAAATAAAAAAGTGAATATTTATTTTTATGTTTTCATTTCACTGTAAATTTGTTTTTTGAAGTTTTATTCAAATATGAAAAGAAATAATAAAGTTATGAATATTATCGCATCATGCACACACGGTCTTTACATAGAAAAATAAAAATAAAAATGTGATTTCATGCGATGACGTCACGCCATTTCGATTTGTTAAAAGCCGTTATCTAATTCAGACTTTATTTTCCTGGTCAGTTTGAATTTCTGTTCACATGTATAAAGACGGTAAGGATTTTACTAATACATTTCTGATGATCGGAAGTCCCGTAAAACTGCAGTAAAGTATTAAAATAAGTCAAACTTACAATTTGTTATTGTTATAAAGCTCTATCTGAAGAAATATCGAGACCTTTGTCTGTGCAAGGTATGCTGCTTTGATTCGGCTCTGTTCTGAGTTTAAAAAGGCTGATTTTCATGCTATTATTTAATTTGATTATCCGTTTCAACTGGTTTGCTTTATTAATACCCCTACTCCCTTCATCCTATCTAGTTTTCTGTATAACTGGGAGTGTACAACTCTATGGTCTTCATGTAGATGTAGAAAAGTTAGTGGCTATACCCTGTGCTGAAGAAGAAATTCGATATTAATAAAAATCCATATCGTCTCAGAAACGATCGTACACAAAGTGTTCATGTTGAATTATGGAGCATAAATTAAATATCATGTCATAATGAAGTTTACCTAAGATCCCTCTCTTCCTCTCTCTCTCTCTCTCTCTCTCTCTCTCTCTCTCTCTATATATATATATATATATATATATATATATATATATAAAATACACCATATATCATGTGGATATATATTATGTGGAAATGCTGTGGAGACAGGATGTAGGGAAAAGATAAAAGGAAAAAAATTAAACACAGGAAAAAATCATCAAAACGAGAGATTTAGCAGTTTCGTTTGAATAATTAAGTTTTTCTGAAAGCAATCGTTGATACAAACGAAACCAGTAAATCTCACGTTTTGATGATTTCTTCCTGTGTTTAATTGTTTTTCCTTAAAATGTGAGAACTTAAAATGTAAGAACTTAAAATGTGAGCACTTAAACCGTGAGAACTTAAAATGTAAGAACTTAAAATGTAAGAACTTAAAACGTGAGAACTTAAAATGTAAGAACTTAAAATGTGAGAACTTAAAATGTAAGAACTTAAAATGTAAGAACTTAAAATGTAAGAACTTAAAATGTTAGCACTTAATATGTGAGAACTTAATATGTAAGACCTTAATATGTAAGACGTTAAAATGTGAGCACTTAATATGTAAGAACTTAAAATGTAAGAACTTAATATGTAAGAACTTAAAATGTAAGAACTTAATATGTAAGAACTTAAAATGTGAGCACTTAATATGTAAGAACTTAAAATGTAAGAACTTAATATGTTAGAACTTAAAATGTAAGAACTTCAAATGTGAGCACTTAATATGTAAGAACTTTATATGTAAGAACTTAATATGTAAGAACTTAAAATGTGAGTACTTAATATGTAAGAACTTAAAATGTAAGAACTTAAAATGTAAGAACTTAATATGTAAGAACTTAATATGTAAGAACTTAAAATGTAAGAACTTAAAATGTAAGAACTTAATATGTAAGAACTTAATATGTAAGAACTTAAAATGTGTGAACTTAAAATGTGAGCACTTAATATGTAAGAACTTTATATGTAAGAACTTAAAATGTGAGCACTTAATATGCAAGAACTTGAAATGTAAGAACTTAAAATGTAAGAACTAAATATGTAAGAAGTTAAGATGTGAGCACTTAATATGTAAAAACATAAAATGTAAGAACTTAATATGTAAGAACTTAAAATGTGAGCACTTAATATGTAAGAACTTAATATGTAAGAACTTAAAATGTAAAAACTTAAAATGTAAGAACTTAATATGTAAGAACTTAAAATGTGAGCACTTAATATGTAAGAACTTTATATGTAAGAACTTAAAATGTGAGCACTTAATATGCAAGAACTTGAAATGTAAGAACTTAAAATGTAAGAACTAAATATGTAAGAAGTTAAGATGTGAGCACTTAATATGTAAGAACTTAATATGTAAGAACTTAAAATGTAAGAACTTAAAATGTGAGAACTTAAAATGTAAGAACTTAAAATGTAAGAACTTAATATGTAAGAACTTAAAATGTAAGAACTTAATATGTGAGAACTTAAAATGTAAGAACTTAAAATGTAAGAACTTAAAATGTGAGAATTTAAAATGTGAGCACTTAAAATGTAAGAACTTTATATGTAAGAACTTCAAATGTAAGAACTTAATATGTAAGAACTTATACACCCGTCATTGTTGAGAACCCAGGTACTTGATAAACTGTAAACTTACCCCTTTTCAGATAGAAAGTAAAGCCTGGGAGGGTGAACCTCCTAGGTATGAATAAATACAATACCTGAGCTTGACGTCAACAAAGGCCACTATTGAACCGATTTGTATATTTTATGTATATTATGTGATAAGTATATCTATCTATCTATCTATCTATCTATCTATCTATCTATCTATCTATCTATCTATCTCTCTCTCTCTCTCTCTATATATATATATATATATATATATATATAGCATAAATCTTTGTAAATCCAATTACATGATCAGTTTACATTGCAAGAATACAATGATATATATATATATATATATATATATATATATATATATATATATATATATATATATATATATATATATATATATATATATATATAACAGTAACAAGAAGACTAAGTTCCCAGATCAAAGCCGAATGAAGACAGCAGATGTTAGACATTGATCAAGAATAGTGCTCGTTATCCTGTTTGATAGAGTTATATAAATAATAAATGATAATAAAATATACTTTACTGCAGTTCACAGTATCACTGATCACCATAAGTGTCTCCAACTGACATCATTCTAATGGAGTCAAATATTTCGATCGATTCCAATACGCTACACTTCTGATGATCAGTAATGCCATGAAACTGCAAGAAAGTGTTAAGCTAGGGACATTTTATTATCATTTATTAATAAAATATATATGTGTGTGTGCACAAAGTATTTATATATATGTTTGTGTGACTTTAGGTACATTATATATATATATATATATATATATATATATATATATATATATATATATATATATATATATATATATATATTAGTACTTCATGTATCCACATAAAATATTATAAGGAGATATAATTTTTATGTGTCAGTTTTCAGTATTTACTTCAACAGTGCTCGATACGTAAGTAGAGCTAGGTAGTAAGCAATGAAAATGTATATGGCAATCAAGCTACACAGAGGCTCCCGTGTTTCATCCCCGGGGGGAATCGTCAGGCTAAATGCATGGAGTTATTTTTGTTAGGTGTTTTTATATACATGGCTTGCTAGTTAACCAATCAGATTCTTTGTTGTTCCCTCAGCCAATCGTTGGGCTTCCCTCGAACAAAGGCTTTGTTGGTGACGCACCTATGCCTATCCTATTTTTTGTTAACAATGGGTTTTCCTATATCCTGTTTCCTTTGCTTTGTCAATACAGTGGGCGTTTTTTTGTTTTTTTTTAACACGTGGTTTCTTGTATTTCTATTTTAGGTTTTAAATTTTAACTAATTCAGTTTTTTATTTATTTATTTATTTATTTATTTATTTTTAATTATTTATTATTATTATTTTTTAATTTTTTTTTTATATTTATTATTTATCATCCTAAGGTAAATTTATTTCTGTGTAAACAGCTGTTTGCTATTTCACTTCTAGAGTTTAATAGGTTTCGGGGATCTTTAAAATTTAGGATTTCATATTTTTCATTCAGGCATAATCTACACAGGTCGTCTAAGTTTCTACATGTACTGGCTTGTCTTACTATTTTCCATTCAATTTTTGGTGAGTGTCCATTTTCTTTGAGCTCCCAATAATGGTTAGCTAGTGCTGTTTTAGTTCGACGTTAAAAAACACCGAACAAAAATAACTCCATGCATTTAGCCTGACGATTTCCCCCGGGGATGAAACACGGGAGCCTCTGTGTAGCTTGATTGCCATATACATTTTCATTGCTTACTATATATATATATATATATATATATATATATATATATATATATATATATATATATATATATATATATATATATATATATATATATATGAAGAGAATGTATATGTAACTGCTCATATAACTATATTTGTTCTTGGAATATTGGATAAGTATCTATTTACCTATGGCTTCAGCTACAGCTTTGCTTTTTTCAATCACTATTTGCATTTTTATTTTCCCCGTTATTTATTTTTCATTTTTTGTCTTATTTTGAAAGACAAATTTAACTATTCAGTATTTTTTTTAAATTATTAGTAATATGTATTTATTGTTGTTTTTCTTCTTTTTGTGGGGGATGGAGGGGCATTGTGCAGTGGCGTTGAGTTGGGGCTGTTTTTTGCCAATCAAACCAGAAAAGTAAAAAACAAATAATTAACAACAACAATTATACATTTATACTCAATTCATTGTTTGCTTTTTATATAATGACTTTAAATAATAATAATAATAATAATAATAATAATAATAATAATAATAATAATAATAATAATAATAATAATAATAATAATGGTTCAATTTCTCAAATAAGGACTGGTGACAAATTGCTAGTTCTTTTCAAGCACATTTTTGCATAAAATTGATTGATTGGTCTTAAATTGTATTCTTAAAATAAAATTGTAATTAACATTTTCAGATCTTAAATCTGATTTTTAATTATAATTAAATGACTGCAATATTTCAATGATTATTATTAGCAAAGGTGATTCCAAAACGAAAATAGAATTTAAAGAAAAAACAAATTAAAACAAGACAAAAATTAACACTTTGCGTATACCGAAAAAAAAAATGATTGGGGGGGGGGGGTAATGTAAAGATGATGGTTAGACGTAATTTTTTTATTATTAATATTAATAATATTAATAATGATAATCAAACATGGCTGCCAGCCATTCAAACTTTTAATTAAAGTTCAGCTTTAACTTAAGACTCCAAAAATTATATTACAATTTCATTTCAGGACTAAAAATACAATTTTAGATCAACAATCAATTTTATCTAAAATGTGTTAAAAAACCATGTGAAATGGGAGTTTTTTTTTCACTGGTCTTTATTGTATAATTTTATCATCATCATTATCATCATCGTCATAATAATAATAATAATAATAATAATACTATTAATATAAAAATAATAATAATAATAATAAAATTAATAATAATAAAATTAATAATAATAATAATAATAATAAAATTATTAATAATAATAATAATGATAATATTAATAATAATAACAATATAATAATAAGATTAATAATAATAATAATAATAATAATAATAATAAGATTAATAATAATAACAATAATAATAATAATAATGGTAATAAGTAATTTCCTTATATATAGTCGCTTATTATTTACTATGAAATGGGTTTTAGCATTTTCATCTTTGACTTTCAAAAGCAAAACAAATTTCCCCGAGATAAAAAGGATAATAATTGCATAATGTATTTTTTCGCTAAATACGGTAAACACAAAATATTTGTTAAGTATTTTTTTACTTAAGAAAATGACATAAAATGATTTTTAAGTAAAATAAAATCAGTTGTTTGAGAGTAATGCCAAAACCAATTCCACTGTGAATAATAAACGCCCATATATTAGGAAATTACATAATAATAATAATAATAATAATAATAATAATAATAATAATAATAATAATAATAATAATAATAATAATAATGTTGTATTATATTATTATGTTTTTTTTGTTTACGATTAAACACTCTGTATCACCATATTTTTCTACTTCATGCAATTCTCAATAAAATACCAAAACAATAACCCCATCTTCTTGTTGGATGTACAAACAATTGAAATATTTTTACCAACCAACAACAAATCTAGAGACTTATATTTTCACTATAATCCACTTAACATTTGGAAGTGGGACATTGGGGAGTTTAAATCAGGAATATTTTTATTTTGAAAAAAAAAATCTAGAGTTGGTCATAGGAATGGGAATAGAAACTTTTACGCATTAAAAAAAAGTTTTTTTAATCATCATTATCAATTTTTTTTAGTCATCATTATTATCATTTTTTTTTAAATAATGACGATAATAAATCATCATTAATTTTTTTTAGTTTTTACATTTTTATTTTTATTTTTTAAATTTTACTTTGTTTTTAATTTGAGTTTAATATCAAGAGCTACACACTATATAACTTTACTTTCGACTTTTAGTTGAGAAGAACTACAGTATATATATATATATATATATATATATATATATATATATATATATATATATATATATATATATATATAATTTTTGTAATATTGTTTGTTTTGATTCGGGACATTTAGAAATTCTTTTTTAAAGTTCAAATCGTATATGATTTATTCTTTGTAGAGGAAGAGTTACTTCCCTTGGTGCGCCATCTTCGTTTAGAAATTTTTTGTCTTTTTTTATTCAGTGTTTTTTTTATTCAGTGTTTTTTTATTCAGTGTTTTTTTTTATTTCTCTTTTATTTTCTTCTACAGAAGTACCTCCAATTCATTGTCCTCCTCTTCCTTCTTCTCCTCCTCCTCCTCCTCCGTCTTCTCTTCTTTCTCCACCTTTTCTTCTCCTGATTTTACTACTGGCTCTTGATCAGAGATGGCTTCACTTCCATCTTGTTCTGTTTTGGTAGTTGTGATGCTAGTAGTTGCTTCTTCTGTAACAGTCTCAAGTTTTTCTTCCCCTTCTTTAGTATCACTAACTTCACTACCCAATGAGGTTTCTTGCTTCTTTTTATCCTGCTATGAAATAGAAATAAAAATAAATTTAAGTTAAAAAAACATTCAAAACATCTGCATTATATTAGCTTCTTTGTTATAACAGAAAACAAACTATTATGAAGCATTATGATAATTACCAGTGAGGCCTGTGGAAATTCCACGGTGCTTTCTACATCAATCTGTATAATTTACTCCATTTGAAATAGTATCTGTCATGGTCTATACTATTATTAAGAAGAAATTACTCTTTCTTCTTCCATAAAAATAATTGTCATTGTAAGCTAAATATTCTTTAAAGAAATTAAACAAACATATATTTTCTTTATCTATTTAAAATTGTAGCAATTTAATATGTTTTAAATAAATATTCTCTTTCTTCTTTCTCTCTTAATCAATAAAACGAATGTGACTTTTTTATTGTATTTATTTAAACCATGCTGTTTTTGTTGGCGGGACAACATAATTTTATTTGGGAACAATTCATTTTAAAATGTGTAAAGTCGGAATTATTTACCTTAGAGACATCAGATTAATTACCAATCACCATATTTTGCTGATCAGACGATCCCATTTTTTTCAATGTGTGTGAAAGGTGATAACGTACATACGAACATGAAATGCCTTAGCATATTGTTATATAGATTATTGAAAATGTATTCACAAACCAAAACATTGAACCAATAATTTAATATTTCTATTTTTTTTTTCCACGTGAGAACATTACAGCTTTCCTTCCGTATAGGAAGACAAAAAAAGTCTTACTTTCTATTTACTTGCCTCTCCAGGGAGGCAAAGTTAGACACAAGGTCAGTTTTTAATATGGGGAAAATCCAACTCCCCAAAAATGGGCACACTAGATTGGAAGAAAAATTTTAATTGCCTCAGTCAGTGAACTGACTGAGGACAAAAAAGATGAAGTGTAGTATCAGAACAGATACTACACTTTGCTTCTAGCCAAAAGGTCAAGAACGTTTGTTTATCTCCCTCCAACGGTGGAAAGATGTGATACAAGGTCGGAAAGTGAGATTTGAAGCCAGCACCCTAGAGTTAGAGCACTCCGGATGAACAAAATTGCCTGGGCAGCCCTATCAGCATTCCCCAGTAGGGACGCCTCAGGCGATTAGTGATAATCTAACCCCTTCTCAAAGGGTGAGAAGGTAAAGTCTGGAAAGATGGACATCCTAGAACTGACCAGGACCATACCTCAAAACCGACAACGAACAAGCTGGTCTGATTTTGGTATGAACTAGCCCCAAAGGAGTTTACTGGCATAAATTCCTGATTTACTATTGACATTGGGCATCATTTCAAAACAACTTATTTTGTATAGATAATTTAATGAAGAGTAGAAAGTCCACTCTGAACATTAAATGGAAAGTGTTCAATGAATATATCATGTCTGTTATGACATATGGTAGCGAAACATGGGTACTTAGTAATGCAGCGATAGAAAAGCTAAGAGTGGCACAATGCAAGATGGAACGCATTATGCTCGGACTCAGTCTATATGCAAGAAACAGAAACACCTGGATCAGACAGCAAACTGGAGTGAACGACATCATCACCACCATATGAATGGCAAAACATAGATGGGCAGGTCCTTTCAACATCTACAGACAACAGGTGAACATATAGAGGCAATGGAAAAGACAAAGAGAAAGGCCCAAAACTGGATGGAGAGACAACCTCAACAGTCAACTGGATCCAACATGGCCACGCCTAGTCAAGGATAAAACAAGGTGGAAGGAAACCGGAGAGGGGTTCTTCCTCCAGGAGTGATAGAAAATGCCAATGATAATGAAATGATGAATTTATAAAAGACAATTAAAAATATAATAATAAATAAATAAAATAATGAGGATACTAAAAAGTAAAAACGAAAATAAAACAATAAAAATCTATTAATATTAAATTTATAAAAAATAACTATCCCGCAGAATATTTCAATGTTTAACTTGTCCTTTCAGCCATCATTTACACGTTTTAAGATCAGAGTTGAACAAACAGCTGAAGGAGATTTTTCCTGAAATATTATATTATACCGACTCCACCATTAAATGACATATTAGAAATCTTACGTAAGATTTGTAATAAAAAATACAAATGAAAAAACAGAACTGGTCAAGTGTCACTTGAGCAGCGAACGGTGTGAGCGAACCTAATTCTGATGGAAGTGGTTGATTTATAAGTCGATAACTCTTTTAAAAATAAATAAAATAAATTAAAAATAAAAATCTATTAACATTAAATTCATAAATATTCACTGTGTAGCTTATCTCAAAAGTTGTCATTTGCATGTTTTAAAATCAGAGTTAAACATACATCTGATGAAGGGATTTTTCCCAAAATATTATGTTATAGGGATCCACCATCAAGTGACATTGAAGACAAGTAAGATTTATAATAAAAAATAACAAGGAAAAAAAGAAAATCTTATTTTCTCTTTTACCGTCCTCTTGTCTTGTTTTCAGTCCAGCTTTTATCTGATACATTCCTGTATTATAATTGCCTTATATATATATATATATATATATATATATATATATATATATATATATATATATATATATATATATATATATATATATATATATATATATATCATATATATATATATATATATATATTACATGCAATGCTTCAAGCAAACTACATCAACATCTTAGAACTTATTTGGTATTAAATGATCTATGTGATTTTCTTGAGTAAAAAGAACACTTAAAAATATTGACTGATACTGAATCCTTACATCTGGGCACATTTCCTTCAAGATTCAGGGTAAAGTCTTTTTAGCCTATTTTTATTGCTCTGCCATTTGGTATGACAGTGAGATATGGGCCCCAAACGTATTTAATCTGCAATGGCTTTGGTGTAATGACTATGCCATGATCAAGTGGATGTGCAGCTGCAAACTGGAAGAAAGGATCCCATAAACCATGCTTCATCAGAAACTTGGTATAGGTGAGATCATGGATGCTTTACATGTTCGAGTGTCAGGTGGTTTAGCCATGTACAGCATGCCACATCTTGTATCAACTCCATAACTGATGCAGTTTACAACCCGTATTGAAACGAACGTTTCGTCGGCATCTTCTGGCAGTTTACGTAAACAGCCAGGAAAAGCCGAATAAAAATCTTGTGATCTCAAAATCAAAACGAGACTACGCTATCAAACAGGAAAAATTAATAAAAAATATATATTTTTTGACGAAGAGGCTATCAAACTGGAAAAATTAAGGAAACAACATTTAAATCAAATAGTCATCGTATGGTAATTTTAATGACAAAATATTTATTTTTATGAAGAATATATATGTATATTTTCTAAGAATATATATGTTTGCAAATTTTTTTTTTATTTCGATGGATTTTTTTTTTACTGGTACAGTTTTTGAATTTGCTCGACTAGATTTAAGACTAAGATTCGCAGACCATGCCCTTTTTCATTAACGCTACAAAAAGGGTTAAGGTGAAAAAGTGCATGGTCTGCAACTTATCTCTTAGATTATAAATTTTCTTTTCTGGCAAAACTCAATCATTCCTTCCGGTGTATGTGCTAACTTGATGAAATTCATGATCGCTTTAATCAATTTTCTTTAACTTGTTGAAATTTACGCTTTATTCAATTTGCGATTGACAATTGTTGTCTGCTGCAATCTGATTGGCTAAGCGTTTCGGCATCATCCGGCAGTTTATGTACACTGCCGGAAGACAAAACGGGTGTATCAATGAGTGAAAGTAGGTATTTACCTCCCTCCCGCCGCGGGAGGATGTGACACAAGTTTGGAAAATGGGAATTGAAGAAAAGTCAGCGTATAAGAGAAGAAGTGTGTGCACCTTGGTCAGCAAGAAATGCCTGAGCAGCCCTGTCGGCAGGGGCGCCTCGGGTGATTAGCAATAAACTAACCCCTTTTCAAAGAGAGAAGGTGAAGCCTGTGAGGGTGGACCTCCTAGGACTGCCCATAACCATACCTTAGCCCAACAGATGCAAGATCATCACCTACTCAAAAATAACCCAAACTCTGTCGGATTCATTGTTGAGAACGTATCTTCAACTTGGTATGAACAAACCTACTCAGGCTGTAAAAGTAATTAAAAAAAAACAAAAAACACTTCCGGGCGACGCGTGGTAGGTACAGCAAGTATAAAACATATTGAAACGTTCTAATAGTTGAATTTCCAAAGAAAGTAATTGTAGTCAATTTTGTAGATTTACAACAATGGAAGGATAAAAAATGAACATTAACATAGTCCTTGAATATCTTCTTCTATATATAAAAGTCAATGTATGTTTGTGTTTTATAGAAATCGATATGTTAACAGTAGGAACATTCAAATAACTTTCGATAAGGGTTAAATTTTTCACAGAATCTAAAGACACCATTGAAAATTTCCTTTGGGATCACTAAGGGTAATTATCGGTTAGGTCCATAAAATAACTGAACTATATTAGAGCGTAAAGAAATGAAATTCAGTTTTAAAAATAGATTTTCTTCGTTTCACAAAACAAAAATAAAATTAAACAAAGAATATCTCGTGAAGAATGCATTTTAAAAAAAGGTTTAAACATTTAAATAATTATTTTATTGGTATCTTTTAAGATTTAAAATAATGAAATAAAAAGAATTTCTTTCGATTCGTTAAAGCCATTTGTCGTTTTATTGTCTGTTGTAAGAAATGTAGTGCCAAGAAATAGTTTTTTTGTTTTTAAGAAAACACCACTGCGTAAAAAAAAAAAAATACTTGCTTGCAAATATCATTTTAAAATTTTATTTTAAACTTTTCTTTCAAAGTAAAACATGACTATATTTGAAATTATTTCCGACAAGCAATATATCTCCATACGGGCAACGCCGGGTGAAAACCGCTAGTTTGTAACTAATTATAAAATTGAAAGTTGAAACAAAGTTGAAAGGTTTGATAAGTTGAAAAATATCTTAATAACAAAAATGCAGTCATTAATACAATTATACATATAGTAATGATTTAAATTTTGACAAGAAATACATACAAAGCTTGCAAAAAAAGTAGAAAGTGTTTCGATGTAGATATACAAAAAAGGGGGTGAAATAGTTTGCAGGGAGGGCAAAGGTCATACGTTCAGAAGTAAGCTGCTCATTACCATGCACTTCAATTATGCATATTAATGAATGAAGAGTCATGCATTTGAAGGTAAATATGTTTGGGTTCAATCGTGGTAGAAATAAAATAAAATATAACAAAACCAAAAATAAACAAAACTGATCAAAACAATAATAAAGTAAGATAAAATTTAAAAAGAAAAATGACTGAAAAAAATGTAGAAAAAAAACATAGAAACAAAATGAATATGTGTATATATATATATATATATATATATATATATATATATATATATATATATATATATTGTTTTAAAACAAACAAAAACAAAAATAAATTAAATAAAATAAAAATGAAAAATTCATTAATTTTACACGAAAACGACACAACATTTTTTTGTGAAAAATATTTGAGAAAAAAATTTGGTTGGTTTCTTTTTTGTAAAAATGTAAAAAATAAAGAGAATGTTAAATATACAGACGACATTATTTGGAACTTTGTGTGTAGATGTAGATTTAAATAAAAGAAATGATATAATAATGGTATTCTGTAAGTGATTGCATCATCCTACTGTTTCAAAAAGAACTTAAATCCTGATGCAATCATCTACCTGTATAAGAGTCAGATACGTCCTAGGATGAAGTACTGCTGCCACATCTGGGGAGGTGGCACTCAGAGTATTCTTTCATACCTTGACAGAGTACAAAACTAACTTTGCGATCTAGTGGAGGGATCTCTTATCTACAGCCCCTTTCTCACAGAAGAGACGTTGCTAGTCTCTCTCTACTCTATCGTTATTTCCATGGAAGATGCTCGATTGAGCTTCAATCTTTAGTTCCTCCTTGTAAGAGATTTACAAGAACTCGTTTCTTCTACCACAAATGACGGAACTTTCCCTTCTTCCTCTCTCAGGTGGAATTTCCATGAACAGAGTTTCTTTCCAAGAACTTCCCGTCTGTAGAAAACATTACCATGTGACTGCGTAGCTAGAGACTCCAACATGGTGGTCTTCAAATCCTATGTCAACAAATACTTGTCATAAACCATCCTCGTAAGTAATCAAACTTTGTTAATTCCTTCATCAGTTTCAATCCTCTCATGATATTCATCATCATTTTTATCATTGTATACTACTTAACTTCGAAAGTATTTTACTGCTAAGTGTGAAGTGATTGATAAAGGGAATGATCTTGGGGTCAGATAGAACAGCACATATGGTAGCTTAATTATTTGAAATTAAATATTGTTGTCGCAAGGATTTAGTGATGAAAATGCTATTTTAAGCTTAAGCGTGACTGACCAATGAAAATCCTATTTAAAACTTAAGCATGACTGACCTATGAAAATACTATTTTAAGCTTAAGCTTGACTGACCAATGAAAATTCTATTTAAAACTTAAGCATGACTGACCTATAAAAATGCTATTTTATACTTAAGCGTAACTGACCAATGAAAATCCTATTTCAAACTTAAGCATGACTGACCTATGAAAATGCTATTTCAAACTTAAGCATGACTGACCTATGAAAATGCTATTTGTGGCTTAAGCGTGACTGACCAATGAAAATTCTATTTCAAACTTAAGCATGACTGACCTATGAAAATGCAATTTTAAGCTTAAGCTTGACTGACCAATGAAAATCCTATTTCAAACTTAAGCATGACTGACCTATGAAAATGCTATTTTAAGCTTAAGTGTGACTGACCAATGAAAATCCTATTTCAAACTTAAGCATGACTGACCTATGAAAATGCTATTTTAAGCTTAAGTGTGACTGACCAATGAAAATCCTATTTCAAACTTAAGCATGACTGATCTATGAAAATGCTATTTTAAGCTTAAGCATGACTGACCTATGAAAAGGTTATTTCAAACTTAAGCATGACTGACCAATGAAAATGCTATTTTAAACTTAATCATGACTGACCAATGAAAATGCTATTTCAAACTTAATCATGACTGACCAATGAAAATGCTATTTCAAACTTAATCATGACTATTCTAAACTGAAGGGTTACTGACTAATGGAAATCCTATTTCAAACTTAATCATGACAGATCAATGAAAATGCTATTTAAAGTTTAAGCTTGACAAACCCCCCAAAAATGCTATTTAAAACTTAAGCATAAGTGACCAATGAAAATATGATTGCTTAAAAACAAAATTTCTAATGATTTTTACAAATAAAAACCATACGTAAACACATTCATCTTAGTTACTTACTCTCTCATGCAAATATTAAGTAGCTAATTTTTTTCCCATCAAAATTTAACAAATATTTTTCTATATACTAGAAGCGTTGAAAGCCAGGTAAAAATAGAAATTGACATACCTAGATACTGTACCAACACCGCTCAAAGAGTGGTGTAATATATATTTATTTAGATAAATGTATATATTTATATATATACATCATATATGTATTATATATTTATATATTAAATAAATAGTAAATATTTATTTAAATAATTAAATGAATAAATTACATAGGATATTCAACTTTCTCATATTTTTTAAAATAAAATACATGCAATTTTTTTTTTGTTTTTGCATTAGGCGAAATATTACAACATTTCCTGTAGTGCAATTGAACAACTTCGTAGTTCATTGAGTGAGATATTCTAACGATCCCTATAATACAATTGAACCTGTCAACTTAGTAGTACATTTGGCGAGATATTCTAACGATTTAACTATTAAATTAGTGAAAAAAAAAGGATTAAAAAGAATTAAATAATGAAGTGATAATTTTAATAATAAAAATATTAATTTTATGGTATTTATTGAAAGTTGAAGAAAAAAATTCAGAGGAAAGAAATTGATAAAGTAAGAATTGAAATAATTAAACACAAGAAAAATTAGTTTCCAATGTCCACATAAATGCAAGCAGCAATATATTTACCTGTACTTACCAATATCTAAGGTAATATATATATGCATATATATACAATATTTTAATATACTTACCTATATCAAAGGCTGGGTCTGAAATAATGGCAAATATTCAGTACACGGATAACTCTTGTAAAGTACTACTTAGGAAATTGGTATAGAAAAGATACGGGGCTACTATTTTAAATTTAGTATTTTATTGTCATTGTAAAAAGAGTGAATAGTATTATGGCCTTGTTTAAAGTTATGTCTATCATCATAGTAACAAAACGTTATTAATGTTATAGCCTTAATTAATATTATGTCTATTATAATAGTAGCAACACGTTATTAGTGTATGGCCTTGTTTAATGTTATGTTTATTACCATAGTAACAAAACGTTATTATTGTTATAGCCTGAATTATTATATGTCTATTATAATAGTAACAGAACATTATAAGTGTGTTGGCCTTGTTTTATGTAATGTTTATTATCACAGTAACAAACCGTTATTAATGTTATAGCCTTGTTTTATGTAATGTTTATTATCACAGTAACACACCGTTATTAATGTTATAGCCTTGTTTAATGTAATGTTTATTATCACAGTAACAAACCGTTGTTAATGTTATAGCCTTGTTTAAGGTAATGTTAATTATCACAGTAACAAACCGTTATTAATGTTATAGCCTTGTTTAATGTAATGTTTATTATCACAGTAACAAACCGTTATTAATGTTATAGCCTTGTTTAATGTAATGTTTATTATCACAGTAACAAACCGTTATTAATGTTATAGCCTTGTTTAATGTAAAGTTAATTATCACAGTAACAAACCGTTGTTAATGTTATAGCCTTGTTTAATGTAATGTTTATTATCACAGTAACAAACCGTTATTAATGTTATAGCCTTGTTTAATGTAATGTTTATTATCACAGTAACACACCGTTATTAATGTTATAGCCTTGTTTAATGTAAAGTTAATTATCACAGTAACAAACCGTTATTAATGTTATAGCCTTGTTTAATGTAATGTTTATTATCACAGTTACAAACCGTTATTAATGTTATAGCCTTGTTTAATGTAATGTTTATTATCACAGTAACAAACCGTTATTAATGTTATAGCCTTGTTTAATGTAAAGTTAATTATCACAGTAACAAACCGTTATTAATGTTATAGCCTTGTTTAATGTAATGTTTATTATCACAGTAACAAACCGTTATTAATGTTATAGCCTTGTTTAATGTAATGTTTATTATCACAGTAACAAACCGTTATTAATGGTATAGCCTTGTTTAATGTAATGTTTATTATCACAGTAACAAACCGTTATTAATGTTATAGCCTTGTTTAATGTAAAGTTAATTATCACAGTAACAAACCGTTATTAATGTTATAGCCTTGTTTAAGGTAATGTTAATTATCACAGTAACAAACCGTTATTAATGTTATAGCCTTGTTTAATGTAATGTTTATTATCACAGTAACAAACCGTTATTAATGTTATAGCCTTGTTTAATGTAAAGTTAATTATCACAGTAACAAACCGTTGTTAATGTTATAGCCTTGTTTAATGTAATGTTTATTATCACAGTAACAAACCGTTATTAATGTTATAGCCTTGTTTAATGTAATGTTAATTATCACAGTAACAAACCGTTATTAATGTTATAGCCTTGTTTAATGTAATGTTTATTATCACAGTAACAAACCGTTATTAATGTTATAGCCTTGTTTAATGTAAAGTTAATTATCACAGTAACAAACCGTTGTTAATGTTATAGCCTTGTTTAATGTAATGTTTATTATCACAGTAACAAACCGTTGTTAATGTTATAGCCTTGTTTAATGTAATGGTTATTATCACAGTAACAAACCGTTATTAATGTTATAGCCTTGTTTAATGTAATGGTTATTATCACAGTAAGAAACCGTTATTAATGTTATAGCCTTGTTTAAGGTAATGTTAATTATCACAGTAACAAACCGTTGTTAATGTTATAGCCTTGTTTAATGTAATGTTAATTATCACAGTAACAAACCGTTGTTAATGTTATAGCCTTGTTTAATGTAATGTTTATTATCACAGTAACAAACCGTTATTAATGTTATAGCCTTGTTTAAGGTAATGTTAATTATCACAGTAACAAACCGTTGTTAATGTTATAGCCTTGTTTAATGTAATGTTAATTATCACAGTAACAAACCGTTATTAATGTTATAGCGTTGTTTAAGGTAATGTTTATTATCACAGTAACAAACCGTTATTAATGTTACAGCCTTGTTTAAGGTAATGTTTATTATCACAGTAACAAACCGTTATTAATGTTATAGCCTTGTTTAATGTTATGTTTATTATCACAGTAACAAACCGTTATTAATGTTATAGCCTTGTTTAAGGTAATGTTAATTATCACAGTAACAAACCGTTGTTAATGTTATAGCCTTGTTTAATGTAATGTTAATTATCACAGTAACAAACCGTTATTAATGTTATAGCCTTGTTTAATGTAATGTTTATTATCACAGTAACAAACCGTTATTAATGTTATAGCCTTGTTTAAGGTAATGTTAATTATCACAGTAACAAACCGTTGTTAATGTTATAGCCTTGTTTAATGTAATGTTAATTATCACAGTAACAAACCGTTATTAATGTTATAGCCTTGTTTAAGCTAATGTTTATTATCACAGTAACAAACCGTTATTAATGTTACAGCCTTGTTTAAGGTAATGTTTATTATCACAGTAACAAACCGTTATTAATGTTATAGCCTTGTTTAATGTAATGGTTATTATCACAGTAACAAACCGTTATTAATGTTATAGCCTTGTTTAATGTAAAGTTTATTATCACAGTAACAAACCGTTGTTAATGTTATAGCCTTGTTTAATGTAATGTTTATTATCACAGTAACACACCGTTATTAATGTTATAGCCTTGTTTAATGTAATGTTTATTATCACAGTAACAAACCGTTATTAATGTTATAGCCTTGTTTAATGTAATGTTAATTATCACAGTAACAACCCGTTGTTAATGTTATAGCCTTGTTTAATGTAATGTTAATTATCACAGTTACAAACCGTTATTAATGTTATAGCCTTGTTTAAGGTAATGTTTATTATCACAGTAACAAACCGTTATTAATGTTACAGCCTTGTTTAAGGTAATGTTTATTATCACAGTAACAAACCGTTATTAATGTTATAGCCTTGTTTAATGTAATGTTTATTATCACAGTAACAAACCGTTATTAATCTTATAGCCTTGTTTAAGGTAATGTTTATTATCACAGTAACAAACCGTTATTAATGTTATAGCCTTGTTTAAGGTAATGTTAATTATCACAGTAACAAACCGTTATTAATGTTATAGCCTTGTTTAATGTAATGGTTATTATCACAGTAACAAACCGTTATTAATGTTATAGCCTTGTTTAATGTAATGGTTATTATCACAGTAACACACCGTTATTAATGTTATAGCCTTGTTTAATGTAATGTTTATTATCACAGTAACAAACCGTTATTAATGTTATAGCCTTGCTTAAGGTAATGTTAATTATCACAGTAACAAACCGTTATTAATGTTATAGCCTTGTTTAATGTAATGTTAATTATCACAGTAACAAACCGTTATTAATGTTATAGCCTTGTTTAAGGTAATGTTAATTATCACAGTAACAAACCGTTATCAATGTTATAGCTTTGTTTAAGGTAATGTTTATTATCACAGTAACAAACCGTTATTAATGTTATAGCCTTGTTTAATGTAATGGTTATTATCACAGTAACAAACCGTTATTAATGTTATAGCCTTGTTTAAGGTAATGTTAATTATCACAGTAACAAACCGTTGTTAATGTTATAGCCTTGTTTAATGTAATGTTAATTATCACAGTAACAAACCGTTATTAATGTTATAGCCTTGTTTAATGTAATGTTTATTATCACAGCAACAAATGGTTATTAGTGCTATGACCTTATTTGGTTTTATGTTTGTTATCATAGTAACAAGACGTTATATTGTGTTATGGCCTTCTTTAATGTTATAGTCACTATCATAGTAACAAAGCGTTATTACTATAATAGTCTTGCTAATGTTATATCTAGTATGATAGTAACGAAACTTTATTAGTGTTATGGACTGGTTCAAGGTTATGTCTATTATCATAGTAACAAAACGTTATTAGTGTTATGGTCTTGTTTAATTTTATGTCCATTATCATAGTAACAAAACGGTATTCGTGTAATGGCTTTGTTTCATGCTATGTCTATTATCATAGTAACAAAACTTTGTAGGTGTTATGACCTTGTTTTATCTAAAAAAAAACTCAAATTGAATAACATCTCAATTGTTCACTTATATTTTCAAACAAAATATTACAAGATTAAAACATTAAAAAATAATCTAGTTTACTAGACATCAATATAATCATGCATTTTATTAAAAAAACACAAAGTTGTCTAGGTAAATAAATAGTCAATACAAATGAAGATTTTAAGACTATAACTGCTCCCATAAGAAACCAAAATTAAAACAAGATTTTCATTGCAAAAAAATGACACATACTTTTACATCAATTTATTAATTCATAAACTAAATATACTATTTTTAGCAACTTAAAAATAATAGCAGCAACTATTGGGAATATCATCTCAAAATGTTGGCAAATCTTTTAACCTCTTCCTGGATTTTCCCCAGAGATATTTTGTATTTTGATCAATTTTTCCGGGTAAAGGCATGTGATATAATATTTATCTAAATATATGGGCTGATAACACGATATATATTATGATTTTCCAAGCTTGCTGTGTCATTCTGACACATGCACTAACTGCCTGAAGAATTATATAGCTCTGATAGTGAAGGGTGACAGAGCTTTTTTTCTTCTGATCTGTCAGTTTTGACATTAATTTAACAAAAGAATCCAACTAGACACAAAACCATTTTTTCCAGAAATAATTCAGCCTTGAAGGAATTAAAAAGAAAACAATTATTTCTGTAGATGAAACAATTTCAATTATAAAATTTGGAGTCATATCTTTGAGGAAAAACAACAACAACAGAAAATAAAAACAAAACAATAAACAATAAGACATTAGAAACTTTTATGAAATATTTAAAGAAAGAAATATTTCTATTTTATATATTAAACGTATCTGTAAACATTTGGGTTACAGCAACAACCACTATATATTTTACTTTCATTTCATTCGAAAATTTATAAACTGTGACGTCATATCTTTTAGACATTTATCTTGCATAACTAAAAATAAATCTCTTTACTTCGATATTTTTCTTCTTCTTACATAGAAGTAAAAAAAATTAATTTGGCATCTAATTTACATACGTGCTTGTGGTGTGTACATATGCACATATGTAAATTAGATTGTGTTGTTGAAGAAGAAATAAAGAGTCACCCTTTCTCTGAATACTCAGAGACATTAAGAAATATTAGAGAGTATTTGAATCAACATAGAATGGAAGGAGCAAACTAAAAATAATGAGTCTCTTTCCTTCTTTACTTCTATATTATCCTTATTAACATTCTTCTTCTTCTTCTTCTTATTATTATTATTATTATTATTATTATTATTATTATTATATAGAAGTATTATTCCTTATTATTATTATATAGAAGGAAATGAACTTATTCATTTTGCCATCTAATTTACATACGTGTTTGTGGTGCATATAGACATATTTATGTAAATTAGATGACGATGATGGAAAAAGAGAGTAACTCTTTCTCAAAATGCTCAGAGATACATTAAAAAATATTGAAGAGTAGTTGAATCAACATAGAATGGGAGAAGCTTGAGAATACATACATAGCAAAGTGACTTGTTCAGTTAATTGCAAATTCTGGTTAATAAGAAAAATTAAATTTTTCTTCCAAACATAACTCAATCCCAGAAGTAAGGAATATTTTAGCATGCAGTTTGTGTCATTGACATGAACACTGTTCCCATTATGCCAAATGGGGCATTTATAATAATAATAATAATAATAATAATAATAATAATAATAATAATAATAATATATTATTATTATTATTATTATTATTATTATTATTATTATTATTATTATATCGTATTCTTGGCTAAAAATAATGAATTTCTTCACATTTGACAAAAAATTGATCTTATGGAAAACATAAAAGCATGTGAAATTATAAGTGTTATTATAATTTTAATTTTAATATTTCGAGCAGCCCTCCATTCTTAACCAATATGATTTTGTAAATTTCCGTCTCTTTTTGTAACATTTTGCAAGTAGGCTTTTGTAAATATTGGTATGTTTTGTAAGTTTTTGTATGGTTTTGCCAGTTTATGTATGTTTTTGTAAGTTTCTTATAATTTTGTAAGGTTTTTCAAGGTTATGTATGTTTATTTGTAAATTTCTGTATGTTTTTGTACATTTGCTGTTTTGTAAGATTTTGCAAATATTTGTAAGTTTTATATGTTTTTCTAAATTTTTGTAAATGTACATGTGTTTGTGTAAGATTTTGAAAGTTTATGTATATTTTTGCAAGTTTTTGTAAATTTTGTATATTTTGTAAGTTTTTGTAAATTTTATGTTTTGTTAGTTTTTGTAAATGTTGTGAGTTTTGTTAGTTTTTGTAAATTTTGTGAGTTTTATTAGTTTTTATAAATTTTGTGAGTTTTGTTAGTTTTTGTAAATTTTGTATGTTTTGTTGGTTTTTATAAATTTTGTATGTTTTGTTAGTTTTTATAAATTTTGTATGTTTTGTTAGTTTTTATAAATTTCGTGAGTTTTGTTAGTTTTTGTAAATTTTGTATATTTTGTAAGTTTTTATAAATTTTGTATGTTTTGTTGGTTTTTATAAATTTTGAATGTTTTTTAGTTTTTATAAATTTGTATGTTTTGTTAGTTTTTATAAATTTTGTATGTTTTGTTAGTTTTTATAAATTTTGTATGTTTTGTTAGTTTTTATAAATGTTGTATGTTTTGTTAGTTTTTATAAATTTTGTTAGTTTTTGTAAATTTTGTGAGTTTTGTTAGTTTTTATCAATTTCGTGAGTTTTGTTAGCTTTTGCAAATTTTGTATGTTTTGTTAGTTTTTATAAATGTTGTATGTTTTGTTGATTTTCATGAATTTTGTTAGCTTTTTTAAATTTTGTATGTTTTGTTAGTTTTTGTCAATTTTGTATGTTTGGTTAGTTTTTTTAAATTTTGTATGTTTTGTTAGTTTTTGTAAATTTTGTTAGCTTTGTTAGTTTTTGTAAATTTTGTATGTTTTGTTAGATTTTTTAAATTTGTATGTTTTGTTAGTTTTTCTAAATTCATATGTTTTGTTAGTTGTTGTAAATTTTGCATATTTTGTTAGTTTATGGAAATTTTTCTAGTTTTTGTAAATTTTGTATATTTGTTAGTTTATGTAAATTTTGTATGTTTTGTTAGTATTTGTAAATTTTGTATGTTTTGTTAGTTTTTGTAAATTTTGTATGTTTTGTTAGTTTATGTAAATTTTGTATGTTTTGTTAGTATTTGTAAATTTTGTATGTTTTATTAGTTTTTGTAAATTTTGTATGTTTTGTTAGTTTTTGTAAATTTTGTATGTTTTGTTAGTTTTTGGAAATTTTGTATGTTTTGTTAGTTTATGTAAATTTTGTATGTTTCGTTAGTTTTTGTAAATTTTGTATGTGTTGTTAGTTTATGTAAATTATGTATGTTTTGTTAGTATTTGTAAATTTTGTATGTTTTGTTAGTTTTTGTAAATTTTGTATGTTTCGTTAGTTTTTGTAAATTTTGTATGTTTTATTAGTTTTTGTAAATTTTGTATGTTTTGTTAGTTTATGTAAATTTTGTATGTTTTGTTAGTATTTGTAAATTTTGTATGTTTTGTTAGTTTTTGTAAATTTTGTATGTTTTGTTAGTTTTTGTAAATTTTGTATGTTTTGTTAGTTTATGTAAATTTTGTATGTTTTGTTAGTATTTGTAAATTTTGTATGTTTTGTTAGTTTTTGTAAATTTTGTATGTTTTGTTAGTTTTTGTAAATTTTGTATGTTTTGTTAGTTTATGTAAATTTTGTATGTTTCGTTAGTTTTTGTAAATTTTGTATGTTTTATTAGTTTATGTAAATTTTGTATGTTTCGTTAGTTTTTGTAAATTTTGTATGTTTTATTAGTTTTTGTAAATTTTAGTATGTTTTGTTGGTATTTGTAAATTTTGTATGTTTTGTTAGTATTTGTAAATTTTGTATGTTTTGTTAGTATTTGTAAATTTTGTATGTTTTGTTAGTTTTTGTAAATTTTGTATGTTTTGTCAGTTTTTGTAAATTTGGTATGTTTTGTTCGTTTTTGTAAATTTAGGTTTTTTAAATATTCATTTTTTTAAAGTTTTTTATGTTTGTGTAAGTTTTTGTAAATTTTCGTATGCTTTTGTAAGATTTGGCAAGTTTATTAATGTTTTCATATTATTGGTAACTTTCAAATGTTTTATAACTTTTTTTACAATTTGATCATTTTTTAAGTGAATTTTTGTAAGGTTTTAAAATCTTACAAAAATTCACTTCAAAAATCATTTGAAAATCATTTTAAACTTCATTTGTATGTTCTTTAATCGTTTTTTTGGCTTTTATGGTTCTGTAATTTTGTAGGTTTTGTATATTTTTCAATAATTTTTTCGTGTTTTTAGTATTTTATATGATATTATATGATATTGTAAGTATTTGGATATTTTTGTATGATTTCATATGCTCTTTTTTAGATTTTTGTTTTATATGCGTTTTATGCTTGGATATGATTTTGTAAGACTTTGTAAATTTAGTTTAAGCTTTAAAAGCATTTCTATTATTTCAAATGTGCATATTTTATAAGTAATTCATACAATTCATATTTTATAAGTAATTCATACAATTCATATTTTATAAGTAATTCATACAATTCATATTTTATAAGTAATTCATACAATTCATATTTTATAAGTAATTCATACAAAGAAAATTCTAAGATGAACATCAGCTTGTGTAAATATTTTGCATTGCATTCAAACATCGTTTTTAACACGACTGACAAACAATCAAATAAACACAGGTTTAACAAGTTAGACAGACAGGCTGAAATAAATAAATAAATAAATAAAAATTTGGAGTACTTACAGCTTCGTTTCCATCATCATCAAGTGATCCAGTTTGATCCAGGGATCCAGTCTGTTCAAATGACTCGGATTTTTCCGAAAATGTTCGGTCTAAGGAATCAGTTTTATCCAAAGAAACAGTTGGTTCTTGAGACTGTGTCTGTTCAGAAGTCTTAGTTTGGTCAGTGGAACCAGAATGGTCAAGTGAGCCCATTTTTTCCTCAGATTTCTCTGAGGTTTCTTTGTTTAGTTCTTCAGTCTGATCCTGAGGTCCAGTAGTTCTGTCGGTAGAGCCTTCGGCTTCTTCTTTTGATTGCTTCTCTTCAGTGACAACGGTTGATTCAACGGGAACTTCAGACCCAGCAGGTACTTGGGAGGCGTCCCCTGGGCCTACAGCATCTACTGGTGTCTGCTGTGAGTCCAGGGCTGGTTGTGGTGTGGAGGAATCTGCTGAGGATTCCACAGAACTAGATGCTGAAATATGACATTAAAAAAACAACGCATTTTTATTTTCCTCTAACTTTTATAGATGAGGCTTTATTATTTTCATCTAACTTTTATAGATGAGGCTTTATTACTTTTAATAACTTTTATAGATGAGGCTTTATTACTTACATAGTTTTTCTTAGCCTATTGTTCTCATCGATATACTTCTATCCGGGAAATCATGAACATAAAAATCCAACAAGGCATACTTCTACCATGAAAATAAAAATCCAACAAGGCATACTTCTACCAAGAAAATAAAAATTCCTGGTAAAAAAACTAAATCTTTCTTTATTCATCGCAGAATGACCTTTTTTCTCACGGCTCAATGAAATGCACACATATCTCCTAGCCCTAACCCTTCCCCACTAACCCCACTGCCCAATACTCATATCACAGACGATGAGTTGAAGAAATTATTGGAAAAATAAAATATTAAACAAATTAAAAATCACGTTTTTGTGTGTATGTTTGGATTATACATAAAATTGTTGTATGGATAAAGTTTTCACGTTATTTTTACATATTTTTACAAAGTTAAGGAGTTTGATGGAAGAATACTTTTCTTAAAATACGTTTGTGCTACTTTTGCAAAGAAAGATGTTTTCTTCCTTTTCGTCCTCTAAAATCAAAACATATTCATGTGTTTTTACAGCCAGGCAACGCTGATAAAGAATATACCAACTTTGTGGCTGTTTCTTTGGTAGTTTTGACTTTTAGCTGGACATACATACACACATACAACTTCCATTTATATAATAGATGGCTCTCTCCCATCTCGACATTCAACTCACACCAAGTATGGGAGTCACACTGTCCTGCTTATTGAAAACACCGGTTGACTGGAAGGTTACTTTGAGGAAGATGAATAAAATAATCGTTTTTAAGCTATGACTGAAAAGGTTAATATATATATAAATATATATATATAAATATATACATATATATATATATATATATATATATATATATATATATATATATATATATATATATAACCACAACACATAATAAATATATATATTACGAACAGGACCAAGTATAATTATGGCACCTTGATTCTGGATAGCATATGAAAGGAACAGGTTTAATATGGCACCATATATAACTTGACTCAAACATGCCATGCCCTTCGAAACAAAGAAAACATTAGTACATAGTTCCAAATTGACTTCGGTTCTGAATATCATCTTTCTTTTCATGATGATGATGATGATGATGGATGCAAAAAATGTGAATAATTTTTTTACTTTTTACAAAAAATGTATATTTATATTTATTTCTTTGAGAAAAAAAGATTACTGGTAAAGCTTCCAACTAGAAAAATTGAAAGGGACAAAAGTTTAGTGCCATGCAAAACGCGTCACTTTCATGGACAAGAACAACTGAGCTGCTGCATGTACACTTGTTGATCCAACAAAAGATAATAATAATAATGATAATAATAATAATAATAATAATAATAATAATAATAATAATAATAATAATAATAATAATAATAATAATAATAATAATAATAATAATAATATAGAGTGTTAATAAGAGATTAGGTTATTAAAAGAAAGCAAAGTGTTATTACTTTTTAGGCAATTGTTTTAATAATAATAATAATAATAATAATAATAATAATAATAATAATAATAATAATAATAATAATAATAATAATAAGTTAAGGCATTTAATCATGCAAATAGTAAAGCAGCAGCATTAGTAAAGTACAACAAAAATAATACTTCAAAGAAAATACATATTTAATTTCATTATTTAAGAGATTATATCTAACAATATTGAAAAATAGAAAACAGTTTCAAATATTTATTACTATAATATTTCGATTTATAACATCTTCAATGTTACTGAATTTTGCAAAACAAAAAATACAGTTAAAAATAAAAGGAGGGTTATTATTTAATAATAATAATAATAATAATAATAATAATAATAATAATAATAATAATAATAATAATAACGATGCTAATAATAGTAATGATATTACTAATAATAGTAAATATTACTAATAATGATGATAATAATGATAATTATAATGATATTAATAATAGTAATAAGGATAATAATACTTATAATAATAATGATATTAATAATAGTAATAATATTAAATAATAATGATAATTAATGATAATAATAGTAATAATATTATTTATAATAATGATAATAATAATGATATTAATAATAGTAATAATAGTAATATTAATAATAATTATAATAATGATGATAATGATAATAATAATAGTAATATAATAATATTGATAATAATAATTACAGTAATGGTGGTGGGGTCTTTTTCAGGTTTGGTTTTTGTCTGATAACTGACAGATAATGAAGGTAGTTAAGTATCTTTGGTAGAGGGCGACGTCATAGAGTTTTTCTGGGTGGCATTTTTTAAAAACTTTTTTTTAAAAACTTTTTTTTAACAATTTTTTAACAATTTTTTCACAGTAGTATTTTACAGAGCCCCTCTACTCGGGCTATTAGTTTTTGCATGCTACATGAAAATTCAAATCTTTTTTAAAACTTTAATTTCTTCAAAAATTCTTTCGTCTACTAAAAGTTAAAACATAACAATCTTAGAATGTGCAAGTCTTGTTTTCACACATATATAGCAATTGAATCTGTAGCATAATCGACTACAAAACTTAATTTTTTTTCAACCGTGTTGCGTGTTACTTACGTGACTGATGAATATTAATTGAAAGAAGATCTCCGTAGGAAATAAATTTACGAGAATGGGTTTTTATTAGTTAATTAAAAATTATGAAACAACACAAAAAAAAACTAAATAAATAAAAGAAAAGATTTTAAAAAAACTTCTACAGAAAATAAACGAACATAAAAGTGCTGTGGATTGGCATACTACATAGACAATATACATACTACAAAAATCTGTTTGTGTCGATTTATTTGGATATAATGAAATGAATCAAAAGCAGTGCATGAAAAACAATAGTAGTGGAAGGAAAATAGAGATCATAGGAGATTATGATAAGACTGGAGGGACCCGTGGAAATTTCACAGTTGTATCTTTCATCTGTTGAATGTTCCTGCCGTGCTTATAGGATTCTATCTCAAAAAACCTTGTAGTAGTTTCTGACATATTTCCATTCCAACACAGACTCAACGATCAAATCTATAATTACCCCATGTGACCAGAGAGTTTTTTTTATGTTCATTATTGTATTGCTTTTTTTCTTTTTAACTATGCCATTATTTTTAGGGAAATCCTAATTTTGTCAAATAAATTATTAAGAGCGATGGGTTTCAGCATTACTCTCAAACATATTATTATTGAATATTTTACGCAAGTGTGGACACCAGTATATAAATATGAGAATTGGAATAAAATATTAAATTAAAAGGCATACAAAGAATATATAAACCTTTAATAAGACTACATATTGAATATTTTACGCAAGTGTGGACACCAGTATATAGATATGAGAATTGGAATAAAATATTAAATTAAAAGGCATACAAAGAATATATAAAACTTTAATAAGACTACATATTGAATATTTTACGCAAGTGTGGACACCAGTATATAGATATGAGATTTGGAATAAAATATTAAATTAAAAGGCATACAAAGAATATATAAAATTTTAATAAGACTACATATTGAATATTTTACGCAAGTGTGGACACCAGTATATGAATATAAGATTTGAAATAAAATATTAAATTAAAAGGCATACAAAGAATATATAAAACTTTAATAAGACTACATATTGAATATTTTACGCAAGTGTGGACACCAGTATATAGATATGAGAATTGGAATAAAATATTAAATTAAAAGGCATACAAAGAATATATAAGACTTTAATAAGACTACATATTGAATATTTTATGCAAGTGTGGACACCAGTATATAGATATGAGAATTGGAATAAAATATTAAATTAAAAGGCATACAAAGAATATATAAGACTTTAATAAGACTACATATTGAATATTTTATGCAAGTGTGGACACCAGTATATAGATATGAGATTTGGAATAAAATATTAAATTAAAAGGCATACAAAGAATATATAAGACTTTAATAAGACTACATATTGAATATTTTACGCAAGTGTGGACACCAGTATATAGATATGAGAATTGGAATAAAATATTAAATTAAAAGGCATACAATTATTATATAAGACTTTAATAAGACCATATATTGAATATTTTACGTATATGAAAACGAAATTACAATTTAAATTAAGTAATACTTATTTATTCTCGTAAATATGTCAAACTTTTTTTAATGAGATATGTTTAACAATCTGCTTATATTACGCTAGACCTCGACGTTCATATAGTAAACAATGTTTGATGCGCAGGGGTTCCTTGAGGTGTGTAATTTATTTTAAAGATTGTGCAAAGATAAAGATTGAGAAACACTGCTATAAATGATAGATTCTATTTCACCCAGTGATGGGAGTCTTACAAGTATTATTACTCTGAGTCCAAGTTGACCTTGGAGTCATCGCAACTAAGATAATCCCACACTTCTCAAAGCGCCCATATTAGGGTCTCATCACAGGATGCACTTTTGTGTAAAACAGGATAGTAAGGTGTGGGAAGCGGGTAGCAGGAGCTTGAGTAGTTGATAGGATTGGGAAATAGGGTTGGTAAGAAACAAAGATCGAAAGAGCTGGGAAAGATGGAGTAGAGTGTAGTGAGGTGTAGTATGGGCGAACACCTTGACCAAAAGTATCCATAACAGTTTAATATCGTTCCCAGGACAAATTCCATGGATTAGACTCTGACATTTACTACCACTCCAGGTCAGAATGGACCTCGTTGTAATGGCAAATAACGACTGACTCCACTTCCATCAAAGCTCTCAAATTTGGGCTTCACCACCGAAAGCACTAAGTAAAATATTAAATCCAACCTGCTGTATATGTATGTATGCATAACATAATTTTGGTGCATATTTGTTTCCTGTGTAATAATTACTATTAGCGACATAAATTATTTTATTGGGAAATTAATAGAAAACAATTTAGTTTGTTTTACCTTCTCATTTGTGACCTATTGGCATTTAAAAAAAATATTTAAACAAGTTTAAAGCAATTTAACTTGTCGTAAATAGCGAATGTGAGTAAAATAATCCGGTCATGTACTTACTTCCTGTAATGTCTGAATGTGGATCATTTTATTCAGTCAGTATTTACAGTGAAGTAAATGGCTTTAAACTTCTTTCGACTATTAAACGTTAAACTTTTTAACGCAAATAGGTCACAAATGAGTAGGTAAATCAAAATAAATTGTCTTTGACTAATTTCCTAACTGTATTTACTTTAAAATAATTTATGTCAATTATGACCTTTTTTGTAGCAATTTCATTAGCAAAATAATTTGAGACACGAATTATAAGTAAAGAATTATATAAAACTGTATAAGGGTGTATAAAATATTTAGATGTCTAAAGTATTAAGAATCAATTGCTAAAAGAATTGGAATCCTACAACTGCAAACTTACCAATAAATAAAATTTTGCATGGACCTATTAAATTCGGCATTTCCATGTATCCCTATCTATATATCTATATATACATTAGCTATGTGTATATGTTGATACATTCGTATTAAAAGATTCACTCCTAAACTAATTAACCGATCATTATGAATTTTGGAACACAGTTGCTAGGAATAAGGGTCCAAATGTGGGCTATATTTAGTTTAATTTAGTTTAATGCAAAAATAGTAAAAAGGAGGTGGAAGCTGTTCATGAAAATTCAGATAATCTCCGATTTTTGTGAAATTTTAACAATAGGTATTAGACAACAATTAATAAATATTCCCCAAATTTCAGTTTCTTTGGAGTATTTAAAAAGGTTTTTTGAAGACATAATATAGGCTCAACCTTCCATTTGAAAATTCAAATATTTTAAGTTTGCATTAAATTTGATCCATAATTACGAGACACCAATTAAGCAAGATTTCCTGAATTTTCACTTTCTTCTGAAGACCCCTTAAGCTTTACATTTGAGATATTTTCCAAAATCAAAAATCATGTAATGGATTTTGATCAAAATTGGAATAACGATTCTAGAGATAAGGTTTAGTTATCGTTATATCTTGATTTTGATCTTCGTAAGGGACTGTGTTAATCAACTGTGTAGATCAGCTTCATGCTAGGTGCGTGTCTGTGTCAAGTACATTTTGACATTTCCGGTACACCAGGCACAACATTCAACACAAGGTCAGTTTTTAATGTGGGGAAAATCCAGATCCCCGAAAAGGGACGATAATATAAATTGCTTCAGTCTAAAAAGATCTCTCCTTCACTGATCGAGGATAGAAAAGATCAAGTGTAGCATCAGAACAGATACTACACTTTGCTCCTAGACAAAAGGTCAAGGAGTCTTTTTACTTTCATTTTTGTTTTGCCTTTTTTGTCTTATGAAATTATTAATAAAAAAAGGGAATTTTCCAAGTTAAATGTAATTATTACAGTTTCATTTGGTCATTTTGGAAAAAAACGAAATATATTCTGGTGGATTTAAATTCGTAATGAAATTATATTAAATATGACTTTTAAAAAGTGCGTCTTACTGTTTTACACTATTACATGTTTTTATTTGAATAAATAACCGATTGATTAAACCAAATTGTTATAATAAAACTATAACTAATTTTTGTTAACGTATAAATGTTGTTTTCATTTCTATTTATAAAATGATTGGATGTAAAAAGCTTCCAAATTTTTCAATCGTTTAATTAAATTAGGATTTGCTAAGAATTTTAAAGCCAGTTTAAATGACTTTCTATTCGACACTTGAAATGCTTCTGAATTCCTTTTAAACTTTGAAGAATCACGAAGTAGTTGATTCTGTTTTTTCCAACTATTAACAAAAGATTAAAATGGCTGATTTGTTTACAAAGAAACGGAAAGGCATTCTGGTGGATTTAAATTCGTAATGAAATTATTTTTAAATAGGATTTTTTTTAAGTCTGTCTTAGTACTTTACACTATTTCATCTTTGATTTAAATAATCGATTAATCGTAAATAAAAAAAATGTGTCAGTCACGTAGAGGTGAGATACATAGATACACAAAATGTGGTTGCATAATTTCATTAATATACAGATTAAAGCCGTAATTTATGTTTATTATGTATCACTATTTTGATGTTTGGGTACTTGAAGACGACCATGTTGTAGTCTGCAGGAAAACAGTCCAGTTGTAATGTGTTGACGTTTAAGTACTTTGTGAACAAATTCTTTGACAGATTTTGTTAAAATTCAATTTTATTTCCAAATTTCCGGATTTTATTAAAATATAAACAATTAAAAAAATGTGTTTTTAATACTGACCAAGTCATCAGCATACAGTGGGCACCATGTTCAAGACTCATTGGGGAGGACCTCCAGGACAACAATGAATAACAAGGGACTGAGGACTGATCCTTGATGTTCTCCAACATTTACACTAAAACTCATCGCTGTAGATGTCATCTACCTGTGTCCTGCATGTAACGGAACGCCAGACGCATGGTATGGGTAGATGACATCTACAGCAATGAGTTCAGTGTAAATGTTGGAGTGATCAACGATCATTCCTCAATGTTGTTCATTGTTGTCCTTGAGGCTTTCTCCAATGAGTTCTGAACTGGGTTCCCGTGAGAGCTACTGTATGCTATTGACTTGGTCATAATGGCAGAGACAATGAACGAGCTGGAAGAAAGATTGGAAGTATGGAAGAAAGGCATGGGAGCAAAAGGTCTGAGGGTCAACACTTGAAAGACAAAGGTGATGGTTAGTGGCCTAGAACTCAAGTGTTTGAAAAACTCTGGTCAATACTCATGCACGGTGTGTATAAGAGGGGTTAGGAGCAATGCAATACAGTGCAGCCACTTCACTTTATGGATGTACAAAAAGTGCAGTAGAGTACATGGTAGGTTCACACCAGATTCAGACGTCAGATGTAAGAGATGTCTAGGACTTGAACGTCCAATTGAGGGTCGCCTTTACACAGAAGTTGAAATAATGAGAACACCCTGGAGATGGTAGACTCCTTTTTCTACCTAGAAGATATGATGAGTTCTCCATGAGAAAGTATTGCGTACGACACCGTCTCAATCAGTACGGTCACGTCACCCGCCGTCAGTCATCAGAAACGCTCCAAAGTGTGTCCCACATCGATGTCAGCGGTCCAAAGCAACATAGTACGGCGCTTTAGACATAAAGGGATCCGTTGCTGACGACCTGATTCTTGCCGATAGCACAAGTGAAATGTAAACATACAAGAGAAGTTAAAAGTCATCCACAAACATCTAACCTCAGCATGAGACAAGACAACAAACGAAAATATTATTATTATTATTATTATTATTATTATTATTATTATTATTATTATTATTAATAATAATAATAATAATAATAATAATAATAATAATAATAATAATAATAATAATAATAATAATGAAAGAGAAGATTGGAAAAGAATACCTGAGAAGAACAAGAAAGCTCTTAGAAATAAAATTATATAGTAGAAACCTAATCAAAGGAATAAATACCTGGGCAGTATCACTAATAAGATATTCTGGACTATTCATAAACTGGACTAAAGAAGAACTCAGGCACCTTGATCAGAGGACTAGAAAATTAATGACTATGCACAATGCACTACATCCATAAGACGATACAGACAGACTCTACGTGAAGAGAAACGAAGGGGGAAGAGGACTGGTAAGTATAGAAGACTGTGTGGACGACACTAAAAAAGAGTTGGAGAAATACATAAACCAGAACACAGAAAGGATGCTCTAGAGTGGAAAAAAGAAAAAAAGCTGAGAAATTGCACAGACAATTTGCTCATGCATCTAAAGAGAAATTAATAGCTTTGGTTAAAGGTAGTAAGGCATTTAATGATAAGGAATTTCTGAATCAGATCAAAGATGTTTGTGATTCTTGTTCAGTTTGTCAGAGGTTTAGAAGACCCCCTCCTCGACCAGTTGTAGGATTGGCTCTTGGTAACAGGTTTAATGACACTGTATGTTTGGATTTGAAAGAGCATCGACATAACCAATGCTGGATTCTGCACCTAATTGATACATCCACTAGGTACTCTGCTGCCAGATTAATTAAAACAAAAAAGAGCGAAGAAATTATTCGCAACATATTTTTAATGTGGATATCTTATTTTGGAGCTCCCAAGCGATTTTTAAGTGACAATGGAGGAGAGTTTAATAATGAGGGCTACCGACAGATGAATGAAAAGCTGAATATTGAAACATGCACGACAGCTGCTGAAAGTCCATTCAGCAATGGTACCATGGAACGTCATAATCTAATAATTGCAGAAGCAATGAAAAAAACATTAGATGATGAAAAATGTGAGCCAGAAATAGCTTTGGCATGGGCTGTCAGCACAAAAAATGCACTTCAGAGTCATTCTGGCTATAGTCCAAATGAGCTTATATTTGGGTCTAACATTAACACCCCCTCAGTTTTGAATGATAGATTACCTGCACTGGAAACTGCAACAACAAGTGACATGGTCAGAATAAATTTAAATGCCCTACATGCAGCAAGGAAAAGCTTCATGGAAGCTGAATCAAGTGAAAGAATTCGGAGAGCTTTGAGATCCAATATAAGGACTTATGCGGATGAAGGTTTTGTGACAGGTGACCGTGTCTACTATAGAAGACAAAACTATAAAGGATGACATGGTCCGGTTAAAGTTTTGGGTAAAGAAGAACAATGTGTATTGAGCAGACATGGAGGAGCATTTTTCAGGATGCATCCATGTCACTTGATGAAGGTAGACAGGGAATTGCGAAGTCCCAGAAATGAAGAAAATACAAATTCTTCAAATGAGATGAATGAAGTCTTGGAGGAGGAAGATGAAGGACAACATAATATCAATTCAAATTGCGACAGAAGGGAAGTGAAAAATAATAGTATAAAACCGAGTAGAAATGAAGTTGTAGAGTATAAATTGAGAGGGAGTAATGAATGGAAAAAAGGGATGGTTATGAACACGCAACCAAAGTCAACGGGAAAGTATAGCCATTGGCTAAATATAAAACCTGAAGCCGAAAATGAAAATCCCTTATGTATCAATTGGGATCATGTGGATCAATGGAGACAATTTCCTCAAACAGAGGAAGTAAGTTATCAAGAACATGCAATTTTGCTTTCTTCTGAACAAGAACAAGGAAAAGATGTGATTGATGCAAAGAAAGAGAATTGGAAAATATGGAAATTCATGAAGTATATGAATGTGTGCCTGATAAAGGACAAAAATGTATATCAACAAGGTGGGTGATAACAGAAAAATTTGTGAAGGACAAAAAGATAATAAAGGCTCGTCTTGTTGCACGTGGTTATGAAGAAGATTCTCATAACCTAAAAACAGATTCTCCAACATGCAGCCGTGAGGCTATGCGTCTTGTATTGTTAACGGCCTCGGTTATGACGTGGCTGGTGGAGACTCTTGATTTTACCTCCGCATTTCTGCAAGGTTATTAGAGAGAGAGGTATTTCTTAGACCACCATCTGATGTGTGTCCAGGATCACAAGTGTGGAAGCTGAAAAGATGTATTTATGGATTAAACGATGCACCTCGTTCATGGTACAAGCGAGTTAACCATGAGTTAACGCACTTAAAAGGAATGGTGAGTGCATATGACAATGCATTGTTTCTTTGGCATGATGCCACTAGTGAATTGATGGGCATTCTGGCAATACATGTTGATGATTTCATATTCTGTGGAAATGATTTATTTAAGAAAAATGTGATCGCAGAATTGGAAAAGATTTTCAAAATTGGGAAGCATGAAAGTGGAACATTCAAATTTTTGGGATTGAATGTTAAGCAAACAAAAAATGGGATTATTTTAGATCAAAATCTATATGCTTCGGCTTTATCCCCAATAGACATAAAGAAAGGAAGATCATTAAGAAAAAATGATGAATTGAGTCAAGAGGAGAAGATAGAGTTAAAAAGATTGACAGGTCAAATGATGTGGGTATCCACCCAGACGTGACCAGCTGTATAATTTGATGTGTGTAGAATGAGTAATATTGGAAAATATCCAAAGGTAAAGTTACTCTTCGAGGCAAACAAATCGCTAATAAGGTTACAATCAACGACAGGATCCGTATCTTTTCCCCAACTTGGAAAACCTTTGGATCTGAATATTGTTTGTTATTCAGATGCCACCTATGCTAGTTTGGAGGATGGATCTTCACAGGGTGGTTTTATCATCTTTGTTTGTGGCAAGATGAACAGAATGGCTCCTATATGTTGGTCATCAAAAAAACTTGACCGGGTAACAAGAATGTTGATAGCCGCAATGCTTCAATAGATATTCAGACTACCTAGGTTGCCTGAAGTTCTGTGCAAAACGGACAATGCATCTCTGGTAGAGACTTTAAAGTCATCAAATCTTGTGAGTGACCGGCCTCTCAGAGTTGATGTAGCCAGGGTGAAGGAAATGATGGTGAAGTCGAGGTCAGGGGTCGAGAACAGGTCGCGGATTGCCCGACGAAGATGGGAGCCTCTTCCAAAATTCTGAGAGACTTGTTGCAATGATTTGTTTTGCTTTTGTTTTGTTTTTTTTGTTGTTTTTTGTTGTTTTTTTTAGAAATGTACTCTTCACAAGAAGACACCAACAATGTTAAAGTGTCTTGGGCTGAGTCATCTCCTTATATGATGTGGGACAGTGAGAGTGAGCTCCCCTTTTTAGTTTGTTGTTGTTGTTGGAGCAAGATGGCGGCTCATGGGTACATGGGTGGATTAACAAGTTCAGTATAAATGTTGGAGTGATCAAGGATCATTCCTCAATGTTGTTCATTGTTGTCCTTGAGGCAAGACAACAAACGAAAATATTATTATTATTATTAATAATAATAATAATAATAATAATAATAATAATAATAATAATAATAATAATAATAATAATAATAATGAAAGAGAAGATTGGAAAAGAATACCTGAGAAGAACAAGAAAGCTCTTACAAACAAAATTATATAGCAGAAGAAATACATAAACCAGGCTGATCGCCGCAGCAAGAGATACCGTCCCAACGAACAACGCAGGAAGCATCGAAACTGGACACAAACAGACAAGAAAAGAAAAATGGGAAGAAAAACAACTACATGGACGCTTCATAAGACTCACAAGAGAAGAAACCAACGCAAATAGCTGGACATGGTTAAGAAAAGGAAACTTGAACAGAGAAACGGAATCTTTACTGATGGCTGCACAGAACAATGCGATTAGGACAAACTACATTAAAGCTAAAATAGATAAAACCCAGGAAAACAATAAATGCAGACTGTGTGGACAAAGAGACGAAACAGTAAATCATATAATAAGTGAATGTAGCAAACTTGCTCAAAAAGAATACAAGAACAGAAACGATTGTGTTGGGAAAGTAATACACAGGGAACTGTGCAAACAATTGAATTTCGAATATGCAGACAAATGGTACAAACATAAACCAGAAACAGTACTGGAAAACGAAAAACACAAAATCCTCTGGGATATGGATATACAAACAGATAAACTCATACAAGCAAGGAGACCTGATGTTATTATAATAGACAAAAAGGAAAAATCTTGTAAAATCGTAGACTTCGCCGTTCCAGCAGACACAGAGTGAAGATCAAAGACACGGAAAAACAAAGTAAATACACAGAACTAGCCAGAGAACTGAAAGGAATATGGAGCATGAAGAAAGTTAGTATAATACCAAAAATCGTAGGAGCACTAGGAACACTCCCAAAAAACCTGGAGAAAAGACTGGGAGGAATTGGAATCAAAGGGACTATCGAAACCATACAAAGGACGGCAATGATCAAAACAGCTGCAATCTTAAGGAAAATCCGGAGAAACGGAGAAAACAAAACCACACGAAGAACACCACAATAAGAGCCAAGGAACAGAAACTGTAAGAAACAGCACTTCGTAATCCCCCCCCCCCTCCGCAATAAATTACATCGGCCTCAGCTATCACTACACAAAAATGAACCAAAGGAACAGAAATTACAAGAAACACTATAAGCTCCTCCCTCTTCCCCCACCCCCCTAAAAAATAAATTAAAAAGAATTAAAAAAAAAAGATTTTTTAAATAAGGAAAGAGAAAAGGAAAAAAATAAGGAATTGAAAGGAAAAAATTAAAAAATTAAAAAAAATTAAACTTTTTTTAAAATTAAAAAAAAAATTAATTTAAAGAAATATTATTTTATTTATTTATTTATTTATTTTTTTAACTGGTGCCGGCCTAGGCTGACACCAGACAACATATTTGTAGAGGGTCGAGGAGGATGAAAAGACCGAGGAGGGACAGCACAAACCAGACTTCCACTAGAAAAGTGCAGAGAATGCTGAGACCTTGGGGAGGCTTATTGCCACCCAAATCCCAGAGAAGACCAATTGTCCTTACCAGCGAGAAATCAATGGTAAGAGGCTGTTGCGATACCGCATCATTATCGAAAAGAGGTGAAGAATACTGGAAGTCTGGGGAGACTTGTTGTCACTCAGACTCCAGGAAATACCACTGGTTGTTGTCGGTGAGCAATCACTGACGATGATCTGTGTGAGAACTCCTAGTGAGAACAAATAATAATAATAATAATAATAATAATAATAATAATAATAATAATAATAATAATAATAATAAAGAAAAAGAGAAATTGAGAGAGAAGACTTAGACGAGTTTGGGGAGATAAATAAACTTGATGTAGTTGAAAAAAATTCTATGGTAGAAACAACAACAAACTCTGAGAACGAAAATATTGTAACTAATGGTAATCAGGCTGTTTCCACAGATGCAATCGTAAAACATATGATAGAACATGGAATGACAGAAGAAGATATTGATATTTTCAGATTGTTAGATGAGAAGCTAAGAGCTGTCAATTTAGAACAGCTGCCGAACCTGCAATTTGTAAATAGGAAAAAGCTTAAAACTGTCACCACCAGAATGAATGAAGTCTTACCATTTTCATTAATAAATAATCTTCATCAGTGTAATAAAGTTATTAAAGCTGCTGCCAATACTGTGTCAAAGCTACTCGAAATAGAAAAACGGAAAAAAAAGTAAAGTAAGAGCCCTGGTGGTGGAAACGTTTAAATGGTCAGATAAAACAACTTAGAAAAGATTTAAGTAAAGTGCAAGCTGTCGAAAATGACAAACTCAAAAGTCAGAGCACTTGTGAAAGACTAATCTGTAAGTTTTACATATACCAAAAAGGTTTCAAGTGTGTAATTGAAGAACTGAAACAGCGGGGCATAGCTAAAAGTGCCAAAGTTAAACGTTACAGTGACAGAATTGGGCAGTATCGACAAAACAGACTGTTTGAGAACAACCAGAAATTCATTTTTGAACAACGAGAAGGAATTGAAAGAGGGAATGACGTTATGCCTGATACTGACCAATCTAGTGCATTCTGGAAAGGCATTTGGGAAAAAGAAGTAAAGCATCAAGATGATGCAAAATAGATCAAAGATATTGAAGGACAAACAAATATAACAGTTACCATTGAGATGTTGAAGGAGAGGGTTAAAAAGCTTTTAAATTAAAAAGCACCTAGACCTGACGGAGTCCAGGGATACTGGTTTAAAAACCTTCCAGCTTTTCACTCACTTGTTGCAACAATAATAAATGGCTGTTTAACAACAGGTAGCTTCCTTGAATGGCTGACAAAGGGCACTACAGTCTTGATCATAAAAGATTTAAAAAAAGGGGCCGAAGTGAAAAACTTTAGACCAATCACTTGCCTCTCAGTTATGTGGTAATTTTTCACTAGAATATTGTCTGAAAGTATTTATGGTCATTTGGACCAAAACAATTTGCTGCCTGAGGAACAGAAAGGCTGCCGAAAAAGATCACATGGTACCAAAGATCAGCTTCTGATCCTGAGAAACTGCAAACGAAGAACTACTAACCTTGCCATGGGGTAGATAGATTATAAGAAATATTTCACATGGTGCCCCATTCATGGATACACAAATGCTTGGAGATTTTCGGAATAGCCCCCCAACATTCAAACAGATTTAAAGAACAGCATGATAAATTAGGAAACCAATTTAACTTCAGGAGGTGTTGCATTAGGTAAAGTGAAAATCAGGAGAGGGATTTTCCATGGCGATAGTATTTCCCTTTTGCTTTTTGTCATTAGTTTGATCCTAATGACACTTCTCTTACGTAATGTGATGGCAAGATATGAACTTGAGAAAGGACTTCCTAAAGACAACCACTTACTATTCATAGATGGCCTTAAAGTTTTTGGAAAGAATGAAAACCAGGTCACATCTGAGTACAACAGAAAAGTAAAGAGTATTCTTAAATCACACCTCCACAGTTAAAATACAATCTATGTTATTAATGCCAGATCATTCGATATACTGCCGGTATACTTGACTGGGATGTAGATGAACTTAAATGTTTGAATACCAAAACACGGAAAAACCTTACAATTTATGGAGCTTTTGCAAAGAAAGGAGATGCAGATCGATTGTATCTACCTAGAAAGGAAGGTAGTCGAGGTCTACTTAGTGTTGAAGATGTCGTGAATATAGAAGAAGGTTGTCTATATATATATATATATATATATATATATATATATATATATATATATATTTCTGAAAGTAATGAGATTCTTCTTCGTGAAGTGAAAAAAGAGGAAATACTAAGAACTGGGATGAAAAAGAATCAAAGGTTACAAGAGAGAGGGTTAAAATTATTTGGAAAGAAACTACATGGTAGATTCTTTAAGAATACTGCATTTAGAGATAATGACAGCTGGAATTGGTTGGTCTGGGGTGATCTCAAAAGATCTACTGAGAGCACCTTAATGGCAGCCCAGGAACAAGCCACTCATACTAGGACCATCAAACATTTAATTGACAAAACTGCAGAATCACTGATGTGCTGATTGTGTAATGAAAGGGAAGAAACCTTATCGCATATTGTATCTGAATGCCCTATGCTAGCACAATATCAATATAAAAAATGGAGACACGACAAAATCGCCTAGGTACCACAAACTTTATGAATTGGACCACAATGAGAAGTAGTATGAGCATAATCCAGAAGTGGTACAGGAGAACGACAATCTTAAACTTCTTTGGGACATGCGCATACAAACTGATAAGGTTCTTGAACATTCCAAACCCGACTTAATCTTTCTAAACAAAAACAAGAGAACTTGCTTAATCATTGATATAGCCTGCCCCTTCGATACCAGAGTGCAGGAGAAAGAACACGAAAAAAAAATATCAAGATCTAAAATTGGGAATTAGTTAGACTATAGAAATGTAAAGAAGTCAATGTGATTTCTGTTGAAATTGGAATGCTTGGAACCATAGTGAAAAACCACCATAAATGGCTTAAACAGATTGACAATTTCTTTTCCAATTCTGCAAAAGGCTTGCCTGTAAGGAATGGCGAAAGTGTTAAGGTACAGCTTGAATGTCTACAGTCAAGGGAATTTAGTTGATGTCCAAAAAGAAAAATCCAACTAAACACATCCAAAAGTTGAGACTTCTATGAAATAATAATAATAATAATAATAATAATAATAATAATAATAATAATAATAATAATAATAATAATAATAATAATAATAATAATAATAATAATAATAATATTTTTATTTTTTATTTTTTAAATATATTTTTTATTTTTAAGTGCCAACCATCCCTCCCTTAAGTACTTATCTTGTCATATAAGGTTCTGATACAAATAAAATAATGCATAGTCTTGCTTGTTTTTTAAATTTTAGTTTAATGTGCATATAATCAAACATACTTGCAAAGGAAAGAACTTGAATACCTACTAGACACTATCCTCGGTCTCTCTGTACAGGAGTTTGTCAGGACAACCTGGCATGAGGATACTTCACCCTACAAGTTAACCCTGACCAAATATTCAAAATAACATAGTATTTGCAGCACAAATAAGATCCCCTCGGTATGGCTTATACGAGAAATGGTGCACCTTCTTCAAGTGATGTTCCCTCTAGTAACAGCACTAAGCTGGATACTCCACCAGACCAGATGAACTATTGTCCTGGAATCCGGTAAGACCAAGAGACCACAAGAAAGATATACTATAAAATAGTAAACTGGTCAATTGGGGAGAGGAAAATTAATGTTCTTTACTTCTTTACTAACTCAACGTTTGACAGGTAAAGAAAATTTTAATGGAATATTCGAATATCTATGTATCTCATATAGAGATCAAGTGTTAGCCCCAGGAAGGAGCCATTTGATTTCTGAGAACTTCGACTGAAGTAAAATGAAACAAAAATAGGTAAATAAACTATGTATTTTTTAGGCTCTAGTACAACTTTTTTGAATAAAAATCTTGAGTGGCCAACTTACAAACGTGCATATACGCCATATTGTCTTGTTCATAATTCAACCGGAAGTTAAAACAAACAAAAAAACGGTGTCAAAGCAAAATGTGTCTCATTTCGGTTGTAGCATCCAAACATCAAACATTGGTCACCGACACCCGTAAAGTTATCATGTACTCAGTAAAATTGCAAATTAAAATAGAATATCAACTACTTGTTTGTTACCAAAATGCACAAAGATTTTAAGACGTTTGTGACTAGTGGAGTATCCGCCTCTAAAAATTGAACTTCTTTTTTCATAGGGAAGTGGTTGTAAAGAAAAACTTGGAAAATGTATCAAATAAAGAATACAAACGAAAAAGAAACACAAAATAACCGAAAAGAAATACTAATATTTATACGAGTGAGATACAATATAGTACAATAAATATGACAATTGCTGAGTGTGATTTGTGAGTGATATGTGTGTGTGTGTGCATATATATAAGAACGTGTGCATATATATGTATGCATGTGTGTATTTATATATATGTGTGCATGTATATATAGATATCTATATATATAGAGAGAAATATGATATGCATGTATTTATTATATATATGCATGTGTGTGTATATACATATATGCATGCATGCATGCATATGTGTATATAAACATATATATGCAGGTGTGTGTATATATACAATATACATATCTGTATGCAGGTGTGTATATATATATATATATATATATATATATATATATATATATATATAGTGATAAAAAATTTGACTCTAAAATGAAACTCAAAATTCCATAAAATTTTCTTTTAATATTACATTTCAATAATTAGGTAAGATTCTTCAGTTAATCTTAAAATCCTGACTACTAACAAAGCAGTTGTGTTTCGAAACAGTTGCCCATCTAATCACACTGAAGAACAGTAAAACGGTGAAATAAGTTGTACTTATTTACCCCCCCCCCCCCGCCCCCAGGAGGGCACAGTTAGACACAAGGTGGGTTTTTAATGGTGGAGAAAATCTATCTCCCTAAAAAGGAGCACTTTGAATTAGGACAAAAAAAACTGCCTCAGTCTAAAAGGATTTCTCCTTCGCTGACTGACTGAGAACAAAAATTATGAAGAACAGACATTACACTTTGATCCGAGCCAAAAGCCAAGTTGTCTGTGAATGACTACATTTGCTGCCCAACTCCTTGTGAATTGAGCCTTCTGGTAAGGGAGATTACCGGCTGTAACTGTTAACTGTAATGCATAGCTTTTCAAAAAAGAATAGAGCACTCTTGACAGCTGATAATGATCATGTAAACATAAGAAAATTTCCATTCCTTAAGAATGAAAGTCGATAGCTAATAAAGCTGTTTCGTTTTGATCGCCGTTTGTCTAACTACACTGAAGAGCCATGCTCTGGCGAAATAGTCTGTGTGTATAGATATCACATTTGCTTATATACATATATGTTTATGCTACAAAATTTGTGTTTTTCTTGCTATAATAAAAACTTATGAAAGCTTTTATGGTGATGCACTATCTGAGTGCTTGAGAGAGTTAACTCCCTTATTTTTAAGGACGTGTATATATATATATATACAAATTATTTATTTAAAAACTATATATTACATATTTCAGAGACGTATCACGGTTTCATTGACATGGATTAAACTTCTACCGTTTAAATGGCTGTTAGAGTTCATGCAAATCATCAGCAACTCACAAAATGAAAAAAAAATCGATTTGTTTAGGTTCTTCGATTTGTTCTCATTTTGTGAGTAACTGATGATTTGAATGGACTCTAACGACCTTTTAAACGATAAAATGTCAATCCATGTCAATGAAACAATGGTACATCTCTGAAATAGTTTTTAAATAAATAATTTGTATTTTAGCTCTCACATTTTTGCGCTCAAGCACTTTATTGATTTCTTTTTCAACA
>OY744550.1:37899922-37914922 GCA_963556195.1 Sepiola atlantica
GAGATACAAAAGAGAAAAAGAAGTTTGATGAGCCTTTTTTTGTCTTTTTTTCTGGGTTGTTTTTTTCTATTTTTTTTTCGTTTTTTTTTGTCTGTTTTTTTTTATCTATTTTTTTTGGCTTGAGTTTTTGTTCTTAGGCTTGTTATATATTTTTTTAAATTTTAAATTCGCTGAAAAAGTTTCAAGAAAGAGAATAGATTCAGAAAGGGTGTTGTCCCCCACTCGAACCAAATTTCAAAGTATCAATAAATATGAAAAATCGAAAAGTGGTTTCCCTTATTGAACACAAACTTACATGATTTGGTATCAGACCAAAAATAAATAAATAAATAAATACTTAAAAAAATATGTCAGTATGGGAAACACAATTTTTTAAAAATAATTTATCCATTAAAATTGCTAAATATGAAAATTAAGTTTTTGCTTTGAATATAAAAGTTTAAAGAGAGAAGCTAAGCTGTGATGTCAAGACAAAATTAACAGGAAAAAGTCACATAAAATATATTTATAGAGAAATAGTCACTGAAAAAGAAGCACAGGATAGAATCGCAGAATACATCAAAGGGAAAAGTCACAGAAAAGTCACAAAGATAAAGTCACTGAAAAAGAAATTCACCAAAATGTTGCAGAAAAAGTTAGAGAAACTGTTGCTGAAAAAAAAACAGAAAAAATCATAGAATACATCAAAGGGGAAAAGTTATAGAAAAGGTCACTACATCACAGGGGAAAGGTTAGAGAAAAGGTCAGAGAATACATCAGAGGTTACAGAAAAAGTCACAGAATACATCAGAGAAGAGAGGTTACAGAAAAAGTCACAGAGTACATTAGAAGGGAACAGTTACATAAAAGGTCAGGGAATACATCAGAGGTTACAGAAAAGGTCAGAGACACAGAATACATCAGAGGGAAAAAGTTACAGAAAAAGGTCACAAGAAAAAGTTAGATAAAATGTCACAGATTAAAGTCACTGAAAAAGAAAGTCACTAAGAAGTTCACTGAAAAGAAAAACGTAGGAAAAGAGGGGATAAGTCACAGGAAAAAGAAATTCATCAAATGATGTGAGAAAAAAATCTCACTTATAAAATAAGTACAGAAAAGTCCCAGCACTAACTATGACTCAGATACAATAAATGGCTGCTTTAAATGCTTTATCTATTTCAATATTGTTTTAGTTATTATTTAATAAAACGTTATTATTTCAACACTATCTGGACACTATGGAACTTCCACTGTGCTTTCTAACATCAATCTGTATAATTTACTGTTAATAATAATATTCTTTTTGAAATGAATAATGTCTTCAAGGTAAATACTATTAAGAAAATGATGACCCTTTCTTCTTCTGTCAAAATAATTGCAATTGTCAGCTAAATATTCTTTGAATAAATAAAACGAATGTATTTAAAATAGTAGCAATTAAATTCTTTTTAAAGCAATAGATTTTATGTTTTCTTACCATAAAAATAATTTTCAGTTAAATATTCTTCAAATCAATAAAATGAATGTCACTTTTTGAAATGTATTTATTTGAAATTCTACTCTTTTAGTCGACGGGAAGACATACTCTGATTTTGGAACAATTCATTTTAAAAATGGGTAGAGGCGGTATTTGTTTATCTTAGCAAGATAAGATTAATCACCAAACACAATCTTTGGTGATTAGACAATCTCATTTTTTAAATGTGTGTGAAAGGTGATAACGTAAGTACGAACGTGGCATTGCCTTAGCGTATTATTATGATGTAGATATTAAATGCTTGAGATTATTTAATCTATTATGAATGTGTATTTCGTTCAATACTGGTTTTCTACATAATGTAAGAGAATCTGGTATGAATGATGTAGACGATGATCTTTCGTCTTTGGGGTACCATCATTTACAGAAACAAGTAGAATGTAAAAATGGATCGTTAGAATGAAGGAAATAAAAACATGATTAAGGAATACACCCGCTTTCAAATTCTAACCCTTGTTCCCACTTTTACTGCCTCATCTATTCGCTGTATAAAACTGACTTAAATCTAATAAATATTTATTCCATGACTAAAATCCAGAGCCCATTAACATTTTAAACATGTTTTTATGCTAATATTTTTACATAGTTTGTTTTCTTACTTATCACTTAATTCAATACACACACCATTCCATTTTTGTCAAAAATTTAATTTTCTTTAAACAAACTCCTTCAAATATGTATACATTTAAAGAAAACTCCATGACCGATGTATTTGTTCTTATTAAATTGGAAAGGTAGCATATATATATATATATATATATATATATATATATATATATATATATATTAGGGGAGGTCGATTTTGAAACTGTAAATTATCGCACTCGAAGAAAGTTGCCAAATAATGTCAAAAGTTACCACAAGAAATATTTTTCTTCAAAATTTTGTATTTATTTGAGCATTGCAACTTTAAGATCAAATAAATCGAGATTTCTTCTCACTGCCGAGATTTCACCGGCAGATGTGTCGCCTTAAATTAAACCCGGGTTTTAACAAAAAAAAGTAATACATTACTTAATAATAAATATTTTAAAGTTTATTATTATTTTTCTTAAGAAATTAAATGTACATATTCAAATTAAAAAGGAATAAAACACTATGATATTTAATGTTATATATAAATAATTATTTGTTTACATAGGCGTTTTATTTATTGGATATTTTTTATGGTATTCACCGGTTGAAAATTCATCGGGCGAATTTGACTTCCCGTGTTGATTGTCTGTTTAATTATCACACATATATATTGAATTGTCGAGCGCTGGCTTATCTAATCCCACTTTCCCGACCTTTTGTCACACCTTACCTTGTGGGAGTTAGATAAATAAAAACTAGTTCAGCCAGGGGTTTTTACCCCACCAAATAAACCGGTATCGTCCGGGCCTTTGGGTCTGGATTTACGCCCGTCTATTGGGGCTTGTCCGTCCTGTGCAATTCTAGGAGGTGCATCCTCCCAGGCTTTGCCTTTCCTCTTTGGGGAGGAGTAAGTTTATTGCTAACTGTCTGAGGCGCCCCTACAGGGGAATGCCGACGGGGCTGCCCAGTCAATTTTTTAATGGCCAGAGTGCTCACCTCTATAGCGCAGGGTTATCTAATCCCACTTTCCTGACCTTGTGTCACAACTTACCTTGTTGGAGGTAGATAAATAAAACTATTTCAGCCAGGAGTTTTTACCCCACCTAAAATATATGTATTGGAGTTGATGGGAGAATGGATAAGGACACATTGATGTATAAGGAAATTGTGGATGAAAATAGACAGAGAATTATGAAAAAAACTAAGGGACCAGAACACCATTTAACTTTTACAAAAGAAACACCATGTGAAAGTAAATATCTGACACATAGAGTTCTTCCGAATAGTGGTGCAACACGTGCTGTTCATGCAGATCAAGTGGTGGATGTTTTGCATGAATTCCACAGTGAGAACAGTATCAAGGCTATACTTGTTGACAACACTAATACCAACACAAGTTGCGATGGTGGAATGGTTGCAATTTTAGAAAAAAAACTTTTTAAAACTCTTCACACAATTGGTTGCTCTTTGCATCATAATGAATTACCTTTCAGAGCCCTTTTTAAAAACATAGATGGTTGCGCAAAGGGCCCTACAACATTCAGTAGCCCTCTGGGGAAATTATGCTCAAATGATTGATATGATTTACCCCAAATATCATTTTCCACTATTAGCAATCCTCTAGAGTCAATTTTTAAAATTGATGAAATACATGATCTTAGTTCTGACCAAAGACTCCTTTATGAATACACAGTAGGTATTTCTAGAGGTAAGGTTGACTCTAGATATGCCTCCTGGAAAATTGGTCCTTTAAACCAAGCAAGATGGTTAACTTTGGCCATCAGGCTTATGTGTTTATGGACTCGTGGTGCATACCCACAAAGGCACACAACAAAACTACACTATGTAGTAAATTTTATTGTAAATGTGTATGCCACTTTTTGGTTTGAAATTAAAAGAAATAGTAAATTCCACAATCAGTAAGTGCACATTTTTAATATGACCCAGAGGATTAAGGAGCAGCCTCAGGAAATCCAAGATATCACATTTAGAAATATACAAGGTAATACATTTTGTTTACTGCCTGAAAACTTTCTATATTCCATGGTTAAATCTGAGGAGATTGAAGTAAGAGAAGAAGCTTTAAAAAGAATTTTGGCCATTAGGTAAGTAATATTTATTCATATATCTCTGACTCAATTATTTATTCCAATTTATAGAATGATTTTTAAAGATTTTATCTAATTTCACCATAATTATTAAAGCAGTACAGATTGGAATTTTTTAATAATTCAATTAATTAATTTGTTCTTTCAGGAGTGAGGAGTCAACCAGAAAAAGATTAAAAAGAATACTACCTATTAATTTTAATGCCACACATTGGACACAATTAATAGATTTAAAATTATGCGGCATTTTTGAACCACCAATGACGGAAGATTTTACTGAATCTGAACTTCGAGAATCGTTGATGAATGGAACCAAGCTTGACTTGCCAGATTTGCCCTCACATTCTCAGGGTGTGGAACGGGCAGTTAAGTTAATAACAGAAGCTTCACAAACTGTATATGGTTTTGAAGCAAGGCATCAACACATTACAGCCAAAGTTTTGAGTCAGAAATTGAGACCAGCATTTTTGTCTAAGGGGTCTTATATGGAGCAATTTGACTCTCTATATTAAGCTTCATTAAAATAGTGTTAGGTTTTTCCTTATTTCTTTGCTTGTTATATTTTCACTAATAACAGAAAAAATCATTTTTTTAGGTATTCAAATATTACTGTTTAATTCATAACGTTAAAAGGTAGTTTACAAAAGCAGATACTGAAAATGAGGGGGGGGGGGCAAATTTTCAATTTGAAGATTTCTTTAATTCATATCATTTTTATAAAATAAAAGGACATTCCCTGCTTTTAAATGCTAAAATTATTTGGTTTTCACACCAATATTCAAGCAAATCTTGCAAAAACGAGGAATTTTCAGTATATTCTTGTCTACGATCTTTGATACCAAACGCTCAAAAAACCGCTGAAGTTTTTGATCTAATTTTTTGCATGAGTATTTAATAGGTCTATATACAACTTTCGGAACGTGCCTTTTTTTAATATTTAAAAAAAAGTGTAAAATCGACCTACCCTAATATATATATATATATATATATATATATATATATATATATCGGTACCTACGATTCGCCTGATACGGTGACCAAGACAACCCTTAAGCAAACGTTCTTTTTTCAAGACTAAAGTAATAAACTGATTTCAACCAGCAAATCGCTTCCCTTCCCCCCCTCCCCAAAACTCTATAGACTGCTACTACTACCGCGCATCTTTTTTTGCCTTCTCACGTTTTATTATTTTTCTTTACTCACAAAACGGCCGAAGCTCGTAGCTTGGAAGCAAATCAAATTTATGCTTGTATAATTTTTTTCTTCATTTTTCTTCATCCTGAGGAAGCCTTACAAGACAAAATGTTGATGAATATATAAATAATATATTCTTTGGCTTCCCTTTTTCATTTTCCACATATATATATATATATATATATATATATATATATATATATATATATATATATATATATATATATATATATATATATATAGTGTGTGTGTGTGAAAAATATTTCAGCATGATGGAAAGTGAAAAATAAAACTATTTATATATTCATCAACATTTCGTCTTTATTTCAAAACTGTTTCAAGATGACTGATTTGAAGAAATAACATACAAGTACAATATTTGAAAATATGTTATACTTTTGTGACGTCAAACGAAACATAATCGTTAGAATTCGTGCAATTATGACGTAAAAATAATGTTTTTGTTCTTTTGTCGAACGAACCATAACCAGTAGAATTCAAAATGAAATGGAATGAGTGTTTTTTTTTGTTGTTTTTGCTTTAATATCGATGTTATGTACAAAGTTTTGTTTGGAATGTGATGTAAAATAGCTTGCCTGGATCTAAATTCAAGTTTTGTTCGGTTCGTATTAGTTAATTGATCAAAGGAGATAAATTGTAGAAGCCATTACGTTGTGTTATTGTGTTAGAGTTTATAATGAGTGCTCATTCAAGAAGTTTTCACCGAGATTTATTTTAAATGAATTTGATGAGTCTAACTTGTTTAAAGTTAAAATAATGATCATGTTGTAATGCATGAGTGAAAAGTGCATTCAGAGAATTGTCATTTTTTATATCTCTTTTATGTTCACCAAGCCTTTTCTTTGGTTCCTATTGAGTTTCACCGATGCATATCTGATGACAAATATTGCATGTGGCTACATTAGATGTGGATGTGTTAGGAAAATGTTTTGCTGTTTTTAATGTTTGTTTTATGGTTTTGTGATGTAGTTTGTATTGTTGAAATTCCTAGTTTATTGAGAGTGTTATAAATTATTGTATTATTAACGTGGGTAATCAACAATAATCTAACCTTCATAGCGCATCGCAAAACTATACACAAAAATGTCTACATAGATTTTTACTCAGACTATAATAATAAAATGCACTCAGAATCTGTAGCCCACAATATCTAGAAGAATTCTGATACATCACAAATTCATTCAAAACACTTCAATACCCCATATATTTCATATCAAATGCAAAGAAAAAAGCCTACAAATACTTTCCAGAAGTAATAAACAAAAGTCATATACACCAAACACTTCTCTTATAAACAGACATTTTCGTTTACCTACCCATGCCAATAATACAATATATATATATATATATATATAAATATATATATATATATGTATATATATATATATATATATATATATATATGTATATATATATATATATATGTATATATATATATACATACATATATATATATATATATATATATATATATATATATATACTATAAGCAGACAAAGATAATACTACAATGTTAATCGATAGAGTAGAATATTCCAATAAATTGGCAGATCTAATAGGATCCAGTGGCAAATAATAAAGTAAAGAAGAATCCAACCCTGATGACAGAGAGGAAGCTGCCACACATCCTCGGTAAGAACAATACCACCAGCAAAATGGAGACAGCTAGTTCAGCATTACAACAAGCTACCACACATATACAGCCTTCCTTAGATTCAGAAAGATGGTATTCTATCAAGCCCCATTATCAGCAGCCGAGGTTTAGCATGCCATCCAGGTGGATATAATCACTCCACTCATAGGCAAATCTCCATCGTATTCCATTGTATGTCAAGAATTCAGCTCACTTCATGGAAAAAATCAGTAACACTCCCAATAATTCCAACCAGATGGTGAGTAGACATAGTAAGTCTGTTCATGAAAGTACCTATGATGAGATTGACTCTAGTACAGGATAAGTTAGCTTCAAATCCAGAAAGAAATGCACCTGTATTCCAATAGATGAGCTGATGGAGATGTTGACTTTCTGATGGGATCTGATATATACCATCAATAAGAAGTCCTGGGTATGGGGGTCACCATTGCCCCCAGTGCAGACCATTGTATACACAGAATGCGTTGAAAAAATGGCATAAGGATCCACATCACTAAAAATATCAAAGTGACTGTTATATGTAGATGACATGTTCAAATGCAGGTCTCATCAGGAGGATATTCAAGCATTGCTGGACCATGTGAACTCCATCCGTCTACATATATAGTTCACCACGGAAAAGCAACATAAAAACAATTTGTCCTTCTTAGATGTGTTGATAACTTGCACTGATCATGGGTTCAAGTAATCCGAATATTCAAAGCCAACTTTCATTGGACAGTATTTCAATTTCAATTCCCACCATCCATATAATGAAAAGAAAGGAATCGTCTGTTGCCTACAACATTGAGCAAAGGTAATATATAGTAACACCAATATACATTAAGAGGAGATGGGCAACCTAAGAGAAACTCTCTAACGAAATAACTCTCTATAGAGCATGACATCAGCTCCGAGAAATCTATACCAAACATCAAAGGAGACAAGCCAAAATCTCACCACAGTCTGTTTACTATATAGGGCTTGTCTGAAGAAAAAAACCCCAGAGGATATGTAATCCATATGACATCAGGACAGTATTCGAGAGTGACTCGACTCTCCGAAAACATTTTGTCCGAGTCAAGCCTCCTAAAGGAAAAAGCATGACCAAGAACTGTGTGTATGTTATTCCTAGTAAATGTGGGAAAATATGCAGCATAATAAAAGTAAGGCAAGAAAACATCGGAAAGCTATAATACATGGATATATTAAAAGATTGAAAAGTCGGGTGTGGACGACTTATGGAAGGAAAAGGGAAACCATCTACCTTTATAGGACAAAGTAAAAATTATAGACAGAGAAGAACGGTTGAGAGTAAGACGACTCAAAGAAGCAGCACATATATTGGGCGACGATGGCCTCTTAAGTAGACAATAGTAATAAATAGTAGATTAGAACACCATTAATATATATATATATATATATATAATTTATATTCCAATAGCCATGTTTATATTTTTTTTAAATTTATATTTTTCACATTTCCAAAAAACATAACATTTCTGTGAGATGTATTTTTACGGTCCGTTTCATTTGTTGTGAGCCAAACAACATGTTTATGTCAATATCGTCTCTGCAAGACTACAAAATCATCAGAAAAATCCACAAAGAATAAAAAGTTCTTGGATTAAAATGTCTTGTAAAAAAGGAGTACTAGCGAGTTTCCCCATATGTGAGTTTTCTCCATAAGTATCACAATCACTTTCGATTCTTTGGCGAATCATATTCAGGTGACACAAAAACGATGAAAAAAAAGCTGAAGAGAAGAAGAGAATTTTTAAAAAACAGCCGACAACGCTGTATGTGAACTTGTTTAACCTAAAAAAACAAAAAAACAGTGCAGTTCCAGAAAAACGTTTGCAATCTAAATTCCAGGAAGCCAAAATTAGTGTCACAGGATAAATTCTATTTATGGTAAGCATTTTAAGATACAGTTACTCGATTCACACATAATGTTATTTATTATAGGTTTTATTATAGGTTTTATTATAGGTTTTATTATATGTTGCTGGGTTTTAATAAGGATAACTTAACTAAAATTGTCTTAAATTAGACAGGGACAGTTATGTTTTTTTTTAAATGCTGGTATATTGAACTAAAATTTACCAGGTGCTTGGTTAGCCCACTATAAAGGGTAGTCGCAATAAACGAATTTAGCCGTCGTCGTCGTCGTCATTATTATTATTATTATTATTATTATTATTATTATTATTATTATTATTATTATTATTATTATTATTATTATTATTATTATTATTATTATTATTATTATTATTATTATTATTATTATTATTATTATTATTATTATTATTATTATTATTATTATTATTATTATTATTATTATTATTATTATTATTATTATTATTATTATTATTATTATTATTATTATTATTATTATTATTATTATTATTATTATTATTATTATTATTATTATTATTATTATTATTATTATTATTATTATTATTATTATTATTATTATTATTATTATTATTATTATTATTATTATTATTATTATTATTATTATTATTATTATTATTATTATTATTATTATTATTATTATTATTATTATTATTATTATTATTACTACTACTACTACTACTACTACTACTACTACTACTACTACTACTACTACTACTACTACTACTACTACTACTACTACTACTACTACTATTATTATTATTATTATTATTATTATTATTATTATTATTATTATTATTATTATTTATTTATTTATTTTAATGGAAATCGCTCAAGACAAGGCATGAAGCCACTTGATGTAAGGAGCTAACAAGAACGAAATATGATTCTTCGCAAAGACAGGAGATGCCTATTGGCCTTAGTCTTGAAAAGACCAATGCTATAGGTAGGAGGAAAACAGTCAGTAGAGAGAGAGAGTTCCACAATCTTGCAGTTCTTGAAAATAAGCTACTGGAATAAGAAGCTGTATCACAATGAGGTATCAAAACAGCGAATTGATGGAGACCACTAGACCAACGAGTCAAACGAGCTGAAACAAAGGGAGTGGGGAACAGATCACATAATTCTGAAGAACACATACCATAATAGTATTTATAGAAAAGACTGAGACTAGCAACATCACGTCTGTGAGAGAGAGGGTTTAGAGAAGAAGAAAGGGTGGGGACAATCAAATTACAGATATGTTTCTGCACCTTATCAAGAACCCTCAAATGGGACAGAGATTCACCAGCCTAAATATGACAACAGTACTCTATACATTGTCTGATTGTGGATTTGTAGAGATAAAAAATAGCCTCAGGTGTGAAAGTGTTTCGAGCAATAGAGAGAAACAACTTTACGAGAAGCAGAAAGAGCAATGGATCTAATGTATGAACTCCAAGAAAAATTTGATAAGAGAGAAAGACCAAGAAGTTTCAGTCGATTTCTCCTCCAGAGCAGATCCATCCATGAGAATCTTAGGAAGAAAAGGGACACACCTACGATTGAAAGACACGATCTGAGTCTTAACAGGATTAAATGAAACAAGCCATTTCGTACCCAAATCTACAACTGAACCCAAGTCAACTGCTAGATCAGCTGCATATTTCGACTGATCCTAGGGAGATGGGCAAGAAGCAACACCAGAATAGAGAGTGGTATCATCAGCATAGATGTTAATTTCCTGAATAATATTCTCTGGAAGATCATTTATATAGAGAAGAAACAGTGTTGGGTCTAGAATAATATTATTATTATAGGAGTTGCATTCTCCCAAATGGCATTTGAACTCATAAATAACATTGTTTCTTTCTAATGTTATATGGGGTTGGGAAGGAGTTGTTTGATACAAGATTTTTGGTCTTAAATTTCTTGTAGCAAATAATTAGTATTATTTTATTATTGTTGTCAATATGAAAATACATATTTTTAAGGCTTTTTAATGTAATCCAAAGTGCGGTTGCATTTGATTAGAATAGTTTAGGTTAATGAGTTTGGATAGTATTTTTTAAGTTCCGACTTATCGATCTGATTTGTTCATCAACGATATAATTAGCGAATTCGTTAGTAATAAAGACTTGTTTTATATTTTTTAATTCAATGAATTGTGTTTTTTGTGTGAAAGAGATTAGTTTTGCATGGTTCAGTAGGCTTTTAACAATGGCTATTTTGTATTCGCTTTTGTAATTTAAGAGACTAGAGTTTATTGTTGGTTTTTTATAAGTGGAAGTGTTAAAAATACTATTACAGATGTCAATGACAACATTAAGGAATGCGATTTTATTATTTACGTTTAGTTCTATGGTGAATTTAAAAACAGTGTTTTTTTAAAAAGGTCCTGTAGTTTGTGTATTTGGTCATTATTGTCAGCTAAAATAAAAATATTATCAACATAGCGTATGTAAATAGAGGGTTTTATAGTGTGATTAAATTTTTTTTCTAGGGTTTTCATCAGTATGGCTATATGTAAAAATGCTTCGTCGGTCACATGATTCAAACCCTGAACCTCAGTCATCATTGACTGTCAAGATCCAAACACTCCAATCAATGTGGCTGTCGTGACAACCATATGAAATGAGAGAAAAATAAATCTTATGTATCTTGTAAGAAAAATAATAAATTTCTTAAGAATGTAATATTTCCAAGGGAAAGAACTTCACATTATAGCTTAGATAGAAACTTTTTGATATATTTCCCACCTGAGTGCTCGCCCCTTATGGGAGCTTGAATAATTAATTAATTATTATTTTTGATAAATATTATTTTCAAATATCTGTGGGTGCGTGTGCATAGATAGATAGATAGATAGATAGAGAGAGAGAGAGAGAGAAAGAGAGAGAGAGAGAGAGAGAGAGAAAGAGAGAGATTAAATATATACATACATTGTACATGATGTTACACAATGATTGCTTGCTGGATATAAGTATCCGGCAATATGATGAATGGTGAACATGTGCAAAATAGCTTAACTTGTAAATAATTGATTTTGCTGTTTTACCTAACATTAATTCTTAAAATTGACTATAAATATAAAAGTCAATATCTGTGTCTAACTGTTAAGATATTGATTTCTATAAATCAATATCTTAACAGTTAGAACATTCAAATAAGTTTCAATAAGGGTTGAATTTTTCACAGAATCTAAAGACACCATTGAAAATTTTCTTCGATTCCATCTGGGATCATTAGGGGCAATTATCGGTTAGGTTCATTAGGTTCATAAAAAAAGCAATTTAAGAAAAAAATATGTATTTTTCATTTCATAAAACAAAAAATTAAATTAAAAAAGAATATCTCAGTAAAGAATGTATTTTTTAAAAGTTTAAATAATTATTTTTATTGATATTTTTAAGATTTAAAATAATTCAATTCGTTTGGATTTGTTGAAGACATTTGCCGTTTTATAGCTATCTAAGAAACGTAGCGTCAGCAAGTATTTTTTTAAAAGAAAAAAACACCATGCTAATAGTTTTTTTATTGCTTGACCTCATATTGCAAATGTTATTTAAAACTTTTTTTCAAGGCAAAAATTGTAAACATGACTATATTTAAAATTATTTCCAACCAGCAATATATTACCACAGGTCAACGCCGGGTGAATACCGCTAGTTGACATATATATATATATATATATATATATATATATATATATATATATATATATATATATATATATATATATATGATGACTGTTACGACTTGTCAGATGAGTGCCACTCCTTCATTCAGAAAAGCGATGTTAGGATAGGCTTAATGTTGCCCGTGTGCAGATCAGTAACTGTCAGGCCCACACGCGTAGCAACTTTTCCATCGCCACGGTGTCATTGTCTGAAAGAGTATCTGTACTGAGATTGTAAGTAAAGAGATCTAGCTTTGTACAACAGCTAGATCCCTGTCTCGGTTCAAAATGTTGAGATCCAGCAACAAGTGAAAGCAAGATAGCCAGTAACAAGTTGAAGCTACAAACCAACATGATGTGAGGAGTGATCTTCTACTTAAAAAAAACAAGCAAAAAAAAAACAGAGCTCCACACCAATCGAAAAGTCGAACAAAATGAACATTTGTACTAAGCATGGCACATATATTAATATCGTTGAAACCACGCGTTTCCAATACAAATTAATTTTGTTTATTTTGGTTGTGTTTTGCTTTCTTTTTAATATATATATATATATATATATATATATATATATATATATATATATATATATATATATATATATATATATATATAACAGACAAAACCAGTATTTTGTGTTATCAGCATACAGGACAGGATGGGGGGAGGAGTGCTAGTGATCAGCGAACTAAATTTACTTATACAATAACAATAACTGAGAGTAAGGTGTAGTGCCTGTTCGGGTGCTGCACTTCGTCTTTTCTGTCCTCGGTCAGTGAAGGAGAAATCCATCAAGACTGAAGCACTTTTTATTTTTGTCTCAATCCAGAGTGTCCCTTTTTGGTAGGAGCTGGATTTTTGACACATTAAAAACCGACCTTATGTCTAAATCTGTCCTCGTAGGGAGGCGAGTAATTAGGGACATTAAGAAATATATTAGCTCCAACTCCTCCTCCCCCTATCTGTGGGTAAGATAGCAGCTTGTCTTCAATAAAGTGTCTACAAATTAATGACTTGTTTCATGCTCTCTGACTGGGGAGAGAACGGCAAATCAGAAGAGTACCCGACTCAAAGTCAGTAGCAAACGGTGTTCGGTCAGATTTAGTTCCTGAACTATAATATAAATTCCGGTGAGTTTCAGTTTCCCAAATTTATTAATTTATTTAGGTGAAAGTACAGAATAGTTAGCAAAGCCCCCCCCCCACTTCCCCATGTAAAGAATGGCTTTCTAAACAATAACGTTATTATTTCAGCACGGTCTGTAAACTGCAGAAGATTATTTAGAAAGCCATTCTTAACATGGAGACGGGGCTTTGTTAATTATTCTGTACTTTCAGCTAATAATTTAATAAATAATTTAATAAATAAAAAATAGTACAAAGCTTGGCAAACCAGAAAAGTAAGCGACCCAAAACAGGAAATCTTTAATATCAGGAAGTAAATCTGACCGAACACCGTTTGCTGTTGACTTTGAGTTGGGTACTCTTCTGCTTTGCCGGAAAGAACAGAATTTTAGTTTTGTTCTGAGCTCCACATTTTCTTGTGGTAAGTTTTACTATTTTAAATATTATTAAATATTATTTACAAACAATGTAAGCTTTTTATTTTTTTGTGTGTCACTATTCATCATACACTACCATGTAATCAAAAACAAAACAAAACAAAAATACAGACTTTTTCTTTTTACATATTTGAACAAAATGTGTGTTTTTGTCTAAAGACATGTTTTAAAATAAAGTCCTAACTTACCTTAAAAATGGATAAAATTGTACTCTTGCAAATGTGTTATTCTTTGGGGAGGATATTTCCAGAAATTTCTGCATTTCTTTGATAAAAATTCAATTTGTCTTCTTTCATCTGCTATTTTATCTCCAAAATCTTTTTTTCATGATGGCTGTTTTTGTGTTTTAAGAAGTTTATTAAAACTGATAATTCTATACATTTGATTAAAAAATAAAAATATAAATTGATAAATAAATAAAATGATTTTTAAAGATATATTGAAAATTAGTAATTAGTAAAATTGCGAAAGCCAATGCAGGAGTTGATGAAGCCCCAGAGACATGCTGGGAAAGAGATTTTATTAGAAGAATATTTTGAAGACATGCTTAGAGAGGAAGATGCAAAATTGTCTTCTGTCCAATGAGAATGACACATTCACAAAGAGTTATAACTTTCATAAAAAAAACAGGTATTATTACCTATAGTAAAGAACTATAAATTTAGTCGTATAAAAGAACTATAAATTTATTACTCTTACCTTCCCAAAACGATCACCTATCCTAACCAGATACTGGATATAACTTTAAACTGCACTTGATAATAAAACCTCTATTTAGGAGATTTGTGGAGTCACCCTTTAGTTGCCATATATATA
>OY744550.1:37919922-37942422 GCA_963556195.1 Sepiola atlantica
CTATTCACTACCGGTCTTGCGATTCGAAACCCCGGACTACAAGTACATCGCATTACCCATAGTTTGACAGCTTATTATGAATTCTCCTAGAGGTCAAATCCTCTTTTTGAAGAGGGCGATAACAGTACTTTTTATATGAATATTTATTTTTTTACCTACAGACACATGTGTTTAATCCTTATGCTATCTTCAATGTAGGAGATAAAAATTATGGCTAGTAATACACTAGAGATTGCGTAAGTATGAAATACATGTGTCTGTAAGTAAAAATTATAAATATTTATATAAAAAATATTGTTATCGCCCCCTTATAATAAGCTGTCAATCTATGCGTACCTATTGTATATATATATATATATATATATATATATATATATATATATATATATATATATATATATGGGAAAATGAAAAAGGAAAACCAAAAAATGGATGTTTTTTATGTGTACATCAACGTTTCGTCTTTATTTATAAGACTTCATCAGGATGATAATATAGAGAAAAATGTCATGCAAGTACAAATATATGTAGGGTTGACATATTGGGAGGAAAAAAATAAAATAAAATAATGGCCACTACTGGGTGGACGTCCGTACTTGGTGGAGAATAAAAATGAATGCTAAAGAAACGATTAAATGAACACAAAAGGGACATAAAAAACAACAACCCTCTCAGTGCACTTTTCTCCCATACACTAGAACATGGTCATGCGTTCAAATTTGAGCAAGCCAAAATCACAAAATACATCCACAACAAATCTCGGCGAAGATTATTGGAAACTGCTCTCATCACCGCCTCCACCACTATCAAGCAACGAAATGGCTTCTTTAACCTATCACCCTTAATAAGCAAGATCATCCTTACAGAACAAAGACTCTTGCCTGATCATAGATAACATTTATTTTCATCTCTAACCTTTATGAAACTCTCCCACTTACTCCCACCCTTCCTTTTTCTCCATGAATCTTAACTTTCTCTTACTCATTCCGTTTCCAAATATGATCTAAGGTTAAGATCGGATTCTAACTCTGCCTGATGAGATCTCAGTTAATAATAGCTGTTGATCGATAACATCGACATGCCAGTGTCGCAGATTTTGTACATGTCTCTGTAAATAAAAATAATCACATATAAAATCTCTATTTGATATTGAGCACTTTTTATAAACTCGGTTGAAATTCTTTGGATTACTACCCTATGGATGTTTTACCTGGATTATTATTATATATATATATATATATATATATATATATATATATATATATATATATATATATATATATATAAAACAGAAAGGCAACTAGTATTATTATGGTTGATTTCCGATGATGTATTTATTTACTGCATTATGAAAACATTTAAACGGCAAAAGTTTCTAAGTTAAATGAAAAAAGGAAAAAACAAAATTATTTATATATTCATCAACGTTTCGTCTTTATTTCAAGACTTTCTCAAGATTATTGATTTGAAGAAATAACATACAATTACCACATTCGAAAATATGTGGTGCGTTTATGATGTGAAAAATCTTTTTTTTAACGATATATAGTCGTTTAAATCTAAAAAAAATGTGGTGTGATTACTACGTGAAAAGAATGTTGTTGTTTTTTCGAACGAACCATAGCCGTTAGAATTCAAAATGTGTGATGTCTTTATGAGATTGAATGAGTGTTTTTTTTTTAATATAAAGTTTTGTTTGGAATGTGGTGTATATACATATATATATTGCGAGGGAGTTAAAATAGGAAAAATTTTTTTTAGACAAAATGGAAGATTGGCTTATGGAATAGTGGATGAGCGTGACAATAGAGTAGTAAAAATAAGGACGCAAATGTATTAAATCTGAACCAAGATATTTCGGCCGATAATAAGCTTTATTAAGTAGAACTCGACATTGTAAAAGTGTATAAAATGTTCAGTTCTGCTTTATAAAGCTTATTTACACCAAATGAATATGGTCGAACGAATCGACTGAAATGTCTTGGTTCAGCTTTAACGATGTGTTTGTGCCCCTATTTTACTAGTCTGTTGTCACGCTTATTCACTATTCCATTAACTAATTGTCCATATAAGAAATAGAGCATACCACTAGGAGAGGTAATTCAGTATATAACACCAGGAGAAGCTGATTTGAGGCGTTATATAAAAATTAATAATTGTTTGTTGTCGCTTGATGTAAAGTAGCAATAAATGAGCATTGGGATAAAACTAATTCCGATGAGAATATGATGTAAATGGTTCATTGTTTAAAGAGGAAATACGTTATCGCAACACCCGCTTACGATTGGGATTTTAAAAGTTTGCTCAGTTTTTCAATGCTTGATTTATTTGTTTGAAAAATATAACATTCTCTCCGCCATTTTTTACGAAATGGGTGCTCTCTCTATATAAAAGCCAAAAAAGATCTGCCTGTTTGCTTCTTCTTTTAGCAGAAGAGTACCTTACAGGTAAGTCCCCGTTCCCGCTAACATTTGTATTTATTTGTATTTGAAAAATTATTAAATAAAGACGTTTTATTATTATCATACTTTTATTATTATTATGATTATGATTATGATTATTATTATTATTATTATTATTGTTATTGTTGTTGTTGTTGAATAAATAACAGATACTTGATCGTTTATAGAAAAAAAAATTGTGATATTAATGGATTTAAATGTAAAATCTGCTGACTGAGTTTATAACCACTCAAGCAAGGGAGATAATTGTTTCTTTTAAACTATACACAAACCAACAAAATGTTTTGTTTTTTTTCTTAAACAGATATTTGATTCTTTTTTTCTTTCGTTTCCTTTCAGAACATGTTAACTCTAAATATCTTATGCATCTATTTTACATTTTAGTCAGGTGATATTAAAAAAATGTGTTTATGTCTTTCCACCCGGGCAACGTCGAGTAAGCCTGCTAGTTGTTTATATACAGAGAAACAGCACAAGCAAAAGTAACAGTTAAAAAAGGAAAAGCATGAAAACATAAAACGATCAAGAATTTGAATATGTTAATTAATTGTCGCTCAAGCAAATAGATACAATAACAGAAACAGAGAGAGAGAGTTAGAGAGAGAGAGAGAGAGTTAGAGAGAGAGAGAAAGAGAGAGAGAGAGAGGGGGAAGAGAGAGAGAGACAGACAGACAGACAGACAGACATGTTCTGAAAGGATTAATGGTATTTTTAATAAGCAAGATTCACATTCAATTTTTTTAAAGTAAAAGAAAAATATTCATGTTTCTTTTTTTATTTTAATACGACTATTGAATAGTAGGGAAGACTGGACTCTGTATCTTCGGTAAAGCAACTAATTTTGGAAAAGCAAATTTGAAATTACATGTGTGACTAGGTAAGTTGCTAATATGTGGCACATAACATAACTTTACAGACATTGTGGAAAGAATGGGTCATGTTCTCACCAATCCATGATCCACTATAATAAAATCTAGCTTCGTGGGAGGGGAGAGTCAGGGACCTAGTTCGTCGCAGATGTTATTTCAGAGTTTTTCCTTCTCCTTGACTAGTTGCTCTACCAAGACTTTAGAGTGTTGCCTACCATGCTATTTCACCCAAAAGGTATAAAATGATGAAATACCTCTGTCAGAACTTTAATCTGGTACATCGGTAATAACTGCACAACAGCTTCTTTTATAAATGGTCCATTATTGTCTGCCAAACTGTAACACTTAATTATTGAAGTCGTAACTAATTTAAGTATATGATTATGAAGACGAACCCAGGTGCACGAGCAATAATAATAATAATAATAATAACGGCAATCATGCAGTATAGTTAACAGCTGAGACATAGAAAACACAATATACAGTAAATAACTTTTTCCAAGCGCAATAAAATATAAGTTTCTATCGACCTACATAGTTTAAAGTTCTGAAAGTGTTGACTAAATATAAATATAACACTTAACCCCTTTAATAACAGTAATACACCCCCATCCGGTAAATTAATAACAGTCGGCCACTTGCTGACCAACAAATAACACTACACACCATCACCCCTAAGTATAAATATGCCACTGAAACAGGCAAACATACAGCATCCGTAATCAACAATTAAATTATTTTTAAATAATACTAAGTTTCGATTAGGACCCATACAGTCATATAGTCATATAGTCCGCCCTGGGTACTTTCCCCAAAAGGGACACTTGAACAAATTCACCGGACAATGAAACTGGTGATCGCTAAATTCTATTTTTCGACCTGTCATCATTGCATGAGTCGCTGAGGATTTGGGATGGATTGTAACGGTCTTTTCTAAATAGTAACTGTCGATCTATGTCAATGAAACCATAGTAGTCTTTGGAATATGTAACATATAGTTTTGAAATAAAAAAATGTTTTTTAGATCACGCATTCTTGCGATAGTGCACTTTATTGATTTCCTTTCAACATACCCTGACACTAAATAAATATATATATATATATATATATATATATATATATATATATAAATATAAATATAAATGGGTAAAGATGAGGTAAAAAGTCTTATTAAAACTTAAAGAAACATGAATAAAAAATATCTGTCTTACATATAACAGATAAGAACTGAAAAAAAAGATTGAAAGAAAATGTGCTCTGCAGACTTCAAAGATTGGAATTCCTCATACCTTTGGTTCTCCATTTTCTACCAGTTCTTCCACAACTAAGGAAGGGAAAACTCCAAATTGTCCGTCGACCTCACCCTGCCAGAATCCATCGTCAATACCAGTTTCATCTTTTCGAACAATTCGAATCAATGTACCTTCAGTAAAGGAGAGCTCATCGTCTGTATTTGCTTCGTAGTCATACAGAGCTCGTGCCCACACTTCACCTACAAGATAGAAAATAAACACGTTTAACGAATTTGAAGAACAACATTGAGTTTTAGTGAATTAATATTATTATTTAATTTCTCTAGCTATCATCCATTATAATACAATTATCCATTATGATGTCGTCCTACAACATCTAAATTTAGATAGCGAGGAAAAAAGAAAGAAAAAGAAAAAGGAATTCTTCACACTGTTTTTTTTTAATTTTTTTTTTTTTTACTTTAGTTCAACCCAAACAAGGCATATTGCCACTGAGACGTAAGGGGCTACTTTGATTAGAGGCTAGGTTATAGGAAGAATCCTAAGTAGGGAGTTGTGTTGCAAGATATTTGTCCACATTACATTTAGATTTCTGCATGTTGATGCAGTTGGAGAAACACGGAGCAGGAAAGAAATTCCAATGGCAAGCAGTCCGATGGAAGAAGCTATTAGAGTAGAAAGGTTTCCAGCATCTGAAGATCTCTACAGTGAAGGGGTGGGATTTTGCTGCTAGTTGGGTTGGTCGGGCGTATTTACGTTGAGGGGGGGGGCACAAGTGCAGTAAGTTCATCGGAGCACATTCTGTGGACGCACTTGAAAAACAAGCACATTGTGGCGATGGAAAGGGGTTATATCTTGGTAGACAGTGCGGGACATATTAGGTTAGAGACTCTTTTTTGCACCCTGTCCAAGAGGGAGAGACTCGTGGTTGGAGCACCGGCCCAGACGTGGCAAAAACTCCTTTAAAACTTTTAAAGTTACAGTATCTATAAGGTCACAAAGACAGTTCAAACTTCAGAAGGAACACCGTCACAACGCTGACAAAATTACCAACAATGGCGCTTTCTCTCAGCTTCCCCAAATCACCCACCATTGCTTTTAATCTGTCTTTTGAAAGTTGGTCTCAACATATGCAAATACACTGGTAATACACTTTTTTGGCATATACCCACCCGAAAAAGATATTTAACTAAAATTATTTAACCCTCTGAGTGTTGAATTTTATTTTGTAGAAAAATGATTTTTTACACATATTTTTTAAATGACTCTAAGCTTAACTTTTTATTGTATGCCCAAACAATGCATATGACATTTGTAGCATATAAGTAGGACTATCAAAATAAATGGTAAAATTTGACTAATTTTCATATTGTGATAGCGGCCATCTTTAATTTATAATGAGGTTGACAATCTGCTCATGGAAAATTGTAATTTTCTCATGCACATATTAGTCAATCGTTGAATTTATTGTTTTTGTTTTCATTTTACTTCAGTAATTTCTCAGAAATCAAGGGGCCCCTTTCTGGAGCTAACAGTTGATTTCTATGTGAGATACATAGATATTCGAGTGTTCAATCATGATTCTTCTCTACCTCTCAAATGTTGAGTTAATAAAGAAGTGAAGAACATTAATTTTCTTCTACCCAATTGGCCAGTTAACTATGTTATAGTATATATTTCTTTTGGTCTTACTGGATTCAAGGACAATAATTTATCTGGTCCATTGGAGTATCCAGCGAAGTGCTATTACTTGAGGTAATATCCTTAGGAAGGTAACATTACTAAGAATACAATTACGAATTACTTAAGACCTCTACCCGGTCATGGCTGACAGAATGAGAGCAATCTACCCCCGTGGATTAAATAAAGGATTTCGTTCGAAATTATGTACAGATTCCAGAGTTCAACATACAGATTCCCGAGTTCGACAAGACGCACCTGAAGAAGATCGGAGGTTACATCGGCTGAAACGTTGTGAGCATAACATCCAAGATGAGAACAGTAGTGTGAATAATACAAATAATACAAATTATCAATCTTTATCTAAAAATAAACTTCCAAAACAAATTATAGATCTTACCATCGTTTGGAACTAACGGAAGGTTTTGTAGGGTTGTTTCTGTTGCATTCTGGGCAGTAGCCTGCTGAACTTCAAGATCCCCAGAAGAAAATGAAGATGCTACATCATAATGAGTCGGTTCTGTTGGGGGCTCGATATGGTTTGTCACCGTAAAATCAGGGGGTGGAGGCATTTCAGTTTCTTGGCCAGTAGGTGTTTCCAAATCCTCTGTAGACATGTCTGTGGCAGGTGGAATGTCAGGTGCTGGGGGTAAATCAGGAGTTGATAAAGCTCCGTGAGGCGCGGAAGATGTTTGCGACATATCCACGGCCGTCGCTGGAATGTCATAACTATCGATTGATTCAGCAGCAGCTTGTGTTGAACCAGTTTGGTCTAAAACACGGATGTAACTTTCAGGAATGAATCCCACATTGCCCCGGGAATCTTTTGCCTGGAAAACAGGATTCAGAAAATAAACATTTAGTAAAAAAGAAAAAAAAGAAATACAAAATAATTTTTTTTCTTCTTCTTCTAAAAACCTATGGAAGCATGAAATGCTTTCTAGGTAAAAAATGTATGGAAGCATAAGGAAGACAAATGCAGCAAGATAAGAGGTGGGTGAGTAAAAATAGGGGCAGAACGGTAAATTACCACGAAAGGTTAGAAATAAGTAGAGTTGAATTTTCCAGTTAGAAGTCGAGAAAGAGAGACGTGTATTTCAGCAGTGACGTCACCAGCACAGGAAGTCGCTAAGCTGGGGAGAGGGGATCTTTGTCTTTCGACTGAATCAGAGAGAGAGAGAGAGCGAGTGAGAGAGAGCGAGCGAGTGAGAGAGAGAGAGCGAGAGAGAGAGGAAAGGAGAGAGAGCGCGTACGCGAGAAAGAGACGTGTTTTTCGGCAGTGATGTCACCTGCACAGGAAGCCGCTAAGCTGGGGAGAGGTGATCTTTGTCTTTCGACTGAAACAGAGAGAGAGAGAGTGCAGTGTGTTTGGATAGCTGCTGAGAGAAAGAGTGAGAAGGGGGGGGGGGGGGAGAGCAGTTGGGTTTGGATAGCTGCTGCCTCTCATTCGATGAGGGGAAGGGAGAGAGGAGTAGAAATATGATATGCCCCAACTGTGTACCTGTGCATTGCAAGCCCACCTGGAGACGACATGCAAAAAGTGCAAAATTGTCAATAACTCGGACGCAATTTTCTCTTGAGCCATCTTGTTGAAACCACTATCCATCCTTAACTCACCCCTCTTTGTCTGTTCAAGACTTCTTAATGACCACTAAGTGGCGCTCAGTATAGATCATGACTGACCGTTGATTCTCATTTTTAAACCAGTAAGGACCAATTATCTTCCTCGTTTTGATATTGCAACCCATGTAGTGCATTTGATGGAGTACAGTGGCCTTTGTAGACAATCTTCTGGTGGGATTGCAACTCCCTGCATTTTAAATAACTTATTGAAATGTTTGCAGGGACACTTTGGTGATCATCTCATCAGTAAGAGGTGTCATCCTGAATGGGTTTCACATGTTTGGAGCATATCATTTGACTACAAATGACTTGTTGGAATAGCTGTGGGGGCACTTTGTAGGACGTATGATTAATGAATGGGTTTCACACATTTGAAGCATATCATGGAACGGCTATAAAACACAGACTGTTGGATATTCATAACTGAAACTTGGTGAATAAGTCAGGCATTGACTGAAGTTTATCTGTACCAAATATGGATGGATTGTGAATTTTATTAATGATTCCATAAGTGACTTTTTTTTTTTGGGGGGGGGGGGGTAACCCTGCACCTTCAACGATCACTTAATTTGACTTAAAAGTGTGACTCACTTGATGATGAATCATGTCCCATGTCAGCCCACTTTTTGGAAAAGGTTGTTCATACCTCTTTCACGCTTATAGCCACATGTTTATGAACATCTTTAGAAGAAAACAAGCTACACAACCTCCCACTTAGGATGCCCCACTAAAAATATGTCCTCTAATCACAGTAGTCGCTTAAGTCTCAGTGAGAATATAATATGCCTTGTTTGGGGTCAACAAAAGTTTTTAAAAAAAGAGTAACTTTTCACTCACCTGTACCCAACCATCTCCATCACCGTCCCCAATAACTTCAATGTCTTCGTTTTCTTCCATTCCAAGTTCGTCAGGATTTGTAGCTTGGAATGTATATAAAGCTTGGGCTTGGATAGGATACTGTCGGGACGATGACGAGTTTTGGGTTGTTGTGGGGCTTATGGGTGTTGGTTCAGACACATCTGGAATCTCTTCAGCATATTCATCGTCATCATCATCAAAGTGTGTATATGTAGGCTCAGGTTCTTCTGTCGGCTGTCCCAAAGAAAAGAAACGAATTAAAAAAATATTAGCAATGAATTGTACCTACCCGTACTGTGAAGTTATTTTAGTTTATAACTTTTATCTGTTTACACATTATTTAAACTTATACAGAAAAAGAAGAAAAAATTAGTTGCAAGGGAGACAACTCTTTTTTTATATTCTTCAAATAAAAATCTGAGTTATTCCCCTTGCTCAATTTGACTTTTTCGTTGATTAGGTAAAAACGTTTCATAACATAGATTCTGGGCCGGACTAGGTAATTTTAAAAATAAATTGTAGCAAAGTAAATTATTTTAGTGCCAATAACAAATGAGAATTGGTTAGTCAGAATCAAAGTTTAATATGACAGCTTAAATGCTATTTAGGTTCAACTTCTTAAATCTCACAGATAACTTTAAACGTTATTAGAAATAACAGAATTAAAATAGTTTTAAAATGATTTTTTAGTCAAAGAAAAATAACAACCGTACATAAGTATGTTGATATATCCTTGTGGAAAGTGAGTCTGGTGCCACTCAAGTTTTTGTGGTACTTGTAAGCATTTCTTTCGTGGATTTGGAGAAAGCTTTTGACAGTGTCAAAAGATGGCTGATGGGCTTTGCATAAATTAGGGGTAAGCGAGTAGTTGGTGAAGGTTTCAACGTACAGAAATGCTCAATGTTGTGTTAGAATTAACGGCACATTTAATAACCGTTTTAATGTTACGGTTGGGGCACATCAGAGATCTGTAGAGAGTCTGTTGCTTTTCATTTGTGTCTTAGAAGCATTTGTGTCCAGGGAGTTTCATACAGGTTATCCTTTAAGCTGATGATGGAAGGTCTACATGCTTATTTAAACACTTGGATGAATGCTATAGAGGTTTGAGAGTGAATGTTCCCAATACCAAAGTAATGATCAGTGGTTGTAATGTTGAAAGCCATCCGAAGAAGAAAGTTCCCTTGCTCCATTTGAAAAAAGAGAGTTGGGAGCAACTTGAGTTCTTGTAAGGATTGGGTACACAATAAGTGCAGTAGAATTACAGGTAAGTTGAGAGATGATAACCAGTTTGTGTGCGAGAAGTGTAAGACAATGGAAATGGATGAGAACACAGATGTGGAGAAAGTATATTTGGATGGCGTTGAGGTTGTTCAGAAATTTTGTTACCTTGATGATACCATTGGAGCACAGGTGTTAGCGTGATTGCAAGAGTTAAGATGGATGGGGTAAGTTAAGAATAATCTCAGCCATTACTAACAAGCATTTCTTTTTCTTAATTGCTTTATTACTTTTTTCTTTCTTTCTATGGAACCAATTGAGAGAGGGAGAAGGCAGTCAGAGGGAGAGGAAGCGAGAGAGGAAGCGAGAGAGGTAGAGAGAGAGAGAGAATTTTGACTTTCCTTCACATACTAGATGCAAATCCACATGTGTAAGAAAAATACAAAAGTATGAAATTAAAAATAATTAAAAACAAGCAAAGAAATGTTTAAGAAGGCCGTAGAATAAACTGGCTGAATGCTTAGAATAGAAATAAAAAAACATGGAATGTTACTTACCCCACCGGAGCTTTCTGTCCTTAATGATGCCTGACTTGGTGTACGTGAAATATTGTCTATTTCGGCTCCAAGGCTGTCTATACAGGCTAAATATTCGTCAACATTTACTGTAAATAATAAAAAAATACTATATAACAGGAAGTCCAATTTTCTTATGTATAATATATATATATATATATATGTGTGTGTATTTTGACGATTTAAATCATTTTTCAATACAAGTTCCAAATAAAGAGCATACCCAAAGGTATTATAGTTGGTTTTTTTACATCTGTTTCAATACAGTGTTTATTTTAAATCATACAATGAACCATAATTTTCTTTTAAAACACAAGACTATCTTCAGGATAAAATTTTCGTAGCTTCACTCAATCCACACAAGAAACAGTCATATATATATATATATAAGTATAAATTTTTATTTATACAAACATTATTGGTTACATATGTGCATACATGTTTCGGTTGTACTTATACAATACATGTACGATATATATATATATATATATATATATATATATATATATATATATATATATATATATATATATATGTATATATATATATAATTCTGTCTGATGAGATAACATCGACATGCCAGTGTCGCAGATTTTGTACATGTTAGTATAAATAAAAATAATCATATATATAAAAGCTCTATTTGATATTGAGCATTTTTTGAAATTCTTTGGATTCCTATCCTGTGGATGTTTACTTTACCTGAATTACTATATATATATATATATATATATATATATATATATATATATATATATATATATATATATATAGAGAGAGAGAGAGAGAGAGAGAGAGAGAGAGAGAGAGAGAGAAAGAGCGAGAAATAGATAGATAGATAGATAGATAGATAGATAGATAGATAGATAGATAGATAGATTACTCTTTCAATTACAATATGTTTCGGAAATATTGCACAGTTTCTTGCAGTTTCAGTTCCCTTTAATTTGCGTAGTGTTCTTTCTATTTTTTTTAATTAAATTTTTTAAAATTTCTATTGCCCCTTCCATGTGACTGGTCAGCGTTCATGTTTTATAAGGGTTGATTTCTGCATTCGAGGATTTACCTTAAAATATTAGTTCTTTAAATCATTGCCATTCGATGTATAGTTTCAGTCTTTTTTCATTTTTTTTTTTCACTGTTCCTTGTGCTCCTACGATTATTGATATCATATTGATTCTCTTTCATGTTCCATATCCCTTTCAGTTCTCTAACAAATTCCGTGTATTTGCTTTACCTTTCTATTTCCTTCACCCTGTGATTGTTCGGATGGTAAAGTTTAAGATTTGGAATTGGTCTCAAAACTAATGAAATCGAAATAAATTTTCTCTATTATTATTTGTCATCATCATCACATTGTTGTTCTGTTTTCCAAATAACTGATGCCATAACGACGCAGAATAGAAGCGCTGAAAGGACATCACTTTGCTAGAGGATTCTGATTGGACGTGATGTGCCTATATCAGTTTTAATTGCAGCAATCGAATTAGCATAAGTCATTTTCAAGAGGTGAATATACTGTATATTCAGATTTTTTTCTTCCAAAAGCTTCCAATGAGATAAAAGCTTGATGCTTTAGTAAAATCAATAAAGGCAATGAACACAGGATTATTGAATTCTATGGACTTCTCTATTATCTGCTTTAAATAACATCTCTCTCCCTTTTCTCTCTCTCTCCCTCTCTCTCCTTCAAGTTCGTTTGATGTAGAAGTTAAACTTATGAAAAAAAAAGAATCAATACAAGAGGGCTAAGTAATAATATTGCCATATATATACAAATTTATAATTTTAGAAAACAAAACAAAAAACAACAACACTTTAGGTTGATGTATCAGAGATGTAAAGAAATAACAAAATATTCATATTGCAGAGTTAGAGGGAAGTGGAAGTTTTGCAGAGTCACAGTAGGACTTGTAAGAATGTTAAAAGTAGGATTTTTTAATCCTTGAATAATTAAAGGCTAGTCTGAATATTAGAAGACTTTAGAATAAGGAGTCTGAGTTGGATATTTTATAATTCTAGGAGTCGAAGACGGAACTTTTGGAATCCTAGGAGTCGGAGTCGGACCATATACCTTCCAACTCTGCAACTCTGATTACAATAAGAGTAGAAGTTTTGAAAAATAGTATTCACCTCCACAGTTTCTTAATAACTCTATTCTGGCTTCAGCTTTCATTTTGGCTGTCTGTAAAAAGAAAGAAAATGAAGGTTCTTGAAGATATTTCTTTCTTTGGAGTATCAAAAAATTGTACAAAGACAACATGAAAAAATAAAATTACATAAAAAATAAGGTTCAGATGGATTTGAGGCACCACAAAATGGGAAGCAACAACTAAAAAGACACATTTTGACTTAACACCACTTTTTTCAAATCTTTTTCTAACTCCGCTTTTTTAAAACTTTCGGTTGAATTATGAACAAAATAATACAGCGTTTCTTTTTTTTATTTTTTTTAAAGGGGTTTATTTACAAGAAGTTTTACTAATAGCCTAAAAAAATACATAGTACGTTTTTTTATATGCATATGTTTAAATTAAAAAAAAAAAAACGGTTTTATTTACAAAACTTTTTTATTTAATCAAAATGTATAAACAAAGGACACAAACAAATATTGAAAAATAAACAAAAACATTTAAATAAAAAGATGTGCACAGATGGTATCACACAATTTGGAGAAAAAAAAGGTATTTTACAATGAATATTTGTATTTAAATTTTCGCTATAAATGAATGACCCTCGAAAGATGAGGAACAGTATGGGAGTATTAAAATTAATCAATGGTATGAACTTCAATGGTGATAGAAAAGCAGGGTATACGGTCAAGATTTTGTTTTCATCAGGGATGTGAGTAGCCAATGGCAAAAAAAATAAAATCAAGATGAATTTCCCAACCTAGGGCCATGCGCGCCCCCCCCCCCCGCGCGTGCGTGTGTGTGTGTGTAGAGAGGGCGTGTACTAGTTATCACTAGTAGTAAAAACACATTTAAAATAATTTGAAAAATATTTAGTTAGTGAAATATCAATCTTGATAAATAGAAATAGAAACCTTCTTCTTTAACCAATCTCATCGGAGTTTGTTATTTACAACTACATCTATTTGCCGCAATTTAATTTCATTTATAGTTGAATCAATTATTTTCGGCATTTTCATAAACAACTCCAATCAGTTTCAACTAAGAAAATTGAAATTAAGAGAAAGATACCGAGTGCGCATCTGGAGAGAATGAGACAAGAAGTCATTCTTTGATGAAACAAAAGTCATCTAACTCCCATGTCACCTGAATGAATAGTTTAAAGTCTTAACTTTCACGGCAAAATTAACATATTCAGTTTTCTTAGAAAACTGTCAAGAGGGAAAAGGGAAGGCAAGGTTAAACAAGTAAAGATGGAGAGAGAAAAAGAAAAAGAGAAAAAAGAGAAAACGTGTGTGTGTGTGTGTGTGAGAGAGAGAGAGAGAGAGAGAGAGAGAGAGAGGGAGGGGGGGAGAAAGTGGGGAAGAGAAAATCCAGCCAAATAGCAACGAAAAAATAAGGAGATAAGGATCTAGCGATTTGGCAGAAATCATGTTTTTCTTATTTAAAAAGAAAGAAAAAAAACATCCATGGGAGGCTCTAGCGATTTAAGCAGAAATTAACCAGAAAACGTGGATTTCTTCTAAAAAGTGGAGAACTTATACCCCTGCTTTATGCATATTTATAAATGATGAAAAAGGACAGAGTTAGACACAAGGTCAGTTTTTAAAGTGGAAAAAAATTCAGTTCTCCAAAAAAGGGCACTCTAGATTGGAACAAAAATTTAAATTGTCTCAGTCAAGAAGGATTTCTTCTTCACTGACCAAGCAAAGAACAGATTAAGTGTAGTATCAGAACAGATACTACACTTTGTTCCTAGCCAAAAGGCCAAGAGGATTGTGCTCTGACGAACTTGCTGCACGTGTGCCCCCTTAGTGTAAATAGTCCGGACCAACCCGATAATCAACAAAATCCTCCCCTTCACTGTAAAGGTCCCCAGATGCCGGAAGGCTTTCTACTCTAATAGCTTCTTTCCTGAAACTGCTAGCCTTTAGAATTCCCTCCTTGCTCCTTGTTACCCCGACTGTACCAACATGCAGAAATTTAAATGTAATGTGAACAAACATTTTGCTCCACAGGAAGGCCCTATAAATCTGGCCTCTAATTCACAGTAGTCCCTTATGTCTCAGTGGCAGCGTGCCTTGTTTGGAGTAAATAAAAGTAAAAACAAAAAAGGGAGAACATATCAACACATCTAAAGCTAAGATTTTCCAATACATTGATAGTTCCTATTGCTGTATATGCAAGTGAAACATGGACAGAGCATGAGAGGAAGCTCAATGTCTTTAAAATGAAATGTTTAAGAACTATTCTTGGAGTAAGTTTGCGAGATAGACTAAGAATTGCAGATATTAGAAAGAGGCTTAATATTAACAGATCCATCAACAATGTTATTCGTAGAAAAAAAAAAAGAAGAGAATAACATGGTTTGGACATGTTTCCCGGGTACCAGGCTCCAGCTATGTAAAGAAATTATATTAAAAAATCTTGATTAAAGAAAGATAAAGAGGATGACCACCAAAGAGATTGGCTGACGAGATATAATAAGGTGTGCCCTCCTGACATCTGAAAGACTGGCCCAAGACGATGATAAGAAGTGAAATGTTGTTCTCAAGTGTGTGGAGTATGCAGATAATTCAAGTAAGTAAAAAAAAAAATGTTCTTACTTCTGCTCGTCTGATATTTTGTTTTATTTCTTCAAATTGTGTTTCAGGATCTTGACTTTCGATTTTCTCTACACTTGTTCCACCACCCTATAAGTCAACAAATAAAAAGAGTATTTAGCAAACAAACAAAAAGTCAAATACCTTATTTGCATACACATCAAATTATTTATTTAAATTTTTTTTTTTTTTCAAAGATTAAAAACATATCCTCCCTTAACCCTACCACTAAACATAAGTCCAGGTGGCAACCTTTTTAATGAGCACTATTTGATTTTATTATTTGTTAAATAATTAATATTTTACAAAATAGAAATGAAAAAAAATTAATAGTTGCAAAAGAAAATTTAAAAATTTTTTAAAATCAGACGACAAATTAATATGATGGATTAATTTGCCCTTTCACCGTCTTGGAAATCAGACCAAACTAATCGGTACAATTTGGCAACCATTTTGAGAGCTAACCGCTTCAATATAACAATGTTTTCTTTCCATTCGGCAGTGATTTAGTGGTATTCACCAGGCTTTGTCCAAGTGAAATAAAATCAATTTTATATTTGATTTAACAGCAATAATGTAGTATAGTTAACAGCCGAGAAATCGAAAAAAAGCAAAAAACTTACCCCATCCACTCCTAACTCTTGCAATCACACTATTGAACAATATAATTTATTTTATCTCAACTTGAATACCACTAGTTATTAATATTTATAAATGTACTTCTCTCCCATCATACTAGTAAAAAACCTACTGGACGAAACAATTCCACGTGGTTAAGGAAATGGAGAAAGCAAATAGCAAGTCAGACATCCCCTCCCCACCATCTGAAATGAATTCAAAAAGAAATCCATGACTCTATTTCTATAATTAGACGTTTTCTTTTCTTTTTTTTTCCTTTCTTCTTTCGATACTGATTGACACGTTTTTTTTATACATTTAAAAACACTGGCGAAGCATAATATTTTTTTTTCTTGTCATATTATTTTTGATGGAGGGTGTATATTCGTTAATAATAATAAACATAATTTGTTAGTCAAACTTCTTTGGGGATCTCTCTTCTTAACTTATCCGTGAAATTATTGCACAGAATATTTACATTATTATTGCAATATATAGATCAACTTCTGTTCAACCGATCCCCTTCGCCCATCCTACTGGAATAGATATAGATATTGGTAGACCACCCAGCCACCTACTTGAAAATCGTGAGCCGGTTTATCTATTGACATAAAAAAAAAATTACTGCTCAGATTTGGAGAAGGAATTAATTTTTCCAAGACTCAAGTGGGTCCTAGTCACAGCATGGAACCTCGTATCCAAGAAGAAAGGTCAGCCCATTTCTTGGGTGGTCTCTCTTCCCTCGGCTAAATATCTCTACCATTGCAGGTCTGCCGTTCGCATGCATTGCAACTATGCACCCCACGAAACATGCAGCATTGCGCTTTACGTTCATATAGCATTTTTATTGATATTTTATAAAAAATTATTTTAATGATACAAAAACATTTTCACCTTTTTTCCTACAAAATATTTGGCTCTTTCGGTCGCAGTTCAGCTAAATTTAAGCTCTATGACTGTTCTGCAAGGCTTCCTTGATGATAGCCATCTTGAATATTTCATCCGATAGTTCCCAAAAATACCCCCTTAATTCCTACTTTTTGTTACCATTATTTCTGAATTCATTTGATTCCATCTTAAAATATTCTACGCTATTGCCGTTCTTAATCTGTTCCGACAACTTGTTTGCAAAATATATGCCTCTAGCTGTATCTGCATTACCTGGGAATCTTTTACGTTCACTTCTGTATTCAAAATTATTTTATTAAATAGGTTTTTTTTTAAAAGTTCGTTTTAGAACTTTATGCTATTGTATTTTGGATTTCAATAAATGATTGATTAATAGTAATAATAAAAACAAATGATGTGTAAGTCACGTAGGCGTGAGAAACACATACAGACACACGAGAAGTGATCACACAATTTTATTAATATACTAGAAAGATACGCATCACAGGACGGGTAAAATCAATTCTCTGAACAAAACAGTTTTGCACAACTTTTATGCCCCCTTATGAAGATTAAAATCAAGATATAATTCTACTAAATGTTATGTCTAGAATCCTTATTCTAATTTCGATCAAAATCCATTACATGATTTGATTCTAGCAAATGTCTGAAATTTAAGAAATTTAAGAAGAAATTGGAATCCAGGAAATCTTGCTAAATTGGTATTGAATGATTATGGTTAAGATTTAATACAAATTTGAAATATTTGGTAGGCTGTGCCCATACTATGCCCCCTAAAAATCCTTTAAAATACTCCAAAGAAACTGAAATTTGGGCAATATTTGATGATAAATAAATTTCACAAAAAATTGGAAGCATTTTCCCCCTTTTGCATGAAACTAAATTAAACTAAATATAGTTCACATTACCCACCATTACGTTTAGTAGCTGTGTTCCAAAGTTCATAATAATCGGTTAATTAGTTTAGGAGTGGATCTTGTACATACAAGTATACACATATACACATACCTAAATTTATATATAGAGATAATTAGCCAAAAACGTGAATAAAATAATTGATTTATTACCTGATCAGTCTTCGATGTAGTTTGATGAGATCGTAAAGCTTTATTCTGTTCTCGTATAACCTTTGACTCTTTCGATATTTTTGAAGACCATTTCTTTGCTTCTTTTTCAAGTTGGTGTTCAGCGCCATGTTCTTTACTTAGCTTGTTAATCTAATAACAAAACGAAAACAACAAAACAAAAAGAACATGTATTATGTTTCAGAATCTTTTGAGATGAGGATTGATAATTTGTATGATTACAATAATTATAAGCCAGGTTGTTTATAATTGTAGGGACTATCCAGCTTCCTGGTTCTGGCATTTCAGGTTTTATCTTATTTACCTCGAATTGCATTATGTTGTATGCAATCAGGTTAAAACTTCCTTTTTAATAAACAATAACAATACAAAGTTTTTCTTATTTACCTCGAATTGCATTATGTTGTATGCAATCAGATTAAAACTTCCTTTTTAATAGACAATAACAATACAAAGTTTTTCTTATTTAATCAGAAGATTATGTCAATTTTACATTTACAATAAACTAAATAATTTTATGGATTATTTGGACTACTGTTCTCATCTTGAATGTTATTCTCACAACGTTTCGGCCGATGTAACCTCCGAGCTTTTTATAAGAATATAATTATGAATTACTGGTAACAGAGGATTTGGAAACACCTACTAGCCAAAGAACTAAAATGCCTTCATCTCCTGATTTTACAGTGACAAACCATATCGAGCCCCCAACAGAACCGACTCATTATGATGTAGCATCTTCATTTTCTTCTGGGGATCTTGAAGTTCAGCAGGCTACTGCCCAGAATGCAACAGAAACAACCCTACAAAACCTTCCGTTAGTTCAAAACGATGGTAGGATCTATGGAAGTTTGTTTTTAGATGAGGATTGATAATTTGTATTATTTGTATTATTCGGACTACTGTTCTCATCTTCGATGTTATCTTTCACAGCGTTAATTATGGTGTCCGTAATTATGAAGCAAGGGTTGCACAATCTTCAATCACACCTCTCCTGAATCAGCACTGCCTGATTCCAGTGGCAAGGACAAGTTCAGGATGACTGGAAACAATGGCGTGATAAGCGGAGAGCACACACAGCATCTGGTATTCTCAAATAGTCACTCATTTTGTACTGACCAGGCTCAACGTTGCTTAAATTCAGTGATCTCACGGGAACCGGTGTGTCAACATGATTATGCGGTGTGAAGAAAGTAAGACGCTATTTAAATGATAAGATTTGTACTCTGAACAAATACAAAGTCATTCCAAACAGATTTAAATGTCATCCAAAAAGAGACGAAGAAACAAGTTAGTTTTTACTAGTTGTGAATTGTCTCCATTGACATTAATTACTTTTGTCCAACAACTTATCCATGGTCTTTCCAAACACCTCTTAGGAACCTATAATTTTCTTCATTGTTTTCTTAAAGTGACCATGCAGGTAGAATTTGTTTTTAGTAAACAGGAGAAGTCTGGTGGAGCTAAGGATAGTGAGTATTGATTTACTCCTCTCCAGGAGATAGGCACAACGCCAGTTGTTATCTTACTCCAACAAATAAGATGTGACCCAAGGTCGGGTCGGGAAAGTGGGGTTTAAAAATTGCCTGGGCAGCCTCCTCGGCATTCCCTGGTAGAGGTGCCTCAAACAGTAAGCAATAAACTTACTCCTCCCCAAAGAGGGAAGACAAAGCCTGGGAAGGTGGACCTCCCAGAACTGCACACGACCGACCCATTGACTGGCGTAAATCAAGACCCGAAGGCCAAGACAACACCAGTATGGGGTGCAGTATCCATTGGAACAGATACTACACTTTGATCTTAGCCAAAAGGCTAAGGATAGTGAGTAGGTGGGATCCCAGATGAGAACAGTAGTCCGAATAATCCAAATAATACAAAATCCCAATACAGAATTTTGAATCTCCACAAAAACATGTGGTGCAACGGATAAAGTGCTAAGTAATAATCAGTTCTAAGTGAAAGTCTTCTGGAGGTTCGAGGTTCAATCCTCCCTACAGGCGATACCACAAATACAATTAAAAATTACTTAAGACTTCTAACCGGCCATGGCTGACGAAACGAGAGCAAGCTACCCCTGTGGGTCAAATAAACGGTTCCATTCAAAATTCCGTACAGATTCCCGAGTTCACCATACATATCCCCAAGTTCGACGAGACACACTTGAAGAAGGTCAGAGGTTACGTCGGCTGTAACGTTGTGAGAATAACATCCAAGATGAGAACAGCATTCCGAATAATCAAAATAATGCAAGAACATGTATCATAAAATGTATCCATTCAATCTCTGCACTTATCGCTAAAAATGCGATTTCCAACTTAAGAATAATAAAACAAAATGAATGCTACTTCAAACTTGAGTGTGACAGACCAATAAAAATTGCAATTTTTAAACACCTTCAAATGTAACAATGTTAGACATGGGTGTGTAAAAATAATGTTAAAAACAGCATTTTCCACGTGAGGTTACAGTAAAAAGTGTAAAATTCCAGTAAAATTTAAAGATTAGAACTAGGGCTATGTGTTGTCAGGATATGACGTCATGGACAGGAAATCCAAAGTGAGACGTGGCAAAGAAGAGAAAAAAATCTTGCTCTCTGGCAGATGAGCAGATTGCGTTCGGATGTCTATCGTAGTTACTTACTCTCTCATGCAAATACTAAATGTATTTTCCCCCACCAAATTTATAAAGCGGTATAAGCTAGGTAAAGATGGAAATTGATGTACCCAGATACTGTACCAACAAGGATTGAAGAAAAATAATTTGGATCAAATCTGACAAAAGGTTAAGGATAAGATGGAAAAGTAAATAATCAGTAGAATGTAATGAAATCAACTCATATCTAATGTTTCGTCTTTATTGATTGAAAGACTTTGTCATAGTGAGTTTAAAACCTGAAATAAATACAAAGTTGAAAAAAAAAAACAGTAGGTAAAAACATGCAGAAAGAAAATCAGACTGGAAGAAAAAATTTAAATGTAAATTTATTGTATTTTAAATTAGCATATGACCTCTGTGCCAAATAAGGTTGGTCCGAACGTTGAGTGCTTTTAGAGGAAGTAAAGATTTTTTAATCTGTGAGAATGTACAGCTGATTTTCAGATGAGTAACTTTCATGGTAAACATAAAGTTTAGGTGGCAGATAATCATTTTCGAAAAGACGATATACAAGAGCGCAAAAATTGTATATTTTTTTAAAAGATTATGACATGCTGAATGTATTGCAGATGGAATCAATTTAACATTACGAAAGAAACACTTTTTAGAGAGTAAATATGCTAGTATTAGCGGTTAATTCCAAAATGACAACATGTTTCACTGGATAAACGGTAGTGACTAAAAAATGGAATCGGAACATTTTTAATTAGTATAGGAGTGTATTACCAACATGGTGACATGATAAAAAAAGAGGAATGGAAACGAGGTGCCACAAAAAGAATTAAAGTTTTTTAGTGATTTATATAAAAAATAATTTATTTAAAACAATTAAAATATTTATAAAAATATTTGTTTCAAAGCATAATTCTTGTGTTTTCTTATAACTCACTAAAAGACTTTATTTCTTTGTAGTTTGGCGCCTTGTTTCCATTCCTTTTTTTTTTTTTTTTTGATCATGTCACCATATTGGTAATACACCGCTATACTAATTTAAAATGTGTTTGTTATTTTATCAATTCATAATACTATATTAATTTTAACACCAATACATTAAGCTTGTTATAATGTTTAAAAAAATATACAATTTTTGTGTTATTGGCCATTGTCTTTCTGATAAAATTAGCTATCACCTACACATCACGTTTACCACTTTCATGCTGAATAGAAGAACTGCGTTAGAAATGCAGGGTTAGAAGATGGTTAAAGGGTAAGCGGCTCAACAGCAGAAGAATCAGAAGTACAGCCAGAAGAGAGGCAGAGGCATGCAATAGGGGAGGGGATGGGGCCGATGGGGCAGTAGCCTCGGGGGGGGGGGATCCAAATTGGGGGGTCATCCAATCATATTCAAACTATCTCCCTTTCTCAATATATTTCTAAGTACTAGGACTTATACTTCCGTCTTTGGAGCATACAATCTAGGAGTTGGCCCCGCGCATCACCAATGCATCACCAGCCATCTGCATGCCACAGAAGAGGGATCATCTGATTTAGCCATCCTGACGGATGTGTTCATTCTATGTGTCTAGTTTAACTAAAGCTTTATGAAATCAGCATGATTAGTATTCTTAATCATATTATATCCAGCATCCAAAGGGCTCTTTATATCAAATTTTAAGCAATTCTATCGATAGTTTTAGAACTTATGTGTTTAGAATTATTATCATCTATATAATAATACGCTAAGCAATTTCATGTTTGTATGTATGTTATCACCTTCACATACATTAAAAAAAATGAGTAACTGATGTCGCTAAGGTAAACAATTCCGACTTTACCCATTTTAAAATGCATTGTTCCAAAATCAAAATATGATGCCCTGCCGACTAAAACAGTACAATTTTAAATAAATACATTTCAAAAAGTTACTTTCGTTTTATCAAACATTTGTCAGTAGGCCTCCAGTCATGCTTCTCAGTTGTGCCATGAAGTGGCCTGTAATATAGAACGCCATGATCAGAAT
>OY744550.1:37947422-38022422 GCA_963556195.1 Sepiola atlantica
AACGGAAAGATAAGAAAAAAAACAAAAAAACAAAAAACAAAAAAAACAAAAAAAACAAGGAGAGTTTGAATTACCTACTAGACACCAACCATCCTTGAGTGTCTTTAGTCTCTCTGTACAACGGTTTGTCAGGACAAACTGATATGAGAATACTTCCCCCTAAAAGTAAACCCTAATATTCAAAACAACATAGTATTCAAAGTCCAAATAAGATCCCCTCGACACGGCTATATATTGGCTCATAGAGGAATGGTGCACTTTCTCTGAGTAATGTTACCTCTAGTAACAGCACTTAGCTGGATACTCCACCAGACTAAATGAATTCTTGTCCTGGAATCCGGTAATTCAAGAGACCACAAGAAAGACATAGTTAATTGGTTAATTGGGGAGAGGAAAATTAATGTTCCTAACTTCTTTACTAACTTAACGCTTGAGAGGTAAAGGAGAACTTTAATGCAATTTTCGAATATCCATGTATTTCATACAGATAAAGTGTTAGCCTCAAGATTTGATTTCTGACAACTTCGACTGAAGTAAAATTTAAAAAAAAGCAAAACAACCAATTGACTAAACAAAGATGACTGCTTTGCCCAGAATCAGTATTTATGAGAACATTGTATCAAATATCTTTATAATGCAAATAGGTCACAAATGAGTAGATAAAGCAAAATAAATTGGTTTTGACTAATTTCCCAATTGTATTTCCTTTAAAATAATTTATGTCGGTAATAGTAATGATTACCTTCGTTTGTATTAGGTTTTATAGCTGAACCTGTGTAAATTGTTGTTGCCATATGAGTCAGCCTTCTGCATAGAGCTCACGAAGATTGTGCCTCAGGATTGTTTAGTCTGCAGAAAGCCCTTCTCGTAGAATAGCAAATTGTAATTGGTTAACAAGAAAAGGAAAAGGCACTTTTTTTATGATGTCAATACCCGAGTTCGAATCTCACATAAGTCTAAAGGATTTTTTTTTAATTGGATGTGTGTTTTATAAATTGAAAGAAATTAACATAAAAAACATTACATGAATTGTAAACTAAGTGACTTTTTTTTTTGATAATCTGCGAAAAATAGATATAAAGGGTATTCGGCATTACTTCAAAGTGAATTAGTTTTGCTCAAAAACAAAATTTCTAATGATTTTTACAAATAAAAACCATATGTAAATACATCATCTTAGTTACTTACTCTCTCATGCAAATACTAAGTGGCATATTTTTTTCATACTAGCTATAAAGCAGTAGAATCTAGGTAAAAATGGAAATTGAAATACCCTGGAACTGTACCAACACCACTCAAAGAGTGGGGACAAGCTATCAATAAGAAAATATCTAGAAATAATTGTTTAATTTACTTGGTGACAATGAGGATAAAAACATGCTCTTCCTTAATCCCAACACTAACCCTAAAGTCTAGAATAGCAGAATCAGGGTCGAGACCCTAAATTTAGCTTTACCTCGTAATTTGGATAGTGGTAGTTGAGAATGCTGGGTCGAGATCCCAAATTCAATTTCACCTCATAATTCAGAGGTGGTGATCATGAGTGTAGGGATCAGGATGCAAAGTGTAGTATGTGTTCTGACACTACACTTCATCTGTACTGTTCCCGGTCAGTGAAAGAGAAATTCTTCTAGACCGAGGCAATTTCCAATCCAAAGTACCCCTTTTTGGGGAGGTGGATATTCCGCATGTTAAAAATCGATCTGGTGTCTTACACAACCCTCATGGGGAGGCAAGTAAATAGTGCCTGTAAATTTTGCTTGGACTTATGTTAAAGATGTGGCGATCGAGATCCCAAATACGTCGAATAACTAGCAAATAATTGTATTCAAAAATAAATTTTTGAAAACTTTTTAAATTTAACAGAATTATCTCCCTTTTGGTCAATAGTGAATTATTTATTAGTTATAACTGAATTGTAAACAATTACTATTAATTTCTCTTTCTGTAAACTGAATGTAAGCTACAAATTTTTTTTTGGATTATTTACTTAAGTCAACAACAACAAAAAGGGTAAAAAACCAAATATGCAACAAATAAATGTTACAAAAGGCAAGATAAATTACTGTTCTACCTACCTGGATAATTTTTGTTGTGTTTTAACTTATTTTAAAGCGCATTTTTGTTAAAAAAAACATAGTCAGATTTTGTTCAGTTAGAACGGAAAAACAGATGGTGTCGATAAACCTGCACAAGAAACCCTTAAAATCGCTTAAAAAGCGAAAATTAAACAAAATACTTGTGGAAACACATCCAATACTAGTAGAACATTACATTTTTGCACGATTGGTGACATTTATTGGATGTGTTTCCACAAGTATTCTGTTTCATTTTCGATTTTTGAGCGATTATCAAGGGTCCTCATGGAGAGCTTCTCGACGCTATCTTTTTTTTCTGTTCTAACTCAACAGTCAACACTGTTTCTTTTTAACAACAAAAAAAAACGCTTTAAAATAAGTTACAATGCAAATAAACTTACCCAGGTAGATAGAAGAGTATTGATTTACTCCTCTCCAGGAGTTAGGCACAAGGCCAGTTTTTATCTTATTCCCACAAGTAAGATGTGACCCAAGGCTGGGTCGGGAAAGTGGGGTTTAAAAATTGCCTGGGCAGCCCTGTTGGCATTCCCCGGTAGGGGCGCCCCAGACAGTAAGCAATAAACTTACTCCTCCCCAAAAAGGGGAGGCGAAGCCTGGGAGGGTGGACCTCCTAGAACTGCACAGGACAGACCCATAGACCGGCGTGAATCAAGCCCCGAAGGCCAAGACAATACCAGTTTATGGGGTGCAGTATCCATCGGAACAGATACTACACTTTGATCTTAGCCAAATGGCCAAGAGTAGCTTATCTTGCCTTTGGTAATATTTATTTGTATATTTGTTTTTGTTTTTTTTACCTGTTTTGTTCTGTTGACTTTAGTAAAGAATCCTCATTTTTTAAATTATTTTGATTTATCCAGAGTGCCTCTTTATGGAGAGGTGGATATCCTCCACATAAAAAAGGACTTTGTGTCTAACTTTGCCCTCATGGGGGGAGGTAAGTAAATAGGCCCACAGAATACAAAGTATTTCTTGAGGTAAGATATTTTCTTTATTAACAGTTTTTATATCCATAATTTTTGGTTAGGAGCAAAGTGTAATCTCTGTTCTGCTGCTACACTTTGTCTATTCTGTCCTCGGTCAGTGAAGGAGAAAGCTTTCTAGATTGAGGCAATTTTTATTTTTGTTCCAATTCAGAGTGCCCCTTTTAACAAGAGCCTACAAAGCAAAAAAAGGGTGAAAAAACAAATAGGTAACAAATAAATATTACCAAAGGCAAGATAAGTTACTCTTTTACCTACCTGCATAGGTTTATTTGTGTTTTAACTTAATTTAAAGTATTAGTAAAGTGTTCCACTGTATAGAATGCATTTAAATGCATCTTTACTAAACTTATAACACGTGACCAGAACATACACCAGTTGTGGACATTATTACTAGGGGTGGGACGTAATGGGTGAAAATTTCAGATTCATGCGAGTAGTATTTTTTTGTGTTCATTTATATATAAATAACACTAAACAGTCAAACATTTTGAAAATTTTGCAAAATTCAGAAGGTGCAGCCCACTAGTTTTTGGCTATTCTACATTCATGAAAACCCTTTCACAGTCTGAAAATGGTCCTAAATTAAAGTACTATATCAGATTTAACCATCTATATCCATTCATAGCTTTTGAGGATGTTTTAGGACCTGCAATGTCGCATGAAACCACTTTTTCACCAAAAAATGATGGATTTTGAGTCCCGTGGAGCCCTAACGGCTATTTTTGGCCTGCACCTTCTGAATTTTGCAAAATTTTCAAAATGTTTTATTGTTTAGTGTTATTTATGTATAAATGAACACAAAAAATACTACTCGCATGAATCTGATATTTTCACCCATTACATCCCACCCCTATTATTACACAACGAGCTTCGTTAACATCTGAAGCACAAGATCAAGCGACATCATGTCGTTTAAAAAAAAAAATGAAGAAAAAAAAAATGTCTATTATCCTGATGAAGATTCCTGTGTGAATCGAAAATTTGAATTTAAATAAATAATATGTTTATTTAAAAAAAAAGCCTCTGCATTTTATTGGTTTAAAAAAACAAAACCGTTTCAATTATTTTAAAGTGTTTTTTTTTTTGTTCAAAACAAAGCTGGTATCCACTCTGTTCAGTTAGGACGAAAAACAAAAATGGCTGGCCATGAACTCTGCATGAGGACCCTTGATAATCGCTCAATAATCAAAAAGTAAACAAAATACTGGTAGAAACACATTCAATAAATGTCATCAAGTGTGTAGAAATGTAAAGTTCTAGCAGTATTTTGTTTAATTTACGATTTTTGAGCGATTATCGAGACTCCACATGACTGTGTAATGTCAACCATTTTTTTCTTCGTTTTAACTAAACAGAGTTCTGTATTAAACTAAAAAACGGTTTAAAATAAGTTATAACACAACAAAACTTATCTAGGTAGGTAGAAGAGTAACTTATCTTGCCTTTGGTAATATTTATTTTGTTGTTGTTTTTGTTTTTTTCACTCCTTTTTTTGTTTTTTTGGCTCTTGCTAAAAATGCCCAATTTTTTATTTAAAAAATAATTGATTAATAGTAAATAAAAAAATAATAATGTGTAAGATAAGGGTTTTCATTAATTAATATTTACATGAATACACATCTTTTACATGAATACACATCTTTTACATGAATACACATCTTTTACATGAATACACATCTTTTACATGAATACACATCCTTTACATGAATACACATCTTTTACATGAATACACATCTTTTACATGAATACACATCTTTTACATGAATACACATTTTTTACATAAATACAACTTTTTTACATGAATATAAGGGTTCTAATTTTTTAAATATCTAAAGCCTAAAAAACAATTTTGTGTCTCACTTTTTCTGCTTCAAGCGACAATTTCTGAAAGCAGTTGGTTTCAATGGCACTGACTTCTGCACTTGTTGCAGTATGTATTGTGAAATATTCTTGGATTTTTTCATAAACTTCTCCATCCAATGCCTGCAAAAAAAAAAATAAATAAAGTCATAAGTAAAAATGTTAAACTCAGATTTTAATCCATTATCAAAGTTTTGAATCTCAAAATATAAAAGAATCTCTGAAAATATGTTAAAAACAAATCCACAATTGAAAATAACTTTCCTGTGCCTAGCATCAGGCGAAATTTTCATGAACATTATATTTCTATCTGTAGAACATATTACCACAAGACTGCTTCTCTGCGAACTACAAAATGGAAACATTTAATCGTATAGGAGAACGCACTGTTGGGAGCCAAGAACACTTCATTGTATTACATTCCGATCTGTAGAACACATTACCACGTGATTGCTTCTCTGCAGACTACAACATGTAAACATTTAATCTTATAAGTAGCAATATTTTCCAAAAATTAGTACAAAACAACAAGAGCATATTTGCTGATGAGCACTGTAACAATGTTCCTATTTATTTGCCTCCCCACAAGGGCAAAGTTAGAAACAAGGTCGGTTTTTAATGTAGGGAAACTCCAGCTCATTAAAAATGGGCATCTGGATTGGAACAAAACTAAACATTGCCTCAGTCTAGAAGGCTTTCTCCTGCACTATTCTGTAGAATAGACTATGTGTAGCATCAGAACAGCCAAGTTGACTTGGAACTAAGTCTTACGACTTTAACGGTGTTATCGTTCCGTTTTTTTGTCTTCTTTGTAGCATGTCGTCATTACAACAGTTTCCCACTTTTTTACGCAGTCCTTTGCATTATTGTTGTACTCGGCAAGATCTTTCAAGCTGCACTGGTTGGGCAGTAGAGAGCAGACAAGGCAGTGTTGCATCGTATGGTCCTCCTCTCCACATTCACAGATGGTTAAGTCAGTTTTGTAGCCCCATCTAGTCATAGCAGTTTTTGATCGCCCCATTCCCATTCTCTGGTGATTGAGTGTTTTCCACTGGAGCTAGGTTGCTTCTGAACCGGGAGGGAGGGAGGGCCTCAAAAGGGGGGGGGGATTCCAATATCAACAGGAGGAGGGGGCATTCTCTAGCCGCCTGGTCCATGAAGGAGATGGCGTTTATCACTGATAGCCTTTTGTGATCTCTACTCGGTTGGTAACTTCTGTTGTAAACTATTCAACTTTTGTATATAACCATGTATGCACACTTTGGCTAAATGCTTTTCTATGTTTTGTCTCTAAAAATAAACACATGTCTCGTTCGTCCTCACATTAAACACACACAAAGCAACCTGACAATCTCTACTTGCATAATATAAATAAACATTGACCATAAATTTTGGATATAAACTAATTAAGCGTTTTCCAAATATTGTAAAACCTTTTAATTTCCAGCCAATCAATCAAGAAATCTTTCAATCGTTCGAATTTTAGCTGAATTTTTAGTCAAAAGTAATGAAGAGTATTTTACATATTTCCAAACTATTTTTATATTCTTTTCAATTTGGGGGCATTTTAGCCCCCTTCCCATATGTGGATAAATCAGATGTTCCCTGAATAATCTGGCTCTGTCGTTTTTCTGAATTCATGGCCATATAACTGGTGTAGCATTTTATATCGTTCCCTATTAAATTGTAGCATGTACCAAATAAACCGGTGTTGCATTATTTTCGTCCCCTATTAAATTGTAAGCCGTAATTAAATAGCTCCTTCATTTATCATGCATAATCATTTAATTAAAACATATAACTGGTGTAGCATTTTATATTGTCCATTATTAAATTGTAGCCTGTAGCATTGCACCAAATAAACCAGCGTTGCATTATTCTCTCCTATTAAATTGTAGCCTGCACCAAATAAACCGGTGTTGGATTTATTTCTGTCCCCTATTAATTTGTAAGCCATAGTAATTCAATCGCTCTTTCATTTATCATGCTTATACATTTAATTAAAGCGCACATATAGAAATTTATATGTGAAATGAACCAGTTTTCAGAAAAGCAGAACACTATCCGAATAATGGATTAACAGAATAACGGAATAACAGAATAAAGGAATAACAGATTAATGTAGAAAAAACAGAGAGTGGCAAAAATAAAGATTGGGGACCACAAACGGTGAGAGAAAAAAGATATTTACTTACCTTCATTAGTTCAGGTAGATCAACACTATAGTATCTTATTTGGTGTGCATTCGCAGCTGACTGGGCTAATAAGTAGTCATTTCGTGAGGAAGTAGATTTTATTGCACATTGTTCATACCTTGTTGATAACTAAAAACAATAAAAAAAATATAACATTAAATAATAATTGAATATTGTATATTTATATAAGTAAAAGTAAAGTGGTCGATCATAGTCGAGGGCAACCCAAAGGCTCCCTTTTCATTAACTACTACGTCGAGAGGCAAAGAAAGGCGCCACTCCTTTCCCAGGATTACACCACTCGCCCTTGATCGTCACCTAATAATGATGAGTGTTTAAGCAAGGGAGCATCAAGTACCATTTATAGGAGTTTTTGGTATGACTCAACCGAGGATTGCACCCTAGTCTTCCGACCCAGTAGCGAACAATTTAACCATCATGCCAAAATAGAAATGTGAAAGTTAATAATGAAGAGAAAAACTGTAACTGTAGAATTCGTTTACTTTGTCCATTAAAAAATAACTGCTTAACCAAAGGCATTGTTTACCAAGCCACAATATTTGCTAAAGAAAATCCAAATAACAAAAAAATACTATGTAGGTATAACCTTCCTAGATTTTAGAACCAGATATAACAATCATAAAAACACATTCAATAACAAAAACACACTGATTCAAAACATCACTAACGAACAATTATAGGGAACTTGAAGAAAGCAGATGCTTGCCAATAATCGAGTGGAAAATAGTACGATAGGTCAGTACATGTAGATATTTAGACTATTATGTTTGAATGAGAAACTTGAAATTTTAAATAATAGGCATGGTGCCACCATCAGCGTCATTGCAGATATGTATAATAAATTGAAGTTGACAATCCGTAACATGTGCTGGCCAGTATTTTGATCAGTGCTGTTCAGTTGGAGATCTTGTTCTTGACGATTTGAAATTGACTGCAGTATGTGAGTGAAGGCAAAAACACAAAAAATGATGATGACGTACCTTTGCACAATTGCGTTGCAGACTAGTCATGCTTTTAAAGAAGCCGACAGATTTTCTCTTGAGTCTGCAAAAAAAATAATAATGTATTTTATATAAACATTTCAGCTGATGTAACCACCAACGTTTCAGCTGATGTAACCACCAACTTTCTTCAGGTGCATCTTGTCCAACTCGGAAATCTTTATGTCGCTACCAAGAATATAATTAAGAATTACTTAAGACCGGTCATGGTTGACAGAATGAGAACAAGCTACCTCCGTGGATTAAATAAAGGGTTCAATTTGAAACTTAGAAATTCCTGAGTTTGATAAGACGCACCTGAAGAAGGTCGAAGGTTACATTGGCTGAAACGTTGTAAGAATCCAAGATGAGAACATTAGTCCGAATAATACAAATAATACAAATTATCAATCACTATCTCAAAAAGTCAAAAACATATCACATAATATCTAAAAAGAAATTGTAAAATCATATCTGTATTCTATATTACTTGATATACCATACTTCCAAATTTTGAATCAATCAACTTAGGTAAGACAATTTTATGGTGGTGGTGAAAGGATCTATTGTACCATTATCATTAGGGATGTTGGCAACCTTCATGTAGTCCCTCTCGAGCAATCAATTTAAAAAAAAGAATCAAGGAAACCAATAAACTAGCTGATTCATACAAATTTCAGATAAATTTCATGAACATTTGTTTACTTTCACATTTTTCTTTTTAATTTAAAAAAGTTACACTATTTTTTTAAAATTGTTCAAAATCATCAGCACATTCAGTTTAACATTCGTTTTATATGCTGGCATGTGTTTGACGACTTTTCAAAATTGACTTCCAAACTAACCTATCTCTGACCAAGTCTTTATTTACCCTCTTTTTCTCAAATTCATGCTTATCACTTCCTCCCATGTTTTCCTTAGGCTTTCATTGTCAACCAACCCTGTTACATCAACTGTTCTACATCTACTAATTCAAGAACTCGCATCCATTCTTTCATCATCATTAAAATCATATTCAGTTTAACGTCCATTTTACATGCTGGTATGTGTTCGATGATTTTTAGAAATTGACTTCCAAACTGACCTATCTCTGGCCAAGTCTTTATTTATCCCTCTTCATCTCAAATCCATTTTGATCACTTGTTCCCATGTTTTTCTTTGGGTTTTCCTTGCCAACTGATCTTGCTATCTCAACTGTTCTACATCTACTAACCCAAGCGCTCTCATCAATTCTTTCATTGTGACCAAACCAACAAAGTTTTCTGCTCTACACAGATCTCCCCCATACTTCTTACCTCTCACTGGCCAGGTTTCACTTCCATACACCATTACACTGTGTACACATGTCTGATAGACTCTTTCCTTTGCAACAGTGGTAATGCTCTGCTGGTTAGTAATGGCAGAAGTTTCATGAACTTACTCCACTCACTCCTAATTCTTGCAATTACACTAACCCCTGCAGAATACGCAAAACATTGTTTTCTTACAAAAGTCTTACAAACTGAGACAAGCATTGAACCCTTTTTTCTCACTTTTATGCAAAGCTAGAGACATATTTCTTTTTTGAATATTTTTAAGGGAAGGATAAAAAAGAAGCGGGGGTCTTGTCAAAAATGTGTTTTACTTACTTTTCATCGGCTTCAGTTGCTTTTTGCATTGCTTCGGATGTTTGTGTTTCATCAGTGACATAGATTTTATGAGCCTTAGTCATTTCAAGTACACTTTGGGAAACCTCAGATTGGATAAGACTAAGTTGATTCACCAACTGAAAAAAAAAAGAAGAAAATTTAAAAGTGAAACTGTTCTACAATGTTTACTACTCTAAAAATATTAGCATGTGGGTACAAACAAATACATAAGTGAATGCATACATTCACTTATATATTTGTTTGTACCCACATAACCAACATAGAAATATAAAGTAAATACAGTTTTCCCCCCTACATTGGTGCTGGAAAGCTCTTGGTAACAAAAGGTACATACATAAATCTGCTCAGTTAGTGATTTCTGGCACATATCGGTATATATTGTAAGAAAACAAAATTTTACTTTTGATCGATTTCTTCAATTTTAATATTTAGTCCTTGTTATGGTGTGATGTTTATCTACCTTATTTCGCGAATAGATGAACTCTTCCATACACTATTAATAGAGTTAAGAGGAAGTGGCAGTCATAGCCACAGTATCGAAAACAGACTTTCTGTAACATACTATTTCTGTAAATACACTCGTGTAAATATACCACCATGTTGTCTTAATTATTATCGGCTCTTCAAGTTCACAGCAGTGTTGCTCAATATTTTTTCTTAAAATAGTCATACATAAAGGAAGTCGAAGGAGTTTTCACTCTCATACTCATATCTACCAACGTAAACGGAGAAGCCGTTTTGTAAGACATACTTTCATAGCAACATTAGTATTTCAATCTTGCAATTGTATATTAATTTCATTGAATAATCCACATAATTTTTCATATATACTTTACCAATCACTGCGTTTGTTTATTTCTATGAACAAAATGCCAGAATTACAGAATGACCAATAACTAACACACGTTTTTGGTTTCTTTATATAAACGCAATTACAGTAACATTAATATTACTTAAGCAAAAATACAATAAGTTCCTTTAAAAACGATTTCATATTAATAAAATTTGACTCAATTAAAATAGTCATTCCGTTATTCTGCTATTCCATAATCGATCGGATCACAAAAATAAACATTGTGCATGCTGTAATCAAGTCCACAGCATGATTGCATTTGTACAAACAAAAGATAACTTCTGTTGCATATGTTTTCATTAAAGCCTGCATTCTAGTCAATTAAAATAAAAGTTATTATGTCATATTTTTGTTCAGGGACCAAACGGTCACAGGTTGCTATTTTGAATCCACCTGGGGAAGAGGTGATTAATTTTCTTTTTTATTGTATTGTTTTTATTTTTAATCAAAAGGTTGCTGCTTCGAATCCACCTGCGGGAGAGGGTGATTAATATTTTTTAGTGTTTAACGTTTTCGTGTTAAATCGATCATTTACGTGACTTAGACGTTTTTTCTCGCAATAATCTGAACGTTTTAAAAATCCTATTTAGAAAAAATATTTTTACAAAAGAAGTTAGATCGACTAGAATGCATTTCGGTTTGTTTAAAAGCAAGTCAGCCATTTTAATGAATTATTTCACAAAATTCGATTTTTCTGGCTATAAATTTATTTGCTATTGATTATGTATTAAAATATTGAAAGTTTGAGAAGCTATTTACATCGAATAATTATATAAAGATATTACAACAGTAGTATTGTCTTTACTCTCAGGTTGTGCCAGGTAGGGAGAGCTAGTATACTATAAGAATATTCGGACTACTATTCTCGTATTGGATGTAATTCTCACAACGTTTCGACCGATGTAACCTCCTACCTTCTTCAGGTGAATTTTGTCAAACTCGGGATCTTTATGTCAAACTCGGGAATCTAAACGGATTTAATCGACGGACGTAGCTTGCTCTCGTTATATCCGCCATGATTGGGTAGAAGTCTTGAGGAATTCGAGGATTGAACCTTCAACCTCCAAAAGATTGTCCTTAGAACTGAATATTTCTTAGCGCTTTTATCCGAGTTTGACGAGCTGCGCCTAAAAAAGATCAGACGGTTATACCGACCAAAACGTTGTGACAATAACATTCAAGATGAAAACAGTAGTGTGAATTATCCAAATAGTACTAATTATCAATCCTCGTCAGACAACATAAAAGCAGCAAAGAATGTTATAAAATATTAAAATCGACTTTCACTCCTAAGTATGCTTTTTTACAAAACAAACATATTCCCCCCCCCCCCCCCGCCATCTGAAGTCGGCCTTTACAAAAACAAATCCGATACTTAAGGTTTAGTAAAAAAAATACTTTCAGTTCGGTATGGTCACGTAGCTGCAGCCTGACAGAAAGTTAGAGAGAGAGAGAAAGAGAGAGAGGGGAGTGAAATGAAACATGATTGTTTTTTATATTTACATTATTTTTAAAACGAAATTATCTATTAATAATAATTATTATTCTAATTAGAATGTTTCTATTCAATGACAGCATCACACCCGGTTCGTAATAACCAGGCTAGTACACTAGAAATGACGTCATACTCTAAAGTAACAAACGAGATCTGTCGAACAGTCAGACTATGGGCATTTTGACCCTCCCTTCACTTAAAAATTCAGAAAATCAACCAATTTTAATGAAATTTTCAGTATTTATTAATTAAAATTCACTGAATATAATTAACTCATTTCTGTATTAGAAATATTAGTGCAAATGTATTATTTCGTGTAGTTTGCGTAGGCTAGACAGCAAACATTGAATTAATACTTAATAATAAAATTGTGTTGCCTTATTTTTTTAAATTTTTGAAACATGAACATTTTTCTTTGAAAAATAATTTGTCTGATTTAATATTCATTCTTTAAAAGACTAGTATCATTTATGCTGCATGGAAATATCTCTTGGTTTATAAACACAAGAAGAAGAAAACAAATCCCTATTCTGAGGCAGTTTTATTCTCTATATGAACATTTCATTATCATTAGTTTTAGCTGAATAATTTGATAAGAGTTGCTCTCATTTCCGAAAAAATAAATGATGTTTTTTTATTCCATCATTAATCCAGAATGCTGAATGAGTAGCAATTTCAATTTCTAGCAATTAAACTACTTTTTTTTTTATTTCTATTATACTAAACCCGGAATTCTATAGCGACATGATAGGTAATTGAACACAGAAAAGGACTTCAAAAATTTCCCCAAAACACGGAATTCTCTACCGACGTGATACACCGAAAAAAGAAAAAAAAATGGTAAGTAAAAAAGTTGAGAAAAACGGGTGGTGGAGTATTACGAATAAGCGCCTAAAACGTTTTTTAAAAAATTCAAAATTACTAAATAGTTAAAATTAAGGCACTTGTACAGAATAGAGATTTTTGTAAAGAGCTACAGTAGCGTCAACGGCAGACAATCCTGGATTTTTTTTTAACTTAAAAGTAAATCAAACATGAAAAATAAATCAAGCATGAAAGATTACGAATTCAGTAAATAATTAAAAATAATTAATTAATAGAAAATTTATTGAAATAAATTGAAATGTTTTTTTTTTTGCAGAAAAAACAGTTTATTTACAATATAGTAAAAATTTATAATAAATTAAAACAGTCATGTTTTTTTCCAAATGGACAATTTTTTGAAGAAATTAAATTTTGTGAAAATGAACAGTTTCTTTGAATATGTTTTTTTTCAAAACGAACAGTTTATTTACAATATATTATTATTTGAATATTTTGCTTATTTCATTTGATTTTCGCACAAATTTTGGATGAAGTTTATTAAATTGTATTTCTTATCCCAAAATAAAATTCTAATTCATTTTTAAAGACTTGAAAATCGAACTTTAATGCAATGCCTTAATCGTTGGCGGCCATGTTGCAATTTTCTATTTTCTTTCGCGCTTGGTATCTATAAAAAGAAAATACGTTTGAAAGAAAGAACAAGTTAACAATGATTTCCAAGTGAATGAATAATCCTTATGGAGCTGTCTGCTCTGATGACTTGCTGAAAAAAGATGGACCCTCACGCATGCGCCTCAGTGCCTTCGGTACTTCCGGTCCTCATTGATAACCACTATCAATGACGTCACCAGAAAAAACTTGACTCAGTAAACTGGCCTGGGTTATTACGACGGCTGTGGCTTCGCTCAGACGAAACCAGATATTTTATTTATTTATTTATTTATTTATTTAGAGAGGGAGAGAGAAAGAATTTTGAAATAAAACATATGATTCTTTCTTATTTACATTATTTTTTAGAACGTAATAATAATAATGATAATATTATCAGTTACTGATGATTATCAGTGAGCAATCACTGATGATGACCTGTGTGAGAACTCCTAGTGAATAGAAATAATAATAATAATAATAATAATAATAATAATAATAATAATAATAATAATAATAATAATGCAGACTGTGTAGACAAAGAGACGAAACAATAAATCACATAAGTGAATGCAGCAAACTAGCCCAAAAAGAATACAAGAACAAACATGACTGTGTGGGGAAAGCAGTACACTGGGAACTGTGCAAACGATTGCATTTCGAACAGGCAGACAAATGGTAGAAACATAAACCAGAGACAGTACTGGAAAACAAAAAGCACAAAATCCTCTGGGATATGGATGTACAAACAGATAAACTCATACAAGCAAGGAGACCATATGTCATACTAGTCAACAAGAAGGAAAAATCCTGCCAAATCGTAGACTTTGCCACAGACTGAAGATCAAAGAGACGGAAAAAGAAGCAAATGCATGGAACTTTCAAGAGAACTGAAAGGAATATGGAGCATGAAGAAAGTCAATATAATACCAATAATTGTAAGAGCACTAGGAACAGTCTCGAAAAATCTGGAGGAAAGACTGGGAGAAATTGGAATCAAAGGGATCACTGAGACAATACAAAGGATGGAAATGATCAAAACAGCTGCAATCCTGAGGAAAATCATCGAATGCGGAAACCAACCCGCATAAGCTACGAAGGGTCACATGGAAGTTACAATAGGAGAAAAAAACAAAACCACAGGAAGAACATCACCGCACGAACCAAGGAACAGAAATTGCAAGAAATATTATAAGACCTCCCCCCCCCCCCCCCTCAAAGAAAATGATGGCACTGGCCTCGGCTGACACTACACAAAATAGTCGTAGAGGGTATAGGAAGACGGGAAGACCGAGGAGAAGAGCACTAACCAGACCTCCACTGGAAGAGTGCGAAGAGTACTGGGACCTTGGGGAGGCTTATTGTCACCCAAATTCCAGGGAAAACCAATGGTTGTTGCCAGCGAGAAATCAATGGTAGGCGGCAGTTACGATGCCACAAAGTCATTTGCAGTAGTGATCAAAAAGAGGTGGAAGCTACTGGAAATCTGGGGAGGCTTTTTGTCACTCAGACTCCAGGGAACACCACTTGTTGTTGTCGGTGAACAATCACTGACGATGACTTGTATGATAACTCCTAGTGAGTACAAATAATAATAATCCACCACAAATAATTTTAAATGGAAAAAGAACCAAACACATAGAAAGAACAACATACGAGCCCAAGGGAAGTGAAAACTGCTAGAAATTTATTAAACTGAGCCCCCCACCACCCACACACGCAAAAAAAAATTAATCATAAACATATGTATATGATTACATCAGTCTCGACTGGTACCACAAAAAACTGTCATGGAGTCATCGAGGCTGAAAAGACCATGGGGAGAGGGTGCGGAGAGTATTTGAACATTTTTATAGACAACCGAATAATGAAAGTGGATTTTTGTAGTGATGCACCATTTGCAATGTTGGTAAATAAGCAGCAAATTATTATACCTACTGTTATGAGAAGCAATTAAACTTAAGAAATAAATAGCATCATATTTAATAGAAACACATGTAATTGTTTATCTGATAGAGCAAGTAGGTAGAGTAATGTTGAATTTTATTTTTTATTAATGCTCCAAGCTGATTTTATTTTTAGGGCATTATCGAAAATTTTTGCCGTTTTACTAATCTTCCAGGCTAAAGTAAGTACCTTTTTAAAAGAATCTAAAGCGAAATAATAACATTCATGAAAAGAACATGGACCAATGATAAAGAAAAGAAAATGGCTAGTCATAAGCAAATATTGACTTGTCAGATGCATTGCTATTTAGGTCTAATATTGAAAATTTGGACGACATAATTATATATAGTTTCGAATATAGAATTCTCGATTAAGCAAATAGTGTTTAATATGTATCTAGTTAAGAAATTATACAACTTTTAGTGGTTGGGTTTTCATACCCAGCATTTCGTAGGGAGCAACAATTGTTGCCAACTAAGACACCCCGGGGTGTGAAAACCCAACTACTAAAAGTTGTATAATAAATATATATATAATTCAAGATATGTTTTCAAAACGCTTCCTCGGTGAACGTTTATTTCCCATCAAATTAAACCCAGAAAAAAAAAACAAATACATATATATATGCCAGCCGACCGGTTTCGCCCTCTCTTAACAAAGGCTGTATCGAGGGATTTAAAAAAAAAAAAACGAGGGATTTAAAAAAAAAAAACGGGGTAAAAAGAGAGAGTACAGAAAATAAAATAGCGTTATGTTATATGTACAATGGAGGATCAACCTTAGAGACTGATCACATCTAGTCCCAATAGACATTCCCTTTGCTTGCAAAGGGAGGGACGTTTAAGACGAACGTGGATCGTCTCCAAGATTTTTAGATGGTATAACTAAATGACTGAGAATGGTAAGGGAGTCCATGCTAAAATTCCTAACGCACGGCAGGTTTTTAAGTAAATGGTCTGTAATGGAAGACCCGTATGTGTTATTTTGAACGTCCGTTGACCGGAAGGTTCCATTCCTGATCTTACTCGAAATGTGCTGTTGGACTCTACTATCCAGTCTTAACGTCTTCCTACCCACGTAGTCAGCACTGCAACTACATTTAAAATGATAAATGACATTAGTTTTATGGTGGGGGGGGGGGCAAACGTCTTGATGAGAGGACACCAATAAAGGTTTTGTAGAAAACACAACACGCGCATTCGAAGAAAAATAACAATTTTCAACTGCTGAGCTGATTTGCTTGGCGAATTTCTCACTTACTGTGCCTAACCAAGGTAAACGAATGTAAATTGGACATTTAGTCACCGTATTTGGTTTTATTTCGGAAAAAGTATTTATTTTCCTTTGGGTGACCGCTCTAATCACATCAAGGGGATAGCCGTTATTGGACAAAGTATTAGTTATACTTTTAATATCTTCGTCCAATTTTGATTTTGAACAAATTATAAGGGCTCTGTGTGTTAATGTCCAAATCATTATATATATATATCATAATGAGTTTCTTGGTTAAAAATGATAAATTTCTTCATATTTAAAAAAAAAAATAGTTTTAGGGAAAACATGCAAATTATCGGTGTTAATATAATTTTAATATTTCAAACAGCCTTCTGTTCTTTATAAAAAATGTTTTTCTTGATTAAAAAATATGCAACTTTTGTAAATAACTTTATGATTCTTCTTCATTGTGATTTTTCCTCATTGCTTTGTTTATCTGTTGTTTTTTTTTTATTCTGAAGAACGCATATACAGGTGCTGCAGAAAAAATACAACACTGAGAGTGACCACTAAGATCTACCAAGAGGTGCTGAGGAGCGTGGTGAAGCTCTAGATGGACGAGGTAGCCACCGGACGCCCCTACATCTTCCTGCACACAAGGCCGAGACGACCCAGGCGTGGCTGCTCAAGAATGTTTCTTACCGCTGGTCACCGGATTTGTGGCCACCCTCCTCACCCGATTGTAACTTCCTTTATATTTTTTTCTGGGCATGATCGAGGCCAAGACCAACAAGCACGCCCACAATACGGTCGACTCTCTGAAGACTGTCATTGCGGAGAGACATTATCGCCACAAACAAAGACATGGTTGCCAAAGAGTGTGACTCATTTTGCATCTGCTTTGAGATGGTTGTTTGCGCCGCCGACGGTTACATTGAAAAATAATATAGTATGTAACTCTAACTGTTGCTAAATAAACTGCCGAGTCTCTGCATATACAACTTTTCTTTTTATTGCCTGTTTCGTTTTTTTTTCTTCTTTTTCTCAAGTGTTGGATTTTGCTGCAACACCCTGTATTAACTGCCCTTTGATATCGCTCTTGTGTTTTCGTGTGGACACACAGGATTTACATGAAATTATATGTTTTAATTGCTCTTTAAAATTTATTCATCTATAAATGTATTATTCATTAATAATTAGATAACCTACTGTAAGAAACAAAGATGTATGTACATCTCATATAGCCGTAATAAGGTCACAATGACGGTCGAAACTTCAGAAGGAACTCCTGTTTATCCAACACCGTAAAAACGCTGACAAAATTACCAACAATGGCGCTTTCTCTCAGCTTCCCCAAATCCCACACCATTGCTTTTGATCCGTCTTTTTAAAGTTGGTCTCTGTGATGACGATGCAGAGAGACCAAGGGATAAGCGTCCATGACTAGCATGTGCCTGCTGCAAGGAAACAGTGGCCGCATGCGGGCACGAACCTAAAACCATTTGATTTCAAGGCGAGGGGTGTGATTATGCAAAATAGGCGTTGTTGGCAGTACAAAATAGCTAAATAAAAGGAGTGAGTTTTGTTTTGGACGCGATGTCGTTCGTGTGTTGTCGGTGAAGAGAAGAAAGGAGAACTACTGTTACTGCTAATATAAAGAGCGAATGTCTCTGTTGTTAGTGAAGAGAAGAAACAAGAGCTAATGTTAAGAGCTAACGTCTCGTATTGTCGATGAAGAGAAAAAAAAACTACTACTGCTGCTAATATTAAGAGCGAACGTGGTCACTGTTGTTTGTGAAAAGAAGAAAAATAATCCGGCACCCCGCTTGAATACTGGTATTCTGTGTGTTCTTTCAACTCTAAATAATTTACGTGACTGAAATAGGAATTAATTAACCAAACACATCTTTCAGTCTCTACATATACAAATTAGTTCCTCACGTATATAAAGTAGTTCTAACTATAAAAATCTGCAATTATGAACACACATTTTTTTCTCTCTGGGAAACGGCCGCCCGACACACAAAGCATCTGATACGTGTTGAAGCTGGTAAGTTTTTTTACACTATTGTTACCAAAACAAATAGTAGCTAATAGTTAATCGCTAAGATTAAAAAAACAAAAAACAAAGAAAAAAGGTGAAAATTTGTATCATAAAGAAAACTAAATAATATGTCAATAAAAAAAAATAATGCGTCAATGGAAAAATTAATGTGTCAATGAAAAAAAAACGAAAAAATAAAATAACACCTCCAAAATCATACGCCAATGAAAAAAAAAATAAAACAAAAATAAACAAAAAAGCAAACAAAAAACATAAAAAACAAAATCTAAACAAAAATGAAAATAAACAGAAAAAAAGGTGACAGATTGTATCATATAAAGAAAACGCCCTTTAAATACGTCAAAGAAAACCGAAAAACAAAACAATTTTTTTCAAAATGGCGTCAAAGCTGGAAGACAGAAAATAAAAGTTTTACTTTACCTTTTTTAAGCACTGCACTTTTGCGTTTTTCAAAGGTTTTGCAGGTTCTGCACACTTTTCATAGTAGATTTCTGAAGCAGCCAACCTGGCCTTTCCTACTTTTTCCAGTTCTTCAAGAATCTGTCGCCAAACTATAATTGCGGTTCTAAATCGAAAAATTAAAACTTTGGTAAAAAAAGAAAATACAACAACACTCCCCAAACAAAAATGTAAATCTCTTCTCTACGTATATAAAGCTCCGATTTTGTGAAATTTTAACAATAATATTAAATATCAATTAATAAATATATTTCCAAATTTCAGTTTCTTTGGAGTATTTTAAAGGGTCGTCAGGGGTCATAATATGGGCACAACCTCTCAGTTTAAAATTCAAATATCTCAAATTTGCATTGAATTTCATCCATAATTATCAGACACCAATTAAGCAAAGAACTCCTGAATTTCAATGTCGGTGCTTATATATTTTAAAGCACATGTGAAATACAGCAGTTACAAATAAATTAATGGGATCAAACTCTTTCTTATACTTATGTATCAGGCAAATATAGGCATCTACACCAAAAATTAAGAAAAATTATCGATCAAAATTTAATGTAAAATTAAAAATCAGTTTTATCGTATTTTGGCGATCCGCTATTGATAAGAGCGGAAATGCCCGTAAAGCAGGGGGAGATAAGTCAGTCTGTCATTTAACAAAGTAATAATGAATGGCAGTTCGGCAAAATACGATAAAACGAATTTTTATTTTTTATCAAAATTCTACTCGATGACTTTTCCTAATTTTTGGTTTAGATACCTATTTTTGCCTGACACGTAAGTATATCGAAGAGTTTTTATTTGGAAATGCGATTTTCACCTATGTTTATAGATGTATAAGCACCCCAATTTCTTCTCAAGTTAAGATTCTTCTTAGATTAAGATTCTTCTTAGAAAATTCCATTAGAAGTCAAAGATTAAAACTAGAGCTACATGTTAGGACATGACGTCATGGACAGGAAGTCTCCGGAGATAAACTGATAAAATCTTTCTCTTTGTAATGGAATATAGAAAATATAACATCCAATTGTGAATTAGAGCCAACATATTGTCATCATTTAGATACAAGAATTTAAATCGAAAATAAAATAAAACAATTCTGTTTCGGAAATTTTTAGATGAGGATTGATAATTTTGTTATTTGGACTACTATTCTCATCTGGGTTGGTATTCTCACAAAGTTTCGGTTGATATAACCTCTGACCTTTTTGATGTAACATCTTATCTTCTTCAAGATTAAATAAAGGGTTCCGTTCAAAATTCCATACAGATTCCCGAGTTTAACATAAAGATTCACAAGTTCGACAAGATGCATCCGAAGAAGGTCAGAGGTTACATCAACCAAAACGTGGTGAGAATAATATCCAATATGAGACGGTAGTCAAAATAATATAAAATTTAAAAAAATTGCTGAAGAGATTCTTAGTTCAAAATCTTACCAGTGTCGATGTGAACCATATATATCATCATCATCATTATTATTATTATTATTATTGTTATTATTAATTATTATTATTATTATTATTATTATTATTATTATTATTATTATTATTATTATTATTATTATTATTATTATTATTATGTAGTAGTAGTAGTAGTAGTAGTAGTAGTAGTCTCAACTTTTGGATGTTTTTAGTTGGATTTTATTTTTTGAACAACAAGTCAATTCTCTTGACTTTAGAAATTCAAGCTGTACTTTAACACTTTTGCCGTTCCTTACAAGCAAGTGTTTTGGAGAATTGGAAAAAAAATTGTCTTGTCCATCTGTTTAATCCATTTATGGTGGCTTTTTTAGTTATGGTACAAGCGTTCCAATTACAACGAGACTCACCTTTACTTCTTACATTTCCATAGTTTAACTGATTCCCATTTTAGATCTTGATATTTATTTATTTTTTCGTGTTCTTTCTCCTGCATTCTGGTATCAAAGGGGCAGGCTATATCAATGATTAAGCAAGTTCTCTTGTTTTTGTTTAGAAAGATTAACTCAGGTTTGGAATGTTCAAGAACCTTGTCAGTTTGTATGCACATGTCCTAAAGAAGTTTGACATTGTCGTTCTCCTGTACCACTTCTGGCTTATGCTCATACCACTTCTCATCGTGGTTCAATTCATAAAGTTTGCATATATTCCAGTGTAGTACCTGAGCGACTTTGTCATGTCTCCATTTTTTATATTGGTGTTGTGGTAGCATAGGACATTCAGATACAATATGCGATAAGGTTTCTTCCCTTTCATTACACAATCAGCACATCAGTGATTCTGCAGTTTTGTCAATGTAATGTTTGATGGACCTAGTGCGGGTGGCTTGTTCCTGGGTTGCCATTAAGGTGTTCTCAGTAGATATTTTAAGATCACCCTTGACCAACCAATTCCAGCTGTCATTATCTCTAAATGCAGTATTCTTAAAGAATACACTGTGTAGTTTCTTTCAAAATAATTTTAACCTCTCTCTTGTAACCGTTGATTCTTTTTCATCCCAGTTCTTAGTATTTCTTCTCTTTTCACTTCATGAAGAAGAATCTCATTACTTTCACAAATATATTTATATAGACAACCTTCGCTTATATTCACGACATCTTCAACACTAAGACCTCCTTCCTTCCTAGGTAGATACAAGCGGTCTGCATCTCCTTTCTTTGCAAAAGCTCCATAAATTGTCAGCATTTTCAATGTTTTGGTGTCTAAACATTTTAGTTCATCTACATCCCAGTCAAGTATACCAGCAGTGTATCTACTGCTATTACTACTGCTCTGGCATTGATAGCATAGATTGTATTTCGACTTTGGAGGTGCGATTTAAGAATAACCCTGTTCTGTAAAAAAGAAACCATTGTCGTTTTATCTTATATACCTCGTATGATTTCTTTTTTGAAAAGGAGATGACACCTCAAAATATTAAAATAGAAATAAGACGTGACACAATACCATTTTTGATTCCATACAATAAGTTGGTAAATATTTAATCGATAATTATTGGATTCTTGAATATTGTTGATTTATCTTATTTGTCTGATGTGATTTCTATAAAACAGTGTCTTCAACCAAATATCGCATTGTAACTGCTTTCAATAATCAATTTTCTTACACACTACACACAATGCTTTAAAAAAACTACACACACACACACACACACACACACACATATATATATATATATATATATATATATATATATATATATATATATATATATATATATATATATATATAGAGAGAGAGAGAGAGAGAGAGAGATAGATAGATAGATAGATAGATAGATAGATAGATAGATAGATAGATAGATAGATAGATAGATAGATAAAGACAATATGTTAATGTTATTCAAACAACATTAAATGCAGGGGAAAAATCTCACAATGAACAACAAACATTCAATTATTTATTTGCTTCATACAATTGTTTGACTTACGACCAATATGTATATAATAATGTTCTAATTGTTCTAAGCATTGAGTTCTTGAGAAGGTTATCTTCAGTGCTCCAGGCGCAGGGAATACCAAAATAGCAACCTTTACTCATTTAATTTGTTTCATATGTATAAATGTATACATTATTTATACTTTTTAAAAAATATTTTTGGTACAGAAAATTAATACAGCATGAGTACTGTCGGTTCCAATCTCAGAAGGCCCTTTTACACCAAACTGCTTTTTATGTGTCAAAACATAAGTCACTGAAAATTGTTGGATATTGAGTAACAGATGAGAGAGAAAAAACTGTAAAAAAATACGAGAGTAGTATTTTATTAACAAATTGATGAACAAAAATTTATCAGTGTAATTTTAAATATTTCAGGCAGTCTCAAAATATTAGAATTTTGATAGATGGAGAGAGGGTCACTTGGTAGATTTTGAAGAGAAGTCATCTAGTGCATTTCTAAGAGAAGTGGCGGTAATGATTACTAATACCGATATAAATTGTTTCAAAAGAAAATACCGTTTAAAAATTAGTTAAAAATAATTTATTTAGCTTCCCCTACTCATTTGTGACCTAAAAAATAATATTTAATATTAAAAATATTAAATTCAATTTAATATTAAAAATATTAAATTCAATTTACCGTAAATAGTGACTGAGTAAAATAATCCGGTTATGTACTGACTTCCTGTAATGTCTGAATGTGGATTCTTTTGAATATGAAATATTAATTTTTTTACGCAAATAGGTAACGAATGAGTAGGTAAATAAAAATAAATTGTTTTTGAATTTTTCAACTGTATTTCTGTTAAAATGATTTATGTCGGTAATAGTGATAATTACCGAAGTAGTAACTAGTCACATGTTAAATATACTAACAAAAACATAATTACTTCCTTAAAAAAATAACATTGTTAAAAATTGATTCTTTCAAACAGATGCAATAGCAACCTTTATCCCAGTGCACCGCATAACACAAACACATTTACAAAAATACAAAACAAAAATTAATAACAACTCATTTAAAGGCAATTATTCAATATAATAAATAAATAAAAAATACAAATCAATGACTGTCACAGAATTTGAAAATACCTAATAAAAAGGTTATGTTTGCTAAATGGGTCATCTAAGAAGATCTTCTTTCAACTAATAAAACAAACTATTTAAAAAAATGAATTTTATTGAAACCAAAATTTAAAATAACTTTTGCAATATGAGGTCAGGTGAAGCGCTCTTTAGTCTTGGTAAGCAATCACCTAGAGATGGTGTTAGGGTTAGGGTTAGGGTTGGTGTCTTGATACAGAATCTGGTCTTCATCACCTCACTGGGTTGACGTCAGGAAGGGTATCTGGCCTATAAAAAAAAATGTCTCAGTTAAAGAAATGACTTTCAAAGAAACCTGACCAGAGATAAGTTTGGACGGCAATTTCTACAAGCCGTCCAACACATGTCAGCATGTAAAACAGACGTTAAACTGAATATGATGATGGCATTTTTGGGGTGGGAGTGGGAGAGTCACTGTATTACGTCGTTTTGCAACCTTTGAATCAGCACAATTCTATTGCTTTGAATAAGCCTTTGAATCAGCACAATTTTATTGTTTTGAATAAGCCTTTGAATCAGCACAATTTTATTGTTTTGAATAAGCCTTTGAATCAGCACAATTTTATTGTTTTGAATAAGCCTTTGAATCAGCACAATTTTATTGTTTTGAATAAGCCTTTGAATCAGCACAATTTTATTGTTTTGAATAAGCCTTTGAATCAGCACAATTTTATTGTTTTGAATAAGCCTTTGAATAAGCACAATTTTATTGCTTATCCTGAAAAGGACAAGTCAGCTGATTCTTTTTTTAAGTCATGCATAGACTGAACTTTACACCAAATATGGTTGGATTTCAGAAAGGATTATGAATATTATTAACAATTCCATGGATGGCATTTAATTGGTGGTGGTGGTGGGGGGGGGGGGCGTCACCCTGTGTAATTTTAATGTAATGCTACTGTGATTTAAAATTACATTTAAATTCTGGCAACACACTTCTGGTGGATTTTTGCTGAGAGAAGATCTTAATAGATACTAGAATGCTTAATGTAATTAAAAGGTGATGCAACTATTCAAATACTTACTTAAATACTTAAAAGATGCTACAGATATTTAAATAATTACTTATATAACGAAAAATATTCAAATACTTAAATATTTAAAACATAATGCAAATTATTTAAGAAATCTAATTTAAAAATAAAATAATAAAATACTTAAAATATAATGCAAATATTCAAACACTTAAATATTTAAAACATAATGCAAATATTTAAATACTTTAAAAATAAAATAATGAAATACTTAAAATATAATATAAAATATTTAAATACTTAAATGCTTAAAATATGATACAAATAATAAATACTTAATTACTTAAAATATAATGCAAATATTTTAAATACATAAAAGACACTATAACATATTAAAATAGTTAAATACATAAAATATAATGAAAATAGTCAAATATGTAACAAGTAATGCAAATACTTAAAAGATAGAAACAAATACTTAAATGCCTACAATATCGAAAAAAAATTAATAATTAAATACTTACAAGATAAAACGCACATACAAAATACTCGAACAATTAAATCGAATACTTAAGTGCTTAAAAAATATAATGCAAATATTTGAAAGAGTTAAAGCTGATACACCAGCACAATGCAATAAAATAAAAATAAAATTATAGGTGACAGAATAGTTAACAAAGCCCCCACCTCTATTCATTTTAAGAATGGGTTTCTAAATAATAGCGTTATTATCTAAAAACCCTTTAACATAAGGGGCGAGGTGGTCTTTATTAACAATTCTGTACTTTCACCAAAATCATATTTGTTGTATTTGATGTAAAAAATAAATAGTCAAAGGAATTCTGGTATTTGTTTTTAACAACAACAAAAAAGGATCTTCATAGACAAACCCTTACCAAATATTGGTGACCAGTAACTGAAAACGAAGATAGAGCCAATTGCAATTCATAAAAAAAGATTTTGACATTTAAAAAAAAAGAAAAAGAAGGTAGATAACTCTGGGTCAAGGGATGCAATTTCATTTATAGGAACAAAAAAAACTTAGAATATTTTATTATAACAAACAACTCCTTGGCATCTGTTCTGATTTTTCACTTAGTTTATTCTGTATTCGGTCGGTGAATGAGAAATCCTTCTAGACTGAGGCAATTTAATTTTTTTAATTTCAATCCAGAGTACCTCTTTTGGGGGAGCTGGGTATTTCCCACATTAAAAATCGACATTGTATCCAATTCTACCCTCATGGGGAGGCAAGTAAATAGGAACAATGAGAAGAAAATATTTTGAGTGAGAAAAGCTTCATTTAGCCCATATGATGTTTCAGTATACTATACACTTTCTTAACATATGCAAAACTCAAGAAAAAAAATGTTTCCACATCCGGGATATAATTAAAAATGGAGAAGGAATGAGAACTGAGAGGAGAAAGAAAGTACAGACAAAAAGGAGATAAAAGGAAGAAATTGATTACTGCATGTGTATGAGACTATTTCTAATAAATTTCACATTCCTATGTTTAATATTGTATCAATTGTTAGCAAAACCACACACAAATAGTCAAACACATGTATTACATATTAGTATATACTGCGAGGTGATTACATTTTTGAAAATGAGAAAAGAGAAATTCACACTCACCATTTCAATACACATATAGAGAGAGCGACAACATATTTAATACATATCTTGAGAGAAGGGAGAAATGAACTATTTAAGATGTATATTGAGGGGGAGGAGAGTGACAACATATTTAATATTTATAACGGAGGTAATACAGTGAGGGGAAAAGAGAGCAATACATATATATAGAGAGAGGGGAAATTGTATGATTTACCCCGGAGTGGGGAAGGAAGTTTAGGTATCCTAAACGAGGTCATCTTGTCTAGGTCCCCCCCCCTAACCGCCCAACCCCAAGCTCCTTCAAATCGTCTCGTATATATATATATATATATATATATATATATATATATATATATATATATATATATATATATATAAGTACAGATAAACTATTGTTTGCATGCATAAACTCATACCAGATCCACATACACATATATTACATACTAGATATTAAACCCATACACACGCACATATCAAAATAATTAATACAAGTAAAATACGGTTTTTATTTTTTTAATATAGTGCATATAGTTCTCTGATAGAACTTAATAATAATAATAATAATAATAATAATAATAATAATAATAATAATAATAATAATAATCTGGGAACACTTGTTGTCACTCAGACTCCAGGGAACACTACCGGTTATTATCAGTGAGCAATCACTGATGAAGACGTGTGTGAGAACTCCTAGTGAGTACATGATAATAATATAATAATAATGATGATAATAATAATAATAATAATAATAATCATCATAATAATAATAATAATACCAAAACTCCTATAAACTGAATCCCCCATTAAAAATACACACACACACACACACACACACACACACACACACACACACACACACACACACACACACACACACACACACAAAATGGTCGTGAAGGGTCAAGGAAAATGGAAAGACCAAGGTAGGAGAGCACAAACGAAACGTCCACTACAAGGGAGTAGAAAATACTAGAGAAGACTAATAATCATTACAAGCAAGAAATCAATGGTAAACGAATGTTGCGATAACGCAAAATGATTTGCAATGGTTATGAAAAGAGACAGAGAATTTTTTTTTTTGTTTTGGTTTTTGCAGAACATGATTGAGGTTTGCAAAGAGAAAAACAATAAACATCAATGTTTGGTACATTTTGGGTCTGGATGCCGATATCTTCAGACAGCCTGATCTGGTAGCACCAGGAATACGGTTAGATTATTTAGTGACCACATACGAATAGAATTTGGCATCACTAAATGTGCTATTCTGGTTATAAAAAGAAGTAAAGTTGTCCACTCAGATGGCCTTGAACTCCCAACAACGGACCTGATAAAGAATGTTGACAGTTAGAGGCACTACAAATACTTAGGAATCTTGGAGGCAGATAAGATTAAAAACAAAGAAATGAAAAGCAAGTCACAACTGAGTACAACAGAAGAGTAAGGGTTATTCTTAAATCGCACCTCCACAGTCGAAATACAATCGGTGCTATCAATAGCAGTAGCTATTATTCGATATACTGCCAGTATACTTGACTGGAATGTGGATGAACTAAAATGTTTGGATACCAAAACACGGAAAATGCTTACAATTTATGGAGCTTTTGCAAAGAAAGGAGATGCAGACCGCTTGTATCTACCTAGGAAGGAAGGTGGTCGAGGTCTACTTAGTGTTGAAGATGTTGTGAATATAGAAGAAGGTTGTCTATATAAATATATTTGTGAAAGTAATGAGATTCTTCTTCATGAAGTGAAAAGAGAAGAAATACTAAGAACTGGGATGAAAAAGAATCAAAGGTTACAAGAGAGAGGGTTAAAATTATTTGGAAAGAAACTACACAGTGTATTCTTTAAGGATACTGCATTTAGAGATAATGATAGCTGGAATTGGTTGGTCAGGGGTGATCTTAAAATATCTAATGGGAACACTTTAATGGCAATCCAGGAACAAGCCATTTGCACTAGGTCCATCAAACATTACATTGACAAAACTGCAGAATCACTGATGTGCTGATTGTGTAATGAAAGGGAAGAAACCTTATCGCATATTGTATCTGAATGGCCAATTCTCGCACAACACCAGTATAAAAAATAAAGACATGACAAAGTCGCTCAGGTACTACACTGGAATATATGCAAACTTTATGAATTGAACCACGATGAGAAGTGGTATGAGCATAAGCCAGAAGTGGTACATGAGAACGACAATGTCAAACCTCTTTGGGACATGTGCATGCAAACTGATAAGGTTCTTGAACATTCCAAACACGACTTAATCTTTCTAAACAAAAACAAGAGAACTTGCTTAATCATTGATATAGCCTGCCCCTTCGATACCAAAGTGCAAGAGAAAGAACACGAAAAATAAATAAATATCAAGGAATTAGTTAGACTATGGAAATGTAAAGAAGTCAAGGTGATTCTCATTGTAATTGGAATGTACCCCACTCCCCACATCGCAACGTCACCAGTTCGGCCGTTCCAGGTTCGGATGGTCACCCGGTACTACTCGGGAGAAGTTGCCGTTCTGATGAAGGCTGCCGATGTTGAAACGTTTGGTCCAGCGACTCCTCACTCCCACGTTGTGTTTGTTTAGATTAGTGAGCAATCAACTGGGGTGGGTCAGCAACCGTGTTTCACTGTGAAGAGAAGGGTCATTTTATGCAGAACAGTTGAATGAAAGGAATTAAGTTTGTAACGAATTGGTCAGTTTTATTTTCTTAGAAGAATAATAATTTTTTTTAAAATAATTAAATATAATGTACACTAGTTTTTTTCCAAAATCAGGTCATTCGATATTATCAAAGTTTAACTGCGTGTGTCAGTCGGATCGACGAGCGTTAATAATTCTAGGTGTCTGGATCATTGTCAGTGAAAATCTGTTCTAAGTTCGGGATGAGAAAAGAACATACACAAACTGATATGTCGGGTTCGGTGGGGAAAGTACAGAGGCAAGTTATTTCATCCGATTCTCTTGTAACTAACGGCCTCACCAACTGGCGGTGTCAGCGCCCGACGGCCTCTCACTAACTCTCTGTCTCTCACTCTCTCTCCGACTGTGACTAAAACTGTCTTTGAAAACTGTTCTCGCTTGCCTTTTATCGAGACATACTTCCCCTCTACCTGGGGAGGGGGGGGGGGGTTCACGGTGGTCTCCGATTTATCCTGAGAAATAAATTTGATTGCATTTATCCAGAGCTTCTAAAAGTAATTTCAACACAGCTGCCAAATTCGTTTATGACCGTTTATTTCTGATTTCAACAACAGCTGAGAGATATCAGGACTGTCCCGCAGGGTGATTAACAAGCGGCCATCTTTCTCGGACGACCACTTAAAACCAATTGACCCGATTCTAGATTTAACACTCGACCATAATTCTAACTCTCGCTGAGTTCAGCTGTCACTCTCATATCGACTTTGAGAAGTTAATTCTTTTTGTTCTTTATCTTTTGATAAGCCCATAAAATAATTATTCGGTTTCTTTCTCTCATTACCAACTGTGCAATCCGTTCAGAGATTTAAAAGTTTTTCTTTCTGTCTATTCATACTAGCGCAGTAATTGTACCATCGATCTTCGTAGGTCAACTCATGCCTGCGCTGCCCGACATTGTCACAGGAACGTTTGGAACCATAACGAAAAGCCACCATAAATTGCTTAAACATCTTGACGAGACAATTTCTTTTCAAATTCTACAAAAGGCTTGTCTGTAAGGAATGGCAAAAGTGTTACGGTACAACTTGAATGCCTAAAGTCAAGAGAATTGACTTGATGTTCAAAAAGAAGCATCCAACTAAAAACATCCAAAAGTTGAGACTACTATGAAATAATGATAATAATAATAATAATAATAATAATAATAATAATAATAATAATAATAATAATAATAATAATAATAATGGTAATTATAATAATAATAATAATAATGATAATAATGGTAATTATAATAATAATAATAATAATAATAATAATATAAAAACATTCTACTTAATTTTGTGTGTCCTACTGCAGTAAAGTAGGTAAAGTTTTATCTAACTTATTCATATACACAATACATATACATATATATTCGCATTTAGTTAGTATCCATATAATTCTTGCTAGTATATGCTGTCACTAAGAATAAGGAAAAAGGAAAGCTTCTGTATTGTTAGCAGTGGGGTATATTTCTGTGCATTTCTAATGGATTGAAAAACTATGGTGAATGGCCAACTGGGATATGCCTACTTTCTCTCTCTCTCTCTTACTATCTCTCTCTCTCTCTCTCTCTCTCTCTCTCTCTATATATATATATATATATATATATATATATATATATATATATATATATATATATATATAGTAAGTTATGAAAATATATTTATGGCAATTAAGCTACACAGAGGTTCCCGTGTTTCATCCCCGGAGGGAATCTTCAGGCTAAAATGCATGGAGTTTGTTTTGCTGGGTGTTTTTATATACACAGCTAGCTAGTTAACAATGAGATTCTTTGTTGTTCTCTTAGCCAATCGTTGGGTTTCTCACGGTTAGTTTTACTCCTTATTTCCTGTTCTATTGCTTTGTTGTGTCAATATGTTGATATAATGGATGAACTTATTTTAACACGTGGTTCCTTGTATTTCTATTTTAGATTTTAGTTTTTAAGTTGTTAGGTTTTAGTTCAGTTAAAAAAATTTTTTTTTTTAACTTATTTGTTTGTTTATTTATTTATTTATTTATTTATGTATTGTTAGCCCAAGGTAAATTTTTTCTGTGCAGACAGCTGTTTGCTATCTCACTTCTACAGTTTAATAGATTTCGTGGGTCTTTAAAGTTTAGGATTTCAAAAGTGCATGCAGTATAATGAAGATTATTTGAAAGTGGGTTTCATTACTTCATCAGAAAATAAATCGAATCCTTTGTGCTTACTTTGCGAAAAGACATTTAGCAATAATAGCATGAAGCCATCTAAGATGAAAGAACACTTGGAAAGAATTCATAGTGATAAGACAGACTAAGATCTTGAATTTTTCAAAGCTCTGAAGACAAAATTCAATAATAGGTCAAGCCTGGAAATGTTTTTTAAGCTACATGTAAAAACTGATCTGGAGGCAGGACAGAAATCTACATACAACATAGCTCTTAATATTGCAATGAAAGGAAAACCTCACACTATTGGCGAGGAAGTGATTATTCCTGCGCTACATGAGGTTATTGGTAATGTGTTGAAGGCTAACGCAGACACTGTTTTAAAGTCTGTTCCATTGAGTGGCAAAATATTTCGGACGATGATTTAAAGATATTCACCAATCATCTGCCAAAAACTTCAAGATGATTTCAGTGTTCGGTTTGAAGACATAAGGAGCATGAAAATACCTGCATGGATAGTGACACCGTTTGACGTAAAATTTGAAAATTTGGGTTTGGAAATAGATCTTGAGTGCGAACTGGCAGAATTGAGCGTCGATATTGCGGCGAAAATTAGTTTTGAAAGCAGAAGTCTGAGCGACTTCTGGTACAAGAACTGCATTAAATATGCAAAACTTGCAACTGAGCGATTCCTTCTGGCATTTCCCAGCTCTTACATGGGAGAAGCTGGTTTTAGCCATGCAAATGCAATCCTCAACAAGCAGAGGAATCGACTCAACCTGGGGTAGCGCAGTGACCTGAGACTGAAACTGACCAACGTCCAGCCTGACATCAATGCCCTGATTCGTGACCATCATAATCATCCGTCACATTAATGCCATCAATATAGAAATAAACATCACTTCAGAAAAAGTCGATATTTTTCAAGTTTTTCATGATTTTTTTCTATGAAATTGAAATTTACTTATAGGTCAAAGGTACGGGTGCGTTATCATCCGACTATTATTCAATTTTTCATACACAATAAATTTAGTGAACATCTAATTTCATCCATTTTAGCTCGAGTTTTTATATCATTTGATATAGATGTAGGCCAAGATCTGAAGGGAGTCGCTGGGGAAGGAAGAGAGACACAAAGGGGGTCAGAGATCAAAAAAGTTTGACGACCCCTGATCTAAATAATACTACTTATCAATCCTCATCTAAAAAAATTCCGAAACAAAGTCACTGACATAATGGGAATGTAAGTCTATTTATAAAAATCCATAAAGGCATCTATTTTTTTTGTTATTTATTCTTGAAAATGACCCAAGCTGGCCAAAAGCTCAAATGTATTAATTAGGATTATAGACTTTTTTTTTAACTTTTAATCCAAAAATACGGAAAATAATCTGCTTACTTTAAACATTTATTTAAAAATTCAATCAATAAAACTTATCCCTATTTATTTGCCTCCCCACGAGGGCAGACTTAGGTACAAGGTCAGTTTTTAATGTGGGGAAAATCGAACTCACAAAAACAGGCACTCTGAATGGGAGGGGAGGACGGCAAAATTATTTTTAAATTGCCTCAGATTAGAAGGATCCCTGACCAAGGACAGAAAAGAGGAAGAGTATATCAGAACAAATACTGCCCTTTGATCTTAGCCAAAGAATTTTGGGTTCCTATTTACTTGCCTCCACACAAGAGCAGAGTTAGGCAAGGTCGATTGTTATGGTGGAAAAATCTACCCCCCCCCCCCCAAAAAAACACTCTGGATGGGGAAAATTTTTTTTTTAATTTACCGCAGTCTAGAAGGATCCCATTTGCACTGACCGAGAACAGGAGAAATGAAGTGTAGTATCAGAAAAGATACTGCACTTTGCCCCTAGCCAAAAGGCTAAGAAGTTTAAACCTGTCAGTTATTCTTATATTTAAACATATTAGCAAATATATGTTGTGTCCAATTGTAAAACAAGCTGCTTAATGTATTATTTGGATTGTTTCGGACTACTGTCCTCATCTTAGGTGTTATTTTCACAAAGTTTCGGTCGATGTAACCTCCAACCTTCTTCAGGTGTATCTTGACAATGGCTCTTATTGGTGAATGGTGGAAAGAATGTTTTTGTTCTTTTTTTCAAGAATTCAAAATGTATGATGGTGGTATAGACGTTGAATCTGAGAGAAGCCCAAGGGGTTGAATCTTTTGCTGATCAGGATCTGATCGCTTTCTTTAAGCACTAGCTGATTATCAATATTGGATGTGATAGAAAACGATTACATGCCTCGTTTAAAAAAAAAAGTGGATATAAGTAGTGAGCTTGTGTGTACGAAAAGGAGTCAAGTATGAGTACATGTTCTCTGCCTGATGACTGATGGATGGCGGATGCGGTTCCTAGTGCCCTCGGACCCCAGCATTCCGGGTAAGTTTAGCCTCTTAGCTAGTCGAGTAAATGCTCCCCCCCTCCCTGGTAATAGATCCTCCAAGATGCCCACTACTCACTTTCATTTTTTGACCATGGCCTACCTTAATTTGTATTTACACCACCCATTTCCAAAACTACATTCCCATTTTCTTTTTTTCCCACTTACATCCCACTCCCATTTAGAGATTGTTCTGCTTGTTTTCAGTTCGGAACAAACTGGAAAATAGTGGGCGCTCTTTTACTTAGGAAGGGCTGGAAAGATCTTACTCCCTCCACTCCCCACTTCACTCTAATGAATTTTTGGACATAAATATATCTATGAAAAATAAAGATTGTTGACAATTTGGGGATATTTTAAGTAGGATGGCCCCGAGAGTAAATGTGGTATTGTAGTGACTGAGATGATTTTAGTTAAGAGTAGGATAGACGTTTTTATCACTTTTGACCAAGGATGACCAACACTTTTGATGGACTTGTACCAGATTCTTATATTTTCTTCAAATAAATAAGGCAAAGTGTAATATCTGTTCTGACTGAGTCAACTTTTATTTTTGTTTCAATCTAAAGTCCCCTTTTTGGAACAACTGAATTTTCCCACTCATTAAAAACCGACTTTGTGTATAACTCTGCCCTCGTGGGGAGGCAAATAAATAGGAACTGCATCTCTAGTATAATAGACTGTTCCTATGTTATTACGACTGGTATAACCTGTACTATGTCTCTCAAAACAACTAATAAGAATGTTAGAACAGAACAAAATAATTACATCTATATAATAATACACTAAGTCATTTCATGTTCGTACGTTTGTTATCAACTTTCACACACATAGAAAACGAGATCCAAGATGTTGATTGGTGATTAATCTTACGTCGCTAAGGTAAACAATTCGAACTTTACTCATTTTAAAGCGAATTGTTCCAAAATCAAATTATGTCCTTCTGTCGACTAAAACAATTTTAAAGTAATTACATTTCAAAAAGTGACATTCATTTCATTTACCTGAACAATATTTATCTGACAATTATTTTTATTTTTACGGTAAAAAGATAAAGAATATTTATTGTTTAAAAAAGAATTCAATTGCTACAATTTTAAACAAACAAACAAATAAATAAATAAATAAAGAACATACATATTCGTTTTATTTATTTAAAGAATATTGAGTAAACAATGTTAATTTTTATGGAAGAAGAAAAGGTAATATTATTTTTAACAGAAAATCATGCAGATTGATGTAGAAATCACCGTGGAATTTCCACGGGGTCCTGCTAGTATTTAGTAGATTATCCTTATTAATATGATAAATTTGGCAACACCAAGAATCAAACAACTTAGATTTCGTTATAAATATAACACACACACACACACACACACACACACACACACACACACAGATTATTTTTCCATTAAGTTGAAATATTATTTCAATTTTTTATCACACACAAACACACATATATATATATATATATATATATATATATATATATATATATATATATATATATATATATAACTTCTTACAATATATATATATATATATATATATAGAGAGAGAGAGAGATAGAAGAAAAAAGAGTGATAAATATGCGACGATTGTCCAAATTTATTTCAAATTTCAATTGTTCAATGCAAGGCGTATTCAGTAATAAACTAGTGTTTATATATATATATATGAGAAAAGAAGGATGAGAGTAATCCGACGTAATGGGAAATGAAAAAGGAAAAAATATCTTTTGGTTTTTCATTTCCTATATATATATATATATATATATATATATATATATATATATATATATATATATATATATATATAGATGAATAGATGAAAGGATAAATAATCCGACGGTATGAAATTAAAATGGAATAAGCAGAAGACCTAAAAAGCTCAACGTTTCGCCCAAATGTTATATGGGCTTTGTCAAGAGCGAACGAAAAAATGCAAAAAATGACAAAAGACGAGAAAGTCTATAAATGACGAGAAATATATATGGTGATAGGGTTCATGTAGAGAGGGAAGATATGTAAATATGTATAGAGTCAGTGATAAATACATAGCAAAAAAAAAGTATGGGCATTGTTTTGACTTTGATAAATCTACTTTAATCAAGATAATACATAATAAATCAACATGTCGACTAATTGAATCTGCACTCATAGCCCTTTCCACAAATAAAATTAAACAGAGAATGGGCTTCTACTTTATCTCCCCTAACCTATCAAAAGCAATTATTCATGAAAACAAGATATATCTAGACACCGGTTGATTCCATGAGTTTTGAATTAGTCTTCCTTTGGACCCCCTTTCTACTCTTTATTCTTTTCTTTTCCGTTATTAATTTTTTTTTTTTTGCTATGTATTTATCTTTGACTCTATACATATTTACATATCTTCCCTCTCTACATGAACCCTACCACTATATATATTTCTCATCATTTATAGACTTTCTTGTCTTTTGTCATTTTTTACATTTTTTTCGTTCGCTCTTGACAAAGCCTATATAAAATTTGGGCGAAACGTTGAGCTTTTTGGGTCTTCCATTTATTCCATTTTAATTTCATATATATATATATATATATATATATATATATATATATATATATATATATATATATATATATATATATATATATATATTGTAAGAAGTTATATGCAACAATGAAGTTTTGTAGAAAGTTAAATGTTAAAATTAAGTTTTGTAGGAATTTATATACGAAAATGAAGTTTTGTAGGAAGGTAAATGTACAATTAAGTTTTGTAGCAGTTACAATGAAGTTATATACGACAATGAAGTTTTGTAGAAAGTTAAATGTTACAATAATCTTTTGTATGAAATTATATGCAACAATGAAGTTTTGTAGGAAGTCAAATGTGACAATGAAGTTTTGTAGGAAGTTAAATGTTACAATAATCTTTTGTATGAAATTATATGCAGCAATGAAGTTTTGTAGGAAGTCAAATGTGACAATGGAGTTTTGTAGAAAGTTAAATGTGACAATGAAGTTTTGTATGAAACTATATGCAACAATGAAGTTTTGTAGGAAGTAAAATGTAAAAATGATGTTTTGTATGAAATTATATGCAACAATGAAGTTTTGTAAGAAGTTAAATGTGGCAATAAAGTTTTGTAGTAAGTTATATATGACAATGAAGTTTTGTAGGAAGTTAAATGTGACAATGAAGTTTTGTAGAAAGTTATACGCAATAATGAAGTTTTGTAGCAAGTATTATACAACAATAAAGTTTAGTATGAAGTTAAAAGTGACAATGAAGTTTTGTATGAAATTATATGCAATAATGACGTTTTGAAGATAGTCCCCCATAACCAGATATATTCTGAAATTACATTAACCGGAGTAGTTAGATAAGAGTGTTTCAGTTGTAACAAAAGTGGAACAATAATATTGTTGGGTCTCTGTTCGTGCCAGACGTTCACAGAATGCGCAATAGCAATTTACAATAAATGAATGATACCTCTGTGGAATTTCCATGGTTCCTGCTAGTTATAGATTATCAAGTAAACAATCAAATTTTTAGTTTCAAATATCCGTTTATTTTTTCAGTTGTAAAGATGAAAACAGCAGTCCAAATAATCCAAACAATACATATTTTAACCGCTTCCTACAAAGATGGTATTTATTTTTATTTCCTATAATTTTTTATTTCCTATAATTTTTTTATTTCCTATAATTCTTTATTTCCTATAATTTATTTCCTATAATTTTTTATTTGCTATAATTTTTTATTTGCTATAATTTTTTATTTCCTATAATTCTTTATTTCCTATAATTTATTTCCTATAATTTTTTATTTGCTATAATTTTTTATTTCCTATAATTTGTTTACTTCCTATAATTCTTTATTTCCTATAATTTATTTCCTATAATTTTTTATTTGCTATAATTATTTATTTCCTATAATTTTTTATTTGCTATAATTTTTTATTTGCTATAATTTTTTTACTTCCTATAATTCTTTATTTCCTATAATTTATTTCCTATAATTTTTTATTTGCTATAATTTTTTATTTGCTATAATTTTTTTATTTCCTATAATTCTTTATTTCCTATAATTTATTTCCTATAATTTTTTATTTGCTATAATTTTTTTATTTCCTATAATTCTTTATTTCCTATAATTTATTTCCTATAATTTTTTATTTGCTATAATTTTTTATTTCCTATAATTCTTTATTTCCTATAATTTTTTATTTGCTATAATTTTTTATTTCCTATAATTTTTTTATTTCCTATAATTCTTTATTTCCTATAATTTATTTCCTATAATTTTTTATTTTCTATAATTTTTTATTTCCTATAATGTACATCCGCTTTTTTCTACTGGCACTGTGACTCATTAGCTTTGTTAATACAAGCTAGCTTTTCCACTTCGCCTCAAACTACTTAAAACTCGTCTTCTACAATCGCAGTAAATAATTTTTCGTTTCTTCCTATGTGTACCTAAAACTAAACTGAATTTCCATGAGCAAAGTTTCTTTCCAAGAACTACCTATTTGTGGAACACAATACCACAGGGCTGCTTCCCAGAGATTACAACATGGTCGTTTTCAAGTCCAATATTAACAAATTCTTGTCGAGCCATCCTCTTAAACAATCAAAATTTTCCCAGTCTCAACCATCATCTTCAATCCTCAAGGTGTTGTCTCACCATCCACCATTGGGCCTTGATAAACAGTAGTACAAAAAATGAAATAATTGTTTTTAAATATAAAAGGGAACACATTGATGTTCATCTTTTCAAACAAAGTCAATGCACTAATTTTAAATTACAATATTAAGCAGGCTTCCTCACTTTTTTCTTTTATCTGTATGTAATTAGCGGAAATTACGACCCCGGGCGACTCCGGATATTCCTGCTAATTAATTATAAAATGCAGGAAATCTTTTTGCTCCAAATAAACACATATAAGAAATAGAATTTATTAAAAGAAATAATTAAATATATGAATTGGATTTAGTTTTTTAAATGCATTAAAACCTTTCCATCCTTCACCTAATTACATATATATCTATACTAATAAAGTAAGCTCTATTTTCCCCAGCAACTTTAGTTGAAATAGGACTTTAAACACAAGCGCTGTATACAATTCCAATATAGTCACGCTTTATGCCAATAATTGATGTGTGTGTTTCCGAAATTATCAGTCAGATATATTCGATTTTATAATTTCCTGCATTAATTCCGGCATACCAGACTCTCTCAAACAAGTCATACATACAGGAAGTCTGAGTAACTTTTACTCACACACAAAAATCTACTACCACCAACACCATCTTACACCAGGACTTCCTCTTCATAGGATAAATTTTCCAGCTCCGACCATCATTTGAAATAGTATTCATTACCATAAATAATTGCATGTAAAAGAAGCGGTATATATATATAAAATAAATACACCAGAGTTTTTCATTCCTTCATATGATTATATATAATTTATGAAAAAAAAACCTAAAACATTTAATTCCTTCAAATGCTTACATATATAAGAAATGGGATTTATGAAACAAATACCTAAAACAACTTTCATTTATTAAAATTCTTACATGTATAAGAAATGGGATTTATTAAACAAATACCCTAAACCTGTCATTCACTCAAATACTTACATATATAAGAAATAGGATTTATTAAGCAATTACCCCAACCTTTTATTCACTCAAATGTTTATATGTATAAGAAAATGGTTTGGTATGGTTTGGTAGTTTTGTTTTACGGCATATCAACCCTTTTTGGGTTATTTAATGCCGAATCTGGTCATTATAGTAAAAGTTTTTATGCTTCAAGTTCTTTATATCTTCAAATGTTTAATCATCGTTTTTGGTTTGGTAGTTTTGTTTTACGGCATATCAACCCTTTTTGGGTTATTTAATGCCGAATCTGGTCATTATAGTAAAAGATTTATGCTTCAAGTTCTAAAAATAAAATTAAAAAGGGGAGGGAGAAAGGGAGAGGGGCTGTTGTTTTTTTTTTTGGTTTTGTAGAACATAATTAAGTTTTACAAAAAAAAAAAAAAAAAAAAAAAAACGTCAATGTAGGTGAATTTCGTCTCAGGGAGCCACAGGACAGCCTGATCTGGTATCACCAGGTAAGAAAATGGGATTTATTAAACAAATGCATAAGTGTTATGATACCTACCTTTATAGACTACATGAACTCTTCTGCTTCACTATAAATACCGGGAACACATACTTCTCGGTGTTGGAACTACCCCAGTCTATTACTTGCAGTCAAACAGACGTTCAACCACTTTCTTTATATGCTGCATTTATACTTCCTTAAATATACCTTGTTTCACTTAATTCGGAGTTCACGTCTTCTTTCCGGACCCCTTACTGGTCCACAACAGTAAGAAATGGGATTTATTAAACAAATACATGAAACATTTAATTTCCTCAAATTCTTACATATATAAATTAATACCCCAACCTTTCATTCACTCAAATGTTTGCATATATAAGAAAGTGGATTCATTAAACAAATACCTCACACCTTTAATTACCCACAGATACACGTATAAAGTAATGGATCATATTAAACAAATGCAAATAAAAATTTAAATTTTTCTCGTAGGTATTTAAAAGTATTAAAACAATTTTATAAAGCATTGTTACACTTATGATTTGATGTGTGTAACATTTCAAACAGCAAAAGAGAATGCAGCATGAATAATTATAATGAAAACATATTAAACATTTTTTAAGTTTATCCATGAATATATTGCATCGGTACATCTATCAGTAAGTGTGTCTTTAAATGCATTCATGTGCACGTCTTCCTTTCTATCTCTCTATGTATGTGCATTGGTTCGTGTGCGCGTGTGTATATGATATAGACAATGTGCTTATGTATACATGTAAGTGTGGACAATTTACATAAATATGAGGAAGGGTAAAAAAAATGACATTATTTTTTTTCAAGTGTAAACATAATGACAGGTGTAGCAGTCAGATCAGACATGAACAACAGATATGCAAAACTAAATATACATACATCCACATACAAGTTTATATATATATATATATATATATATATATATATATATATATATATATATATATATATATATATATATATATATTCATCTTATCCAGATACACGTTTTTTGTGTGTGTAAAAATGAAACCTTGTAAAAAGGACTAACGTTCTTCTATGCTAGTTATATTCAGCCGAAGGTATTATATATTATATATAAATATCTATCTTATATTATACAGAAATACATATTATATATAAATACATATTATATATAAATGCATATTATATATATAATACACTTATATATATATATATATATGTATATATATATATATATATATATATATATATATATATATATATATATATATATATATAAAATAGATATAAATAATATATATATATAATAGATATATATTATATTAGGTAGTATATATATAATATATATAATATATATTGTTATATAAAATATATATCTGTATCTATAGATAATATGTATCTATATCTATATATAACATATTCATATATATATATGATATATATTCTATCAATAATATATTTATACACCTATATATCTCTCATAATAACGTGTCTATGTAATACCTCTCTATATAATTTTTAGTATATATATAATTTATATTATATATATATATATATATATATATATATATATATATATATATATATATATATATATATATATATATATATATATATTATATGTAATGTTTTTATAGAAAGGAAGGATGAAGGTAACCTGATGTAATGTGAAATGAAAAAGGAAAAACCAAAAAGGATGTTTTTTTTATGTATTCATCAACGTTTCGTCTTTATTTGTAAGACTTCTTCAGGATGATAATATTAAGAAAAATGGCACGCAAGTACGTGAAAATATTGGGTTGACATGATGAGTTGATGGGAAGAAGTAGTAGCCACTACTTGGATCAGTAGGACCGAGGTCCGGGCTTGGTGAGGTCAATAACTCTCTCAGTGCACTTTTCTCGCATGCACTAGAGCACGACCATGCCATCAAATTCGAACAAGCCAAAATCATCAAATACATCCACAACAAATCTCGACGAAGACTACTGGAAACCGCAATAATCACTGCCACCAACACCATCAGACAACGAAATGGCTTCTATAATCTATCGCCCTTAATAAGCAAAATTATCCCTACTGAACAAAAACTCATTCCAGATCATGGATAACATCCATTTTTTCTCTTAGATCTCAATTATACTCACCCATATATCTCCGCATACACCCCCACACACACATCTTCATTCACCACGAATCCGAACCTTCTAACTTACTCTTCCCCCACATTCTTAACATAGCCAGCTGGTCAAACATTCCCACTTTTCAAAATATTTAAAATATTTCACACCTAATCACAACAAATCTCCCCTCTCCCCCTCACCCATTTCACCCTTACCCACCCATACCTCCCACTCTTAAACCACCTCATATTTTCAAATCTTCTCTAAAACCGTGACATTACCCACTCACCCAAATCACAGAGCCTCCCCCTCCTTTTTTCCACCACCTTCCAATTCTCCGCATACCCCCTCCCACCCCACACACATCTTCATTCGCCACGAATAAAACCTTCCAACTTACTCATCCCTCACATTCTTGACATAGCCAGCTGGTCAAACATTCCCCCCCTCCTCTTTCCTCACCTCTCCACTTCTTCAAGAACAGCTATCCACATTATTCCCGCTCACCCCCACCCCTCCACTTTTTCCACTCAGAACCATCCACATTTATTTCATTCTATGCGACTGACCTCACCAAGCCCGGACCTCGGTCCTACTGCTCCCAGTAGTGGCTACTACTTCTTCTCATCAACCCATCATGTCACCCCAATATTTCACGTACTTGCATGACATTTTTCTTAATATTATCATCCTGAATAAGTCTTACAAATAAAGATGAAACGTTGATGAATATATAAAAAAAACATCCTTTTTGGTTTTTCCTTTTTCATTTCCCATATATATATATATATATATATATATATATATATATATATATATATATATATATATATATATATATATATATATATATATAATATTAATATATAATATATAATTTATATTATATATAATATTTATATATATGTATAAATTATAGATAATATATAATATATATATATATATAATTTATATTATATAAAATATTCATATATAAGTATAATAATTATATATAATATATATATATATATATTATATGTATAATATATATATATATATAATATTTATATATAGACATAATATTCATATAATATATATATATATACTGTATACGATATATAATATATATATAATATATATTATATATATTATACATATATTTATATATAATATATATACTATATATTATATAGAATATATATAATTTGTATATATATAATATTTATATAATATTTATATATAGAAATAATAGTGTTGTATGATATATATATATAATATAAGAAATATAGAAATATATAGAAATAACATTGTTGTATAATATATATATAATATTTATATATAGGCATAATATTTATATATAACATATATATAAAATATATGTAACATATATAAAATATATAAAATATATATAACATATATATAATATATATAATATTTATATATAACATATATATAATATATATATACTATTTATATATAACATATATATAACATATATATGATATTTATATATGACATATATATATATAACATATATATATACTATTTAATTATAACATATATAATACACACACACATATATATATATATATATATATATATATATATATATATATATATATATATATATCTATATATATCTATATATATATATATATATATATATCTATATATATATATATATATATATATATATATATAGAGAGAGAGAGAGAGAGAGAGAGAAGTATTAGAAGGCTATTACAATACAAGAAATAGAAATATGTCGACGTTGAGAAGTAAGACAAAAACAAGTGATTTTTTTTTCATTTTTTATAGTAAATCTTACTTGATTAAGTAAGACTTCTACACTTCTACAAGGTAAAAAAATTAATTGATTACCACTCTTAGCTATTATCCCCTCTACAAAAATATACATATTTAAATAATTAATTTAATTTAAACAAATATAACAAGAACCATTTCATCAGTTAAATGAAATATGAAATTTAAAAAAAAAATAACATATAGTTTTAGTTTTATTCCATTTGATGCGGACATTAATATTTACTGCATTATAAGCATATAACAATATTACCATTCCGCACGTGTTTTAGAGATTTGAAACACCTACGATTTGATAAAGAGGTCTTTCCTCGAAATATATCATGGAACACAGCCATATACATTATATCACCGTGTAGAAGTTTTACTTAATCAAGTAAGATTTACTATAAAAGAATTCATTAAAAAATCACTTGTTTTTGTCTTACTTCTCAACTCCGACATATTTCTATTTCTTGTATTGTAATAGCCTTCTAATACTCCTCTATATACGCATTGCACACAATGCTTCAAGCAAACTACCTCTCCTTATTATATATATATATATATATATATATATATATATATATATATATATATATATATATATATATATATATATATATATATATATATATATATTAAAGCAAGGAATATAGACGTTTGTGACATTTTTGGGGGTGGAATGAAATTGAAAAGTGTAAAAACGAGAAGAAACAATACATCTCACAAGTGGATCACATTGAATCCTAGAAGCCACTCCTTTTGTTTACAAAGGGAGGGTTTAAATGACTTAATATATATTGCTTCCAGGACTTTAATGTGGAATAACGAATGTGATCTACTTATGACAGAAAACCTGTCACTAGTGTAAGCTGATGCACATTCGGCGCTATTTATAAGATGGTCAGCAATAGCTGACCGGGATGTGTTGACTAATTTATTTAAATTATTTAGTCGGCCCCGGCGTATTGCAGGGGGATGTGTTGTTTTATTCTGGATTCAAACCTTTGCACTGTACTTCCCACGTATACGGTATCGCACCAACATTTAAATTGACAAATAATATTACTGATATGTTGGGGTGGGAGAACATCTTTGTGAACGGATTTTAACAAAGGTCGAGCAAAAAAAAATAATTCTAGGGTTAGATGCCTGATAACAACGACGCACAGTTACAGAAATTTGATTAGCAAGTTTTATGCTAATATTACCTAACTAAGGTAATCTGAAGTACGCCGGACATTTTTTTTCCTAAACTTGTCACTGGTCTCCATTCTACTTTTTAAAGTTTTTAGTCGTAATGTTTGAATTATTCCAACGTATTTACCTTGATAAGTGTGGACGAAAACCGGCTTAGTATATTCATGTATTGTTTTCTTTTTCCTCTCGTTTTTACACTTTTCAATTTCATTCCACCCCCAAAAATGTCACAAACGTCTATATTCCTTGCTTTAATAAAATTTTGTACCACTAGAAATTTATATATATATATATATATATATATATATATATAGTATGCGTGTGTCTCTTGTGTAAGGAAAGAAAACAACCAAAGTGAAAAACACAAAAGAATAGATTTTCTTAAGATTCGGGTTAAAGATTTTCTTAAGATTCCGGTTAAAAAGGGCTCTGAGCGTCTGCTATTCGTGGACGTAACTTTTGGAAAAAAACATTTTGATTTTTTTCCATAAGTTACGTCAACAAATGGCTGACGCTTAGAGTTCTTTTTAATCGGAATCTTTAGAAAGTGTTTAACTAAAAATAAAATCTCACCTAAGACGTGAAACTCGGGTTTCTAAAATGGACGCTTAAGTTTATAGTATATAATTAATAAATACACACACATATATATATATATATATATATATATATATATATATATATATATATATATATATATATATATATATATATATTGATCATATTTGAAAAATATTGGTTCTAAGTTCATTTTATTTCAACTTGTTTAATTAATATATATGGATTAATTTGAAAAATATTATTCATAAATAATTATATATATATATATATATATATATATATATATATATATATATATATATATATATATGTCTGTATGTATTATGTATATTTTTAGAGTAAGTTTTGCTTCTTAAATAATACATTGGGTTTTGCATAGACAAATTCCGTATATAAACCAGTGGTTCCCAACTAGAGTATACATGAACCCCCAGAGTCAATTTAACACTTATGGGGATCCACAATTTTCCCTCAAAAGAATTCATTAAAAATTTAACTTTTTTAATAAAAAACAAATAGAATAAGCTATGTTGGACCGACTCATCAAAAATAGGTCCATAGGTAAACTAAGGTTGCGAATCATTGATATAAATAGATAATAATTATCTACGGTGTTGAATCATAGAAATGTCTGGGGGGAAAAGAAAGAGAGAGAGACACTGATAGAATTTGAACTTCTGTTTAAGAATAAGAATCTTGGCTGAAACATTTTTCTGTTTGCAGCTTTTGTGTAGAGAGACAAAAACCCACCGGCTTCAAAGCGTGTCAGATGTTTTGCATGTCGAGCGGCCATTTTCTAGAGAGAACAAACTTGTGCTTATAATTGTGGATTTCTAAAGTCGGAACTAAGTTGCTTATGTGGGCAACCGATTTGCATGTGTAGAGGCCAACCAACTTTAAACAGACGGATTAAACACAGACGGGCAGTTCGATTTCTGACAGCTGATAGAAAACGCCAGTGTGTTTGTAATTTCATCAGTGTTGTTACGGTGTTGTATGAGCAGGAGTTCCTTCTGAAGTTTGGACCGTCTTTGTGACCTTATTACGGCCACAAGAGATACATCTTTGTTTCTTACTGTAACTTTAAAAGTTTTAAAGGATTTTTTGCAACGTCTGGACTGGTGTTCCAACCACGAGTCTCTCCCTCTTGGACAGGGTTCAAAACAGCATCTCTAACCTAATATGTCCCGCACTGTCTACCAAGATCCAGTCCCTGTCCATCGACACAATGTGACATTCTTGTGCTTGTTTTGCAAGTACTTCCACGGAATATACTCCGATTAGCTTACCGCACTTGTGCCCCCTCAACGTACATACCCCTGACAAATCCAACTAGCAGCAAAACCCCACCCCTTCACTGTAGAGATCTTCAAATGCAGGAAACCTTTCTACTCTAATAGCTTCTTCCCTCGGACTACTTGCCTTTGGAATTCCTTCCCTGCTTCCTGTTTCCTCGACTGTACCAACATGCAGAAATTTAAATGTAATATGGGCAAACATTTTGCTACACAACTCTCTACTTGATGCAGTGTTACTACGGTGTTGTATGAAGAGGAGTTCCTTCGAAAGTTTGGACCACCATTGTAACCTTATTACAGCTACAGGAGATTTACATACATCTTTGTTTCTTAGATTTTTTTATGTTTAGCCCCGTTGATAATTATTATCTATTCATTTGATAGGTCCTTTGTCTATGCAAAAGCACAAGCATCCTTTAAAAAGTAACGCTTACACTAAGCATATACTGCCGGATTCGAAATGCAATATTTGCTCAATTCATATGTATGTATGTATGTATAAATGTTATTGAGAAATAATACGATGTAATATTAATTGCAATACATAAGGGAAAAAGGAAAAATCTTTAGGGGGAAAATGCATGCTAATTTTCTAGGTAAATTTACTAAAAAAGATTGTAAATATTTTTCATTGTAAAAATAAAAACATTAAAAAACTTAAAATAAAGAAGAGGAAAAAAAGCACATAAATATTTAAGAATAGGTAAGAAAATTTTGACACTTTGAAATTGTAAATAAAAATTAAAATGCTGACCTGAATTCACTGTAAAGAAACAAGAGGAAAAATTATATATATGTATATATGAATATATATAATATAATATAATATAATATAATATATATATATATATATATATATATATATATATATATATATATATATATATATATATATATATATATATATATATATGAAGAATGTAGAAATAATTGTAAAAAGAGGATATCCCAAACATACAATCCAATCAATGCATATAGTGCGATTTTATATTTCATCATTATTATCAAATACTTCTTCAGAAACGAGTGAAAAACATTTTTTTTTAAATTTACAAAACTGACATTAGACGTTTTGGTGGTAGCAAAAAGGTGGGAGGGAGAAAGAGGGAAAACAGAAGAAAAAAGAGTGACGCTGTAGTATAGTTAACACCGCAAAAGGGGGGGGGGCAAACAAATATAGAACAAATAACTTTGACTAAATGCAAGAAAATGTAATTTTCTAGCGACCTGCATAATTTTTAAGTTTTTAAACATTTTATAAAAATTTTTTTGTAGCCTTAAAGGCTTGTAAAAACAAAATGGATGACTATTTAGGCCAAACGCTTCGATATAGTGCAACTTATTTTGAAATAAAGAAGAACTTTAAAACAGTTTCAGTAAGTTCAAAATATACAGATCGGTCGAAAATTAAATTTTAATGCGTTTGGTGACAGTTATTAGTTGTATTTTCGACGTTTTAGTTGTGAAACACGTGACATAGAATCTAAAAATCAAAAATTCCAGCGGTCCGTTTTTACAAACCTCTGAGGGTACAATACAAATTCTAAAAAAAAGACACTTAGAAAAATTTAAAAACTGTAGAACCATGCATGTCGATAGAAAATTAAATTTTCTTGCGTTAGGTGAAAGTTATTTGTTGTATATTTGTTAGTTTGTTGTTTTTTGTTAACACCGTTTGCATTGTTAACTATAATACACTTTTGATGAAAGAGGAAAGAAAAGAAGACAAGAGATAAAAAAATGTGACTTTTTTGCCATGTCTGAGATTTTCCTTACTTTCTTCTTTTTTTCTTTCTCTTCCTTTTCTTTTTTTTTTTTTTGCCCAACGTTACAAAAGTGAGAAATGTTAAGGTAGATAGATAATGTCTTGATGGAATCGTGGATCAACCATGATGAATTGGTGAATGTTTTTGAATACATTAAGTTTATATTTCGTCTTATTAATCCAAAGACTTAATCAGAAATGAGTGAAAAATTTATTCTTTTTGAAATTTACAAAAAATGATATTAGACATTTTGGTTATAGTAAAGGGGGGGGGAGAAAACAGAAGACAGAGGAAAGAAAATAAGAAATAAAAAAGGCAGACTTTCCCTTTTCTTTTCTTGGTTTCTTTTTTTCTCTCTTCTTTTTGTCTTTTTCTGGCCTTCCAGTTACAAATGTGAACAAGTGCAAATCATATGTCCATTATCAGAGCTTACTGAAAAATGGTTTACCTAGAGAACAAAAGGATACTGACATAAAAATGGCAATAGCCTAAGAAATATCAAGGTAAGATAGACAATGTCTTTATGCAAGTGTGACTGAATTGGTGGATGTTTTACATACATTGAGTTCTACGATGGATGAAATTACTTCCATGCTAGTCAACCGACAGGATTTTAAAGACCAGAACTGAATCGATCAAATCTGATGAGGTCATGATCGAAAAGAACTTAACGGCTAAAAGTTGAAACTATCTAACTGTAAAGTTGGATCAAAACAAGGAGAAAATTGACTAACATGAAGCCCATTCTAGGCAAAGAAACATCGTTTTCAACACAATTAAAATAAATTCTCTAAACTAAATGCACATTACAATTGTTGAAAAATAAAATATCTAAATAATCAAATATTAATTTAGTAAAAAAATATAAAATCAGATATTGTACAATGTTCAAAGCTCAAAACAAGTGCAGACAATAAAAATAAATGAAATATGATACATGCATATAATATATTTTTGAATTATAAAAGCAACACTTCTTAAAAACAATTCAAAACTACTTCCACTGTCTTCACTGAAAATTTTTACATATAAATACACTTTTTCGCCCAAATTCAGAAGGAAAACCAAATAATATATATATATATATATATATATATATATATATATATATATATATATATATATGTATATTAGCTTCCTGCACTGAAGATTGTGTAAGCATGAAACATCGATGTCTGTAGGTAATAAATTGTTAATATTTATTTATAAAAATATTATTATATAGCCCCCTTTACTAAGGCTGGGCACTCTGAGTGAATTTTATAACAAGCAGTACTACTAGCTTCATTGCGAGCTCCAATAAAAAATATAAAATATAAAAGTTGTTGTTGATCACTCTTCGCTGCTTGCTGTAAATACCCGCCGACTTGGCATTTACAAAGTTAAATTTCTCCTAACTTCCAAATTAATTTGTGGTGGCCAACGGGTAAATCTCTTGACTGCGAATCAGTGGCGATTTGTGATCTGAGTTCGTGCCTGCCGACCGTCGGGAATTAGCTTCCTGCACTGAAGATTGCATAAGCATGAAACATCGACGTCTGTAGGTAATAAATTATTTATATATATATATATATATATATATATATATATATATATATATATAAATTATTAAAAATAGCCTCATGAAAAACATAATACATGTATGTTAAAATATCTCTATATATAAATGTCAATGTCTATATGTGTGTGTTCCCTATAGAAAGAAAGGTTAAAGAATCTACATAAAAACTTTAAGAGTATTTATATGTAAGACTTTTCGGGAAAGAGAATGTCAGTTGTCATGAATTATATAATATATTTATTAGAAATAATAATTGTTAGGAATAATTGAATTATTTCAAAATGTATCAAAAGAATATGTTAAAATTAAAACGATCAAATATGTATATAATTGAAATTGTAAATGATATTATTTAAAATCTGTCTTCATCAAAGTTGTAAAAATCACAATATTTTGACTTTCTTTAGTATCTCGTCTAATCTGTGTCTTTTGCCAACGAACAGATTATTGGGATTTTCAACTGAACACTTTATTTAATCTATGACACTAAACTGTCTTACGATATGAGACCCACACGTTATTACAGCATCTAGCATCGATATAATAATACACCAAGGCAATTTCATATTCGTACATAAGTTTTCACCCTCCAACCCTTTAAAAAGATGAGAGTGGCCGATCGCCGAAGATGAAATGCAAAAATGTAATTTTAAAAATTTCATTTGACGTCGCTTTTGTGTCAAACGTAAAACTCGAACTCGAACTAAAATACACTTTCTTGGCCTTCGGGTTAGGATCAAAGTGTAGTATCTGTTTTCTGTTCATAGGTAGTACAATGATATAATCCCTTGTACCTTTGTGATTAATAGCTTCTTTAAATATAAGCTATATAATTAAATCTGTTTTCTGAGTCATATAAGGCAAACAGTTGTCTGTGTTGTTAAAAAATAAAATTTTCCAATCAATTTTTATTTTTTGATATTTATTTCTGATCGATGTTTTATTTTTTATTAGTCATAAATAAATGAAAGCGGGGGAGTTTTTACTCTCACGATCAGATCTTCTGTTACTGCCATCATTAACACTGAGAAGAAATTTACGAAGAGACATTTTCGATATTCACCAGTTAAAAAGAGGGGTTCTTAGAACATTTATAAACAAATCGACATTGATCTCTCTATGTCAGCTTTCAGATAAACAATTGCATTTTTAAGAGAAATAATAAATTATTTATTTATTAAATTTATTTGTATTTCATTAGGAACTAATTAAAATGTTGTTCTAATGAATTGACACTTAAATGCAAAATCACAGATCAAAGGTAGGGAGTTCGATGGGGATAAAATTCAGCCCCTGACTTGTACTTAAAAAAACTACCTTTGATTTTTGCAAAATTGTTCGAATCTTGACTTCCAAATTTAAAAGTCAGGAGTTAGCTGAAAATAAAAATCTGATTCCCAATTTCGGAGTCTGTTTTAATAAAAGAAACAACTGACTCTCCAAGGAATAATTTACTCTAGCAAATTTAATAAAGTGTTCAGTTTTGAAATTCCCAGTAGTTTTTTAGTATGACTCCTGAACATGTCTGAAAGGCGTGATAAGTGAAACATTGAAACCATTATAACTAAGATGAAGGCACGAGTCTGAAATTTTCTTTTCCTAAATTTAGAAAAAAAACAAAAATTACAATTACACTGCAAAACTTATATATATATATATATATATATATATATATATATATATATATATATATATATATATATATATATATATATATATATTACAAAAAGGCGGTTAGAAGCTGAATAATGCATTTATTATTATTATTATTATTATTATTATTATTATTATTATCATTATTATTATTATTATTATTATTATTATTATTATTATTATTATTATTATTATTATCATTATCATTATTATTATTATTATTATTATTATTTATCTTTTATTTATTTATTTTTAAAAATAAATATTTATTTATTTAAAAGTCCCACATTTTCGATGCAATATCGTCCTCATCAGGGGTGCAAGACATTTTTTTCTTTCTATTTTTTCTTTCCGGGCGACATGTTATCGCTAGTAGAAGGTAGAAATCTGTAAGTTGTTAATTCGGTAATAGTTCAAATGTCGAAGTCTGTAGGGGAATACGCACGGAAATGCGTTTGAAGATAAGAATATGTACTCATCTCCCATTAGAAAGAAGACAAAAATAAATGCATTGTTCAGCTTCCAACCGCTCCTTTTAAAATTCTCTCCAAGTGATAATATTGGGATTAATATTAAATCTTTAGTGCAATAAGCTCGATTTTCGAAAGAAAAAGAGCTTCAACATTTATCTTTATTATTTAAGAAAAACGTCAATTTTAAACGAAGAACCAATTCGAAATATCATATTATTTTAACACATTAGGCTGGCTAACATGTGTTTCAGAGCATTAATGGTTCGGCTATGATTTAAACAAGATGAAACAGCCCAAAAGTAAACAGTTTGTGATATATAAATCACTTTTGCAATCGGTTTCAGGCCGGGTATTTTTCTTCTTCAGAACCGGTTAAAAAGTAGGCCACACACTCTTCGTTTTGACCGGCTCCGAAGAAGAACAATGCCCACCCTGAAACCAATTGTGAAGGTGGTTTATATATTACAAACTGTTTACTTTTTTGTATTTTCAGCTTGCTTCAAGTATAGCTGGACCATTAATGTTTCTGAAACGTGCGTAAGCCAACCTTATATATTAAAATAATATGTTTTAGTTTTTATTCTTTGTTTGAAATTGATTTTTTTCTGTAACTATATAAATAAAAATATACAAAAATGAAAATGAAAATATTTATTTAAAAATAGAAATATTTATATCAGGCAAATATTATTAAATAACCCTGAGTTTTTTGTTTAATGATAATTTTTTTTTTAATTTTTCAAATAGTTTATTTAGTATTTTAGTTAAATTGGTGTATATTAATTTTGTGAGTTTCTTGTTACATAGAAAAAAGTAAGAAGAAACCCACGGAACTTACATACACCAATTTGACCGAAATACTAAATGGACTATTCGAAAATTTGAAAAAAGAAAAATTTTCTGATCAAATCAAAAAAAGTCAGGGTTATTTAATAAGGTTTGCTTGAATGAAAACATGCTGCCTAAATACACACATACAATAACAAGAACAACACCAAAATTAATTGTCATTATTCATTACATGTTTCATTTATGTTTCCCCTGTAATGTACATTTCATACCTCTTACAATGGTCCATTTTTTCAACGGCGTCTGCTAGTCAAGTTTATCAATTCTCTCACCATTTTTTGTGATTCAGTTAATGACCATATGTTGAATACTCATGACTGATCAAGGAATTGTTAAAAAATTGAGTATGTACTTATTTTTGTGTTTCCATTTTGATACTAGTTGATTTTTCTTGTTCAATAGTTTCTTTTTTCTTTAAATATTGCTGCTATTTTTTGTAACTTTTTATGGTTATCGGTATAGGGATATGTTTTTAATGTTTTCCCATTTTATTATTTTTGTATGTTTTCTTCTTTTTCAATTTCCGAATATATATATTTATAATGCAGTTGAATTTTTGTATATTTCATTTTTGAAGCTCATGTTATGGTGATTGTACCTATACTTGAATTCACTAGCAGTAGATCCTATATATATATATATATATATATATATATATATATATATATATATATATATATATATATATATATATATATATATATATAAATGGATAATATAAAAATCAAAGATTATATTAGATCGTATCAAGATACAGTGAAGCTCAATATAGTAGATAGAGCATTTATATATGAACAATGAAGTGATGAGGTGGATAAAATTTGTAGTTTACAAGTTTATTAATTCATCAAGTGTTAAAACAAGGAATAAAAATATAAAATCAGTCTTTAAACCATTGGTTTTTACGTCAGAAGGACTAACCAATAACAATTGAATATTAATTATTGGAGGTAAATATCTTGAAAATGCAAAATTGATGAAAAAATTTTTTTAAAAAAAGATTATAAGGAAAAGATGTCTCAATATATATATATATATATATATATATATATATATATATATATATATATATATATATATATATATATATATATATATAAGTTGTTAGCATGATAATTAGCGTTACAAATTCTTAGCCATTAAGCAACTATACTTTTGAATCTTGCACACGCTTAGAACATAATCAAATTCTTAGCCGTTAAGCTATCATACTTTCGAATCTCGCTTGCACTTAGAACGTAATCATGTTCGCATGTAACATTTTAATATTATAGAAGCTCTTTTAAAAGTTGTAAATTACTGGCAGTTTTAAAAAAATCAGCAGTAAAGACATATTTTAAAGCGCCGAGATTCACATTGCCTGAAAATGATTTGATGAATGAAATCGAAAGTCTGTATGTGGATGACTATATAAAGCTCCCTTCCTGGGTAGAGCTTATTAGTATGGATATCGCCAACTGCCATTAGCTTTAAGGCATAGCTCATTGGGTAAAACTAATTCGAGCTCCCGACACTTGACAATGTTTACATTCAGATATCACTTACATTCAGTCAGTGTCGCATGATAGCGCAGGGATAGGAGCGCCTACTGTCAGCTCGACGGTTGAGTTTCAATCCCGGCTTGAGGCACTAATTGGTCTAGCCGCACTGAAGAGCTGTGATACAGCGAAACAGTCTGTATGTGGATGACTATATATATATATATATATATATATATATATATATATATATATATATATATATATACGCTGAAGTAACCACATCATATTTAAATTATCTGGCAAGGAAGTTAATTCGAGGCATGATAATCCTACATATATATTAATTCTTCATATACTTTTGACTTTTGAATATTTTCTGAATTTTATTGGAATCCTTGCTGTCATTCATTTTAAATTACTACTAATCTTCTTTCCCACTTTATTAACTTACAGCGTTTCCGATCGGCGTGTATATGCTAACTTTTTTCTTTCTTTCTTTTTCTTTTTTAACATTTCTTTCTTTCTTTCTTTCTCCCTTTCTACGGTTTATTACACGTGACTATTTTTCCCCCAAATTGCGTTCTTTGTATAAATTTGAAAACTTTTCTGTTTTTAATTAAAGTTCTGCTACCAATCGATGATGATTGTATTTTAACAATCGAAATATTTTGGTAGAACTATTCAATATGTGTTTTTGAGTTTATCTTTTGCTAGTTGTTGATTAGCTTATCCTTTATTCCATTTTTATTTTTACATATATATGTATGTATATATATATATGTATATATGTATATATATACATATATATGTATATATATATATATATATATATATATATATATACATATATATATATATATATATATATATATATATATATATATATATATATGTATAAAATGAAACGATAAAGATAAATATTTTATCTTTATCTTCGATCCTATTGTGATCCTATCAAGGATGCTCAATATAATTGATAGAGCATTAATATGAAAACAACAGGATGATGAAAATAAAATTGGATAAAATACAATATTTATTAATTCATCAGATATTAAAGCAAGGAATATAAAAAAAGAAGTTTTTTTTCCCTTAATCCATGGATTTTTGAAAGATAAACTCTTTTCATCAGAGGAGAAAAATCAGTAAAATAATGTATTACTGGTATGTTGGACTTTGTCATCTGGATTCTATTAGATTATAACTCAATGCTCACCTTAACTCAGCCCTTCTGATAAACCCCCTGAATAATTTCATGGACACATTGTATTTTATACCCAACTTTTGTTCAGTAATACATTATTTTACTGATTTTTCTCCTTTGAAAATCCATGGATTAAGGAAAACATTTTTATTTCCTTGCTTGAATATCTGATGAATTAATAAATATTATATTTTATTCAATTTTTATTTTCATCATCTTTTTTTTCTAATGCATGGCCTCTGTTCAATTTTAAGAGACAATGAATACCCCTTTAAGGGTGGCTGCACATGTAATTGTGAAGCATGGGTTACGCAATTACCACCCAACCACATCTCTCCTGAGTCAGCACTGCTTGATTCCAACGGTAAGGAGAAGTCCAGGACGACTGGAAACAATGCCATGGTAAGCAGAAAGCACATACAGCACCAGGTATTCCCAAATAGTCACCCATTTTAGTACTGACCAGGCTCAACGTTGCTTAACATCGGTGATATGATAGGAATCAGTGTGTCAACACACACACACATATGTATATGTTTGAATAGCTTGAATATGTTTGTGGAGCAGGGTGATGGTGAAAATTTATGGAAGCACGGAGGCGTGAGAATACGTGAAATGATAATATCTGTTGCACATATATAGTATTTTTTAGTTAATTATAAAATGAATACTATGAAATAATCGGTATTTGCTTTGTAGCAAGTAATTATTATGAAAAGCACTAATTACGCATCAAAGTTAATGAAAAAGTAGCAGGAAAAGGAATTGGAAGTGCTAGAGGGTTATCTCCTCCGACTTCCTCTCTGACAATAGCAAGCAAGACAAAAACTTGTGAGCGGCTTGAATATAAAAATTGAAAACTCAGAGAAGCAAGATAACAAGCAGACGTACAAGATCCACAGAGTTTTAGAATTATATAGTGTCAGCAAGAGGAGCACAAGCAATCAAAATACGCCAAACGAATGGAGCGATAGGCTCAACCACACGCGACTTCTTCAACAGCCGTAGTCTGTTAATGATGCATCACACCGGAGACCATCGTGAATTAACTTGGCTTTACGAGCACTTCTCCATCACTACGATTCGGCCTGCCAAGCCAGAGGGACATCCGATGAAACTTCCTGATATTAACATATTGGTTTCGAAAAAGGACATTTTATTAATTAACTGTTATTTGTCGTTACATTCTTGATCTCAAATTAAAATATTCTAATAACTTCTAGTTTGGATAACTTTACATGAGATAGTTTTCCAAGCTGCCATCTACTGTGGTTTTATGACTAACCTCTCTCCTCTGTAATTGAAGTTGATGTAGCAATAAACTCCAAATGGTAAAATCCATTACGTTGAAATCTGAAAGTTTTGAGGGCTATTTGATGAAACTGGGAGTATTGGCTCTGAGCCAGGCAATAGTTTCCTTGGATGTATGGGATGTGACTCTACCTTATTGAATCTTCCTTCATTTTATTATTTATTAACTTCCTGATATTTGCATATTGGTTTTGAAAAAAGAACATTTTATTACTCAATTATTATTAACTATTAAATAAAATTTTATATTTAGTTTTGCACACTAAAAATTATGACAAAAAAATGATATAGATAAATGGGTCACGTTGCCTAAATTGTAAAAAGCTTTTTTCTTGAATGGATTTAATTTTAAATCTAATATGTAAAAAAATGCCAAGCATGCAGGTGAGCATTAGGAATGTATATATTTTTTTGCTGCATGTGGCATTTATGCAGTAGGTGTATTCATACGCATTATTTGAGCATTGCAATACCACGCGATACAGAACGAAATTCAGTCAGTATTGGACATAAAACAGTAGCTGTGTCAGGGTTATAGGCAAGTTGCTTTCCAAGACATGCTGTGGGAAGGTCAGAAATAATAGATGCAGACATAAGTTCAGTGTTTAATGTGTGGAAAATCAAGCTCCCCAAAAAGGGGTACTCTAGATTGTGACAAAAATAAAAATGGCCTCAGTCTAGAAGGACTTCTCCCTCACTGACCGAGGACAGAAAAGATGAAGTGTAGCATCAGAACAGATACTACATTTTGCTCTTAGCAAAAAATGAATTAAATCGCATAAAAAAGGCCCCTTTTAACTCGCGAGAGATAATGGATATCCCCTGCATGAGTAGTATAGTAAAGCAAGGGTGGCACACTCCAGACTACACCTCTCCTGCGCCGGCATTAGTTGAATCCAATGGCAAGGTTGAATATGTTTATGAAGACGACTGAAAACAATGCCAGGATGAGTAGAGAAAGACTGATGTTATTCTAGAGTTTTTCCAACAGTTAGACTAGTTGCACAACCCAGTCTAGTCTAACCTACTAGTTTATGTATTGATGAAAGCAAGATGTATATGAATTCATAACTTTACCAACGGTATTAATGAAAGTGATGCAGTAGCCTCGGCAACACTCGAACCTGGTATGCCAAGCCCACAGTCTGCACCCATAACAACTACACCACACCCGGATGGCAAGTGTTATATTGTCAAGATAATGTTGAGAAAATGAATTTGCACAATGCATGATATGAAAGTCAGTGAAAAAAAAAATAGAAATTCATTTTAATTCTATAAAATTGTTTTAATTTCCAACTTTTTAAATTTATTTATTTTCATTTTTTTTATATAATAATAATAATAATAATAATAATAATAATAATAATAATAATAATAATAATAATAATAATAATAATAATAATGAATTATTTAGTGACAACATACGAATGGAATTTGGCATCACTAAATGTGCCATTCTTGTTATAAAAAGGGGTAAGCTTGTCCATTCAGATGGCCTTGAACTCCCAACAACAGATCTGCTAAAGAATTCTGAAGGCGCATAAGATTAAAAACAAGGCAATGAAAACCCAGGTCACAGCTGAGTACAACAGAAGAGTAAGGAGTATTTTTAAATCACACCTCCACAGTCGAAATGCAATCTATGCTATCAATACCAGAGCAGTAGCTATCATTCGATATACTGCCGTATACTTGACTGGAATGTAAATGAACTAAAATGTTTGCATACCAAAACACGGAAAATGCTTGCAATTTATGGAGCTTTTGCAAAGAAAGGAGATGCAGATCGATTGTATCTATCTAGGAAGGAAGGTGGTCGAGGTCCACTTAGTGTTGAAGATGTCGTGAATATAAGCGAAGGTTGTCTATATAAATATATTTGTGAAGGTAATGAGATTCTTCTTCATGAAGTGAAAAGAGAAGAAATACTAAGAACTGGGGTGAAAAAGAATCAAAAGTTACAAGAGAGAGGGTTAAAATTATTTGGAAAGAAACTACACTGTATTCTTTAAGAATACTGCATTTAGAGATAATGATAGCTGGAATTGGTTGGTCAGGGGTGATCTCAAAAGATCTAACGAGAGCACCTTAATGGCAGTCCAGGAACAAGCAACTCGCACTAGTTCCATCAAACATTACATTGACAAAACTGCAGAATCAGAGATATGCCGATTGTGTAATGAAAGGGAAGAAACCTTATCGCATATTGTATCTGATACCCTATGCTAGCACAACACCAGTATAAAAAATGAAGACACGACAAAATCGCTCAGGTACTACACTGGAATATATGCAAACTTTATGAATTGGACCCCAATGAGAAGTGGTATGAGCATAAGCCAGAAGTGGTACAGGAGAACAACAATGTCAAACTTATTTGGGACATGCGCATACAGACTGATAAGGTTCTTGAGCATTCAAAACCCGAGCGCCAACGATTACGCGGTGATCTCATTTTGGCCTACAATCTCCTCAATGGTCATTACGATATACCTCAGGACCTATTATTCACTCCTGCACCAGAAAGAGCTCTACACGGACACCACAAGAAACTATTTCACCACCGATTTCGATTGAACTGGAGGAGGGGTGCCTTCTCAATCAGGATCCCTAAACCTTGGACTATTCTCCCAAGAGAGGTAATAAATGCACCAACAATGCATCAATTCAAGGTGAATATTTTGACAGATGCCAAGCTTCTGTATCCTTTTTAGTGTGAATTTCTACCACCCTTTCCTTACATGTCAACTGAAACATGCTTGTTTTATATTTTGCCAAATTAATTGAATTGAATTGAAAATTGAATAATGGTTATCGAAAAAGATCGAGAGTACTGGAAATGTAGGGAGACGCGTTGTCACTCAGACTCCAGGGAACACCACCGATTATTATCAGTGAGCAATCACTGATGATAACCTGTGTGATAACTCCTAGTAAGTACTGAATAATAAAAATGATACAGTAGTATTATTATTCTTTATTCTTATATAGAAGTAAAGACAATTATTTTGTCATCTTATTTACACACACGTTTGAAGTGTGTAAATTAATTGAAAAAAGAGAATCACTCTTTCTTTAAATGCCCACAGAGACATTAAGAACTATTAGATAGTAGTTGAATCAACATAGAATGAGAGGAGGCGAGAGAAATACATATAGAGAGATGGGTGACTTGTTCAGTTAATTATAAATTACGGCTATATAGGACAATAAAAATAGATTTTCTTTCAAACATAACTCAATAGCAGAACTAAGTTATAATTTAGAAAGTATATGAAAAAGCCTTTTGATTTACTCACAGTTAGTATAACAAAAGATTTAATAATAGATGGGTTCACACCAAGGCGATCCATAATACAGGCCTGACAAACATGTGACTGGGGTCCACAACTGAAGACCAAAATTACTACTAAATAACAATTACAGAGAAAAGTTTTAGTAAGAAATTTCTTAGTAATGTCCAATAATTAGCAATTATATATATTATTAGGACGTAGCTTACAATAATTGATTTATTTCAAATCAAATGTAAAAAGTACAAAAATATAAAAGAACTAAATTCACAAAAAAATACTTTATTCACCTTGAATTTTTCATATTTCAAAAATAATGAATCAATTTCTTTATATTGACTACTTGATTACAGAAAATATAATAAAATAATACAATTAGAAAGCAAATTCAACATATTGCAAAATCAAATACTTTATTAACAAGATAATGTTCGAAGAAACAATTTTGATAATTTTTACAAAATTTGTTGTGTTTGTTACATATACAATTTGTTTTACAGAAGATGAAGAAAATGCTTATTAAATCAATTATTGTAAGCTGCTTCCTAATAATATGTATAATTGCAAAGAAATTTTATACTAAAACTTTTTTCTGTAATTATTATGTAGTAGTAATTTTAGACTTCACATGTCTGCCCCCAGTCGTGGAGCCCAGTTGGGCAGGTCTGTATTATTCATAGACTTGGTTCACACATATTTATAATTCGCTTTGTTTGCCGACAGTGTTGGTCTGTCGTGCTTCAGTTTAAAATGGTATATTAATCATTAAAGAATCAATAGGTTATGTCTGTCAGTCAAAAATAAAGTTTGAAATAGCAATTGTTTTAATAATCAGTCAAATATTAAGTTCGAAATAGCATCGTTTTAATGATCAGTCTTCAGTTCGAAATAGCATTGTTTTAATGATCAGTCTTCAGTTTGAAATAGCATTGTTTTAATGATTAGTCTTCAGTTTGAAATAGCATTGTTTTAATGATCAGTATTCAGTTTGCAATAGAATTATTTTAATGATCAGTCGTAAGTTTGAAATAGAATTGTTTTAATGATCAGTCGTAAGTTTAACATAGCATTATTTTAATGATTAGTCTTAAGTTTGAAATAGCATTATTTAAATGGTCACAATTGAGTTTGAAAAAGCAATTTTTTAATGGTAACAATTGAGTTTGAAATAGAATTTTTTTTTAATTATCAGATTACTCTTAAGTTTGAAATAGCAATATTATTAATGGTAACAATGAGTTTGAAATAGCAATTGTTTTAATGACTAATTAAATATTAAGTTCGAAATAGCAGTTTTTTAATGGTCAGTCTTCAGTTTGAAATAGCATTATTTCAATGATCAGTCTTAAGTTTGAAATAGCATTATTTTAATGATCAGTCTTAAGTTTGAAATAGCATTATTTTAATGATCAGTCTTACGTTTGAAATAGCATTATTTTAATGATCTGTCTTAAGTTTGAAATAGCATTATTTTAATGATCAGTCTTAAGTTTGAAATAGCATTATTTCAATGATCAGTCTTACGTTTAAAATAGCATTATTTTAATGATCAGTCTTAAGTTTGAAATAGCATTATTTTAATGATCAGTCTTAAGTTTGAAATAGCATTATTTTAATGATCAGTCTTAAGTTTGAAATAGCATTATTTTAATGATCAGTCTGAAGTTTGAAATAGCATTATTTTAATGATCAGTCTTAAGTTTGAAATAGCATTATTTTAATGATCAGTCTTACGTTTGAAATAGCAATATTATTAATGGTAACAATTGAGTTTGAAATAGCAATTGTTTTAATAACTAATTAAATATTAAGTTCGAAATAGCAGTTTTTTGATGATCAGTCTTAAGTTTGAAATAGCATTATTTTGATAATCAGTCTTAAGTTTAGAATAGCATTATTTTAATGATTAGTCGTAAGTTTAAAATGGCATTATTTTAATGGTCACAATTGAGTTTGAAATAACATTTTTAATTGTCACAATTGAGTTTAAAATAGCATTTTAATGGTCACAATTTAGTTTGAAATAACATTTTAAAAATTATTATCAGTCTTAAGTTTTAAATAGTAAATTTCTAATTGTCAAAATTGAGTTTGAAATAGCATTTTTATCTAATGGTCACTCGTAAATTTGAAATAATGTTTATGTTTAATGATTACTCTTAAGTTTGAAATAGCATGTTTTGTTTAATGATGATAATTAAGCCATAAATAGCATCAAAATAGCGTCAAAAGTTAGTTTGAAATAAAAAATTTCTTTAATGATCACTCTTAAGTTTAAAATTTATGTTTAATGATTACAAATAAGTTGAAAATAGAATTTTTGTTTAATAGTTACTGTTAAGTTTGAGATTATATTTTTGTTTAATAGTCAAAATTGAGCTTAAAATAGCATTTCTGATTAATTGTCACAAATGAGTTTTGAATATAATTTTTGTTTAGTAGCCACTCTTAAGCATCTCGATAAGAACCTTTGTCCGTCTATCAAAAATAGAATTTTCATTTTAAAAAATACAGATTGAATGGACACTTGTATTGGTTTAAGATAACCTCTGCAACCGATTACATAAGAATAACATTTTATTGAAATAGTAATTTTTTAAACCAATATTTATATAAAAAGACACTTATAAATATGAACAACAAAAAACACACACACAACAACAACAATAACAACAACAACAACAACAACACATAGGTGATTTTTGTTGCACATACCTTCCTGCGCTTTGCCTGGAGAGCATGAACGATAGAGAGAAAACATTTTTTTTTTAAATATATCAAAGGAAAATATAGAAAGAAAAAAACATGGATGAAAATAGACATATTAGTGAACTGAAAAGTTGTTTCTTTTTTGTGTGTGCATTCAAACATATACAATGAAGTTAACTGCTGTGCATGGGTCGTCGTGATTCAAGGTGTAGTACAGGCCAGGGAAGAAGCCGGCTCAATCTGACCAGGGTGAACGCGGTTGCAACAACTTAACCATTTTTTTTTATAACTCACAAGACAGAAGGGAGCACTCATGTTAAGATGAGCTTGGTTTTAAGCCTTAATATTCGAGTCTTGTCATCACAGACCAACGATTCCGCTACTTTCACTTGACATACAAAGACTGTCTTGGCCTTTTGGCTAAGATCAAAGTGTAGTATCTGTTCCGATGGATACTACACCCCATACACTGGTATTGTCTAGGCCTTCGGGGCTTGATTTACGCCGGTCTATTGGTTGTCTGTCCTGTGCAGTTCTAGTAGGTCCACCCTACCAAGTTTTGCCTCCCCTCTTTGGGGAGGAGTAAGTTTATTGCTTACTGCCTGCGGCGCCCCTACCGGGGAATGCCGACGGGGCTGCCCAGAGTGCTCACTTTCTCGGTTGCTGGCTTTTCAAACCCCACTTTCCCGACCCGACCTTGGGTCACATCTTACTTGTGGGAGTAAGATAAAACTGGCCTTATGCCTAACCTCCTGGAGAGGAGGTAAATAAATACAAAGACTGTGGTCTTTCTGTGGCAATGGAAATGTGGCATGGTGTTCTATACTATAGGCCACTTCATGGCATAGATGAGTAGCACGACTGGAGGCCTATTGCCAAATGTTTGATTTTCAGAAATTTCTAAAGAAAATTAACTCAATTAAATTTGAAAATACATAGAATAACATTCTCACCGATACCTGAAGATAAGAAGATATGTTGAAAGATAAATAAATGAAAATACATTTGCAGCAGATCATATCTTTTACCAGACATCTTAATTACCTTTTCTTTCGTTTAATATTTATCAGTTCCCACAACAAATATTGGTAATTTCATTTATTTATCTGAAGAGATAAAATCTATATTGTCCAATAGCTCTGAAAATTATTTTATTTTTGTATGACAAGTTTTAGTCTGTTTTCTTGTTTGTTCACAAACCCCTCTTAAGAAATTACTTTTTATATATTAATAAATATTTATTATATCATTTACACTTAGAAATCACTTAGAATACTCAATATAGGCCATAAGTATATATATATATATATATATATATATATATATATATATATATATTTATTATTAATAGTCAGACTTTCAGAATTAAAGCTTAATAGATGTTAAATTTTAACTCCAGAGCATGTATAAAAAATAATAGAAAGTTAGATTCCAGTAACCATGTCTTTATTCATTTTAGAAAAGATAATCTTCTGACAGAACGTTTCGTTATCACTTAGACAACCAACATAGAGAGTTATATATCCTGTTTTTCTATGAGTGTATCTCATCAAAAAGAAAGGTAAAAAAGAATCATGTCCAAAATAGGTAAAGGTAAAAGGTAAAGGTTGCATAGCCTGGACGCGCATGAGTGTCGTTGCCGACATCGCACACTGCCCATGGCCGTAGCGGCGGTGATTTGTTAAGAATCACCGTGTCTAGGGCACAGCATATGGAAGGCGGAGTCCATCCCTCTCCTTCCCTGAGTTTTAGTCAGGTACCCATTTACTGCTGGGAGTTTTCAGACCCGAAAATTCACATGCCGTGAGTGGGATCGAACTCGGGTCGTCCAGCCCAAAGACAAGTGCTATAACCACTCGTCCACAGGCCAAATATATCAGGAAATAAAAGACAAAAAATAATAAAACTCACATCACCAGCATTTATATATGTAGGTAAAATTAGGAATATAAGTAGCTGGTGTTGTCAGCTCGGTATTGCTTCGAAAAGTTTGCCAATTGAAACGAAAATGTTAAATAATGAACATTTTATTCATAAGTTTCTTGTAAACTCGAGGCAAAAACTTTTGCATTTATTCATATAAATAGATAATATTAACATTTATTCATATAAATAGATCAACATTAACATTTATTCATACAAATAGATAAACATAACCATTTTATCATATAAATAAATAGGCATTAACATTTATTCATATAATTAGATAAACATTCATATAAATAAATAAACATTAACATTTATTCATATAAATAAATATTAACATGTATTCATATAAATAGATAAATAATAACATTTATTCATATAAATAAATAAACATTAGCATTTTGGTGATTTTGATACAAAGTTATTTATCTTTTAAATAACACCGTTTAGAAAGAATAAATCAATTCGCCTGAGCGATTGTGTGTGTTGGAGAAAGGAATAGAGGGGGGAGGTGGGTCAAAGAGAGGGAGTTAGGGAGAGGGGGAATCAGAGGATATAAGAGAGAGAGAGGGGGGAGAGAGAAAGAGAAAGAGAAAGAGAGAGAGAGAGAAAGCAGTCAACTCTTTCCCTCTCTCTATGAACCCTTAAGCCTTTTTGATACAAATTTATTTAGAAATGAAAATAAAATCAATTCCCCTGAGCGTGATGGTGGTGGTGGTAGGGGGGGGGGGCTCTTTTAGAAAATAATAAAAAGAAAACTTGGCGTCGCTAGAGAGAAAGGGGGAGATGGATTGAGAGAGAGAGAGAGAGAGAAAGAGAGAGAGAGAGAGGGGGAAGGAGAGTGAGAGAGAGAGAGAGAGAGGGGGGAAGGAGACAAGTGATTGAGAGAGCAGACAACCCCTTCTCTCTATAAACTCTTCAACTATTCTTATACCAATTAATTTATCTTTTGAAATAAGACCTCTAGAAAGTTTTTTTGTAATTTATCCTTTTTTTTTTATTAAATCCCTTTAATTAATTATTGTTAACATTCACAAAAGTATTAATTATATATAGGGAAATAGTAAATAAAATTACAAATGAATTACACCAAACATTAATTTATTATAGACCGTTTAAAAATAGTTATGCAAATAGGTGTCTTTGGATCTTTCGTCTGTACTATATATAGAGTATTTCAAAAAATTATATATTATTGATTTAAATAAGAGTAACCCATTTTTATGGTAATATAGGAGTGATAAATGAAAAAAACTTTTGCATTTATTTATTTATATATATATATATATATATATATATATATATAAATATATATATATATATATATATATGTATATATATATATATATATATATATATATATATATATATGATACAACATAGAGAATAAACAAAACAAATATTATATATATATATATATATATATATATATATATATATATATATATATATATATATATATATATATATATATATGTATATATATATATGTATATAGTACAGACGAACGATCCGAAGGCACTTATTGGAATATTTAATTTACATAACGATTTTTAAACAGTTCATATTAAATTAATGTTTGGTGTTATTCATTTGTAATTCTATTGTCCCATTTTTACCTATACATATACAATTGTTTCGTCGATATTAACAGTAAAATATATATATATATATATATATATATATATATATATATATATATATATATATATATATATATATATAACTTCTTTGTAAAATGGTAGGAAAAATCCCAGCAGAGTGCTCGATTAATTAAGAATTAAAGTTAAAAATTAAGAGCATAATATTTATTTATTCTGGTACAGAAAAAATAGTACAACATTCGTACGGTCGGTTTCAAGCACGGAAGGTCTTACCCATCCGGCTCTCTTCAGCTTCTGTTGTCATCTGTTTTGGAAATGTGAGGTCACATGACACTCTCGTTAGGACGCGTTATTTGCTCAGTGTGTTGTGTGTGTCTTTTTAAATTTAAATTTAGTGTAATAAGACCGTTGAGATTTAAAACACGAGGGAATTCAAGATTAAAGGGAATAAAAAATATATGAAAATATATATATAAAAATATATATAAAAAAATATATATAAAAACATTTCAATACTAAGAATAAAAAGAGAGAGAGAGAATAAAAAAGAAGAATAAAAAAATATAGAGAATTAAAAAATAATAAAATAATATAGAGAATAAAAAAAAATATTTTATTCTTTATTCTTTTTATTCTCTCTTTTTTCATTCTTTCTTTCTCTCTTTTTTTATTCTCTATATTTTTTTATTATTTTTTAATTCTCTATATTTTTTCTTCTTCTTTTTTATTCTCTCTCTCTTTTTTTATTCTTAGTATTGAAATGTTTTTATATATATTTTTTTATATATATTTTTATATATATATTTTCATATATTTTTTATTCCCTTTAATCTTGAATTCCCTCGTGTTTTAAATCTCAACGGTCTTATTACACTAAATTTAAATTTAAACAAACATACATAACACACTGAGCAAATAACGCGTCCCAACAAGAGTGTCATGTGACCTCACATTTCCAATACAGATGACAACAGAAGCTGAAGAGAGCCGGATGGGTAAGACCTTCCGTGCTTGAAACCGACGGTACGAATGTTGTACTAATTTTTCTGTACCAGAATAAATAAATATATATATATATATCTATATATATATATATATATATATATATATATATATATATATATATATATATATATATATATATATATCAGGACCGGCAGGACAGTTATAAAGGGGGGGGGACTCTTCTAAAAAGTGGGGGGGGGGGCGGTTAAACACATGCATATATAACTTCATTATTGATGACCGTAAAGTGGAGGGGCCAAGTCAAAAAGTGTGTGTGTGTGTGGGGGGGGGCTTGAGCCCCTCCCCAGGTACCGCTGTCCATGTATATATATATATATATATATATATATATATATACTCAGACACACACACACATACACACACTTCACAGATACATGTAGACAGAAATACAAGAGTACTCCACCATAAAAATTTGTTAGACATTCCATATAATCTTTAAAATAACCATTTTCTTTTTTTCAAAGTTACTTACTTGTGATTTTTTCCATCTTCACTCGGAATGTCTGGAGGAATAGCAATATCTTTTTTCAGAAGTGACGAAGTTAATTTCAATAGGGACTGAATAAATGAAAAGAAAACAAAAGATATAATTAGTAGTTGCAATAAAAATGCATTTACATTTTAACTTCTATATAAAGCTGATCATGTATTTCTGTGTGTTAGTCCGTCAAATATAGAGAAATTAACCGGACTTCCATTTCAAGTAATTTTAGGTACACAAGAGTTGAACTTACCTTGACATGGACGGCGATGTGAACTTACCTTGATATTGCTTATAGCAACACAATAAATTCGTATGAAATTAGCAGGTTCGAATGTAATTTTGCACAGACGTCTGATAGATTTAAAAATAATATTTTGGTAAACAAAATTAAAAAGAAGCCCGATACTTATATAATAAATTGTGTAAAGTTGGAATAAGGCGTTTTGACTTTACTGTTAGAAATGGTCTCAACTCTCGCATTTATTTATTTAGACTAGACATACTAGTGCCCCGTTGGGTCACAAATACTACCACTATTTATTCTACTTTGATTTCATTCGAAAATTCATAAACTGTGACGTCATATTTGTTAAGACATACCTTTGCAAAACGAAAATAATAAGTTGCTTTACTTCAACATTATTATCATTTGTACTCACTAGGAGTTCTCACACAGGTCATCATCAGAAATGACTCCCTGGTAATAACCAGTGGTGCTCCCTGGAGTCTGGGTGACAACAAGTCTCCCCAGATTTTCAGTACTCTCCACCTCTTTCGATAACCTTTGAAAATGACTTAGCATTATCGCAACAGACGCTTACCATTGATTTATCGCTGGCAACGACCATTGGTCTTCACTGGAATTTGGGTGGCAATAAGCCTCCCCAAGGTCCCAGTACTCTTTGCACTATTCCAATGGAGGTCTGGTTAGTACTCTTCCTCCTCGGTCTTTTCATTCTCCTTGACTCTTCACGACTATTTTGTGTGGTATCAGCTGAGGCTGATGCCTTATTTTTATTTTTTTTGGGGGGGGGGGGCACAGTTTATCAGATTTCTTGCAGTTTCAGTTCCCTTGGTTTCATGTGGTGTTCCTTCCATCTTTTTGTTTTATTTCGGTTGCAATTTTCATGTGGCTGTTATTATTAGTATAATTATTATTATTTTTATCATTTTTATTATTATTATTATTAATCATTATTATTATTATTATTATTATTATTATTAATCATTATTATTATTATTATTATTATTATTATTATTATTATTATCATTATTATTATCATCATCATCATTATTATTATTATTTTATCATTTTTATTATTATCATTAATCATCATCATCATCATCATCATCATCATCATCATCATCATCATCATCATCATCATCATTATTACTACTACTACTACTACTACTATTATTAGAAGTAGCACTCAGAAGCACATTTATCAGGGTTTGTTCTGGCCTGGTACCGCCGCAAACGTTGCACAAATAGATGGAGATGTATTACATCTTCCTCTGGCGAGGTACAATCCACTAGGATATTATTAATGTAATTATAAATGCAATCTAGATTTCATACAACCTCATTCATTTAAAGATACTGGTTGCATTACGCAGACCGAAGGGCATAGTTAAGATTTTAAAAGCTCCGAAGGAGGTTGTTACAGCTGTTTTAGGGATAACAGAAGAGTTAACTGAAATTTAGTGATAAGCTTTCACCAAATCGAGAGAAAGTTGTACAACAGCGAAGAAGCAAACAGTAAGGAACAGTAATTGCATTTAAATGACAAAACTTTCCAGTGGGACGTCAGTCACTGGAACGCTTAGGAACCAAATGTAAAGTACATGTCCAAGGGCTAGATGATGGGCGAATAATACCTAGCTGAAGCATATGGTTAAATTCCGCCCTAGTAGCTTTTAATTATTCAGAAGAGAGACAGCGCCGGCATGCAAAAAAGAAAGAAAGGAGTGTCTGTTGTATCAATAAAATGCTTCGTTAAGTGGGTAGGGTTGCTTATTTCAAAATTTAGATTCGTTAAATCAGGAAAGGAATTTAATAAAGATTGATAAGGATTCTCGGAAGAGGCAGTAAAAAGGGCTGGTAAGTATATATAGACAATTTGCATCTACTATATCTACCACAGCATAATCACGTTGACACACCGGTTCCCGTTAGATCACCAAAGTTAAGCAACGTTTAGTCTGGTCAGTACCATGGGTGACCATTTGGGAATATCAGGCGATGTATGTGGAAGGACGTCGACATCTCACTGCACGAACTACAAAAACCTAACGTTGGCATCTCCCCTAATCAGGATATACATGCGATTTGATATTTCCTGCTTCGGAGGAAGCCAGTTGAAACTGCTCAGGGTGAATGCCATATCAGGTACAGGTACAGGTACAGGTACTATATCTACCAATAAATATAATAGATCAAATGGTGGAGGAAATCTGCACCTAGAATGGTGCAGGTCTGCAATAGTTAAAAGCTATGTAAAGTCTCTACATAATTCTAAATCCAAAGAACAAAAAACTTCACCATATGTGAGTCTGGACATAATGTTATTAGCATCAAAATATTTACTAATGCAAGTTTTCCCCCTTTCATCTCTAGTAGTGCAAATTATTATTATTATTATTATTATTATTATTATTATTATTATTATTATTATTATTATTATTATTTGTACTCACTAGGAGTTATCACACAAGTCATCGTCAGTGATTGCTCACCGACAACAACCGGTGGTGTTCCCTGAAGTCTGAGTGACAACAAGCCTCCCCAGATTTCCAGTACTTCACTTCTTTTCGATAACCACCGCAAATGACCTTGCGGCATCGCAACAGCTGCTTACCATTGATTTCTCGCTGGTAAGAACCATTGGTCTGGGATTTGGGTGACAATAAGCATCCCCAAGGTCCAAGTTCTCCTCTGTCTTCTCATCCTCCTTGACCTTTTACAAATATTTTGTGTGGTATCACCTTAGTCCGGCACCATCTTTTTTAGGATGGGGCAGCTTATGATGTTTCTTGCAGTTTCTGTTCATGTTTGTCCTGTGGTTTTGTTTTCTCCGTTGTAAATTCCTTGTAACTAATCACCATTTGTAGCTTATGCGGGTTGGTTTCCACATTTGATGATTTTCCTTAAGATTGCAGCTGTTTTGATCATTGTTGTCCTTTGTATGGTCTCAGTGATCCCTTTGATTCCAATTTCTCCTAGTCTTTTCTCCATGTTTTGGGGACTGTTCCTAGTGCTCCTATAATTATTGGTATTATACTGACTTATTTCATGCTCCATATTGCTTTCAGTTGTCTGGCAAGTTTCGTGTATTTGCTTCATTCTTCTGTCTCTTTGATCTTCACTCTGTAGTCTGCTGGTACATTGAAGTCTACAATTTCGCAAGATTTTTCCTTCTTGTCGATTATTATAACATCCGGTCTCTTTGCTTGTATGAGTTTGTCTGTTTGTACATTCATATCCCAGAGGATTTTGTGTTTTAGGTTTTACAGTACTGTTTCTGGTTCATGTTTGTACCATTTGTCTGCGTATTTGAAATACAATTGTTTGCACAGTTCCCCGTATACTGGTTTCCCCATGCAGTCATGTTTGTTCTTGTATTCTTTTTGTGCTAGTTTGCTGCATTCACTTATTATAAGATTTACTGTTTTGCCTCTTTGTTCACAGAGTCTGCATTTACTGTTTTCCTGGGTTTCATCTATTTTAGTTTTAATGTAGTTTAATATAGTTTGTCCTTATCGCATTGTTCTGTGCAGCCATCAGTAAAGATTCCGTTTCTCTGTTCAGGTGTCCTTTTCTTAGCCATGCCCAGCTATTTTTGTTGGTTTCTTCTCTTGTCAGTCTTATGAAGCGTCCATATAGTTGTTTTGCTTCCCACTTTTCTTTTCTTGTCATTTTGTTTCTGGTTTCGGTGCTTCCTGAGTTGTTCGTTGGGATGGTGTCTCTTGCTGCAGTGATTAGCCTTTCCGTGTTCTGAGTTATGCATTTCTTCAGCTCTTTTTTTGTGTCTTTCACACAATTATTATTATTATTATTATTATTATTATTATTATTATTATTATTATTATTATTATCAACTCACTAGGAGTTCTCAGAGTCTGGGTGACAACAAGTCTCCCCAGATTTTCTGTGCTCTTAACCTCTATTGATAATCATTTAAAATCATTTTGCGTTATCTCAGCTGCCCCATACCATTGATGCCTCGCTGGTAACGACCATTGTTTTTCTCTATGATTTGGGTGGCAATAAGTCTACCCAGGGTCCCAGTACTATTTGCACCCTTCCCGATTCCAGCAAACGCTGGTACAAAGTTGCTAATCATGATTGATAAACCGATATACGCCACCTCAACCAACAATATAAATGAAACGAGGATAAGTTACATCATGCATGGCAACGGCAATTGACCTTTTTTCCACACCAGTTCCACAGAGAGGGTTTTTTGGAGACTAAGAGAAGTTGCTCTACCTGAGACGATTTCAGATTAATCGTTGGAAGGCTTTTTCTTTTTTGGGGGGGGGGGGGGTTCGCTGCACCGTGGAAAATGCTTACAGAAGCCATAGTCAGCCTGCAGACGACCAAACAATTTAAGGCAGCGCTGGATGCATCATGGCTGCTGATCTTTGGATAATTACCCCTCACTTGAGCAGTGGTGGATGCAAGGGGGACGCGAATCTGCCGTAAAACATCATCAACCAAAATTTTAATTTACCATTCGAAGAGATTTTCACCCCAGCGCCAAGTCGTGGTTTCCATGGAACCCAGCAAAAGATGTACTATAGTTGCATTTGTCCAATTAGAAAAAAGGCAGCATTCACTATCAAAGTTTCTGCTTTGTGGAACGACCTACCAGAGGTAGTGACGATGTCGATTATATCAAGATTTAAAGTCGCCTTGGACAAATTTTCAGACGGTATATACATATCTTCTACCTGTCCGTTTACATGGCTTGTTGCAATTTGCTATTTTTTGCCAATTGATTTGATTTGAAAAGAGAAAATTCGACAGCAAGTACCAAAGACAAAAAGTATCAGAACAGTGAAATTCTGCTATGTGGAAGGAGGGGGAACAGTTTTGCACCACTTTTATGTCTCCTTACGAAGATTAAAATCAAGAAATAATGATACTAACCCTTATGTCTTGAATCTTATTCCAATTTTAATCAAAACCCATTACATGATTTTGACTCCAGAAAATTAATGTCTAAATGTAATGTTTAAGCTTAAGAAATTGAAATTCAGGGAATCTTGCTTAATTAGTATCTAATAACTATGGATAAAATTTAATGCAAATCTGAAATATTTAAATTTCTAAATGGGAGGTTGTGCCCCCTAAAACACCTTTAAAATACTCCAAAGAAACTGAAATTTGGGGAATATTTATTAATTGATGTCTAATACCTATTGTTAAAAATTTTGAAAAATTTCCACAAAGAGCTTCCAACTCCTTCTTTACTCTCTTTGTATGAAACTAAATTAAACTAAACATAATCCAAATTATGACGTCTTATGCCTAGCAGCTGTATTCGAATTTTATAATGATTGGTTAATTAGTTTAGAAGTGAATCCTGTACATGTAAATATATAAACATATGCACATACATAACTTTATATAAATAGATAGATATACATATGTTAAATTTTCGTAGTAAATATATTTTTACAATGAATTAATGATATACTAATTTTTATTTTTTGGTAGTTGATAGATTCTTAGGTAGAAATTCAAATATCATGAAATGGAAACAGTCGGTTATTACAATGAAACTCTACCTATATATAAAGTTAGGCATGCGTATATGTTTATATATTTATCATAGTTCATTTTTTTTAACATAGTTCATCCCAAACAAAGCAGGTTGTCACTGTAGATGTAAGAGGCTACTATGAATTAGGGTGTAGGTTTTGGGCATCATCCTAAGTTGGGAGCTGTGCAGCTAGATGTCTGTTTACATTAGTTTTAAATTGTTGTATGTCGGTACAGTCGAGGAAACAGGGAGCAGGAAGAGAGTTCTAGACGCCAGCAACATGAGGAAAGAAGCTATTGGAGTAGAAGGCTCTCCGGCATCTGGGGGTTTCCACAGTGAATGGATAAGATTTAACTGATTGTCGGGTTGTTCTAGTGTATTTACGTTGATGGGGAACTAGAGCAGTAAGTTCATCGGTGCACAATCAATTGAAGTTCTTGTAAAACAGGCACAAGGATGTAACATTGCGGTGCTGGGACAGGGGCTGGAGCTGGGTGGATAGTGATGGACCTATTAAGTTAACGACTCTTTTGGACCTTATCTAAGAGAGAGAGACTAGTGGATGATGTACCAGCCCAGATGTGGCAACAATACTCCATGCATGGGCGGATGGTGGCTTTGTAAATATATTTATGAACATGATTCACTCTCAAATGAATTAATGGACCATTATAAATTTTGGAACACAGCTGTTAGGCGTGAAAAAAAAAAATGAATAATATTATATGTTTTCTTAAAGAGACAAGTTTCCCCAGCTGTTCTGTATGTAAGTAAAAATTTATATATCATGAAAAAAAAGTTGGTCAGCAAATAATCGCCTTGTTGGTATTCATTGGAATTATTGCATTCACGCTGCATTATCGGATAAATATGTAATTTACAGCGAATAACCTTTGCGTACGAATTAAAGGTTATCCGGATCCGCGCTCTAAAAGTGAAACCGGATCCGCAATCATGATTTGTGATAGAATAACAAGTCTAGAAAGAGCCATTTAGCAGGAGTCAGAATTAGCAGGAATTCGAAATATTTAGGAAATACTAATTCCTTTGGTGTTGACCGATTCCATTGCACAGTCCATTATCATAATATTCAGTCTCTCTTTTTGCTTAAATTTGGGAATAGGAGTGGTGTTACAGAATCAATGGATACCAATGTTGAC
>OY744550.1:38027422-38042422 GCA_963556195.1 Sepiola atlantica
ATTACACACAATGCTTCAAGCAAACTACCTCTCCTTCATGGGGCTAACACTTGATCCCAATATGAGATACATAGATATTCGAATATTTTATTAGCAGTCTCCTTTATCTCTCAAACGTTGAGTTATTAAAAGAAGTTAAGAACATTAATTTTCCTCCCACCAATTGACCAGTTTACTATCTTATAGTATATCTTTCTTGTGGTCTCTTGGTCTTACCGGATTCCAGGACAAAAATTCATCTAGTCTGGTGGAGTATCCAGCTAAGTGCTATTATTTGAGGTAACATTACTAGAAGATGCACCATTCCTTGTATGAGCCAGTGTATAGCCGTGTCGAGGGGATCTTTTTGGGCTTTGAATACTATGTTATTTTGAATATTTGGTCAGAGTTTACTTGTAGGGTGAAGTATCCTCATGTCAGGTTATTCTGACAGACCCTTGTACAAAGAGATCAAAGACACTCGAGGATCGTGTCTAGTAGGTAATTCAAACTCTCTCTCTCTATATATATATATATATATATATGTGTGTGTGCGTGTGTAAGTACATATGTGAACAAGTGTAATGTATATGCCCACAATTAGAGCTTATCTTCCTTCTTTTTCTCTCTTTTTCTGGCCTTCAAGTTACAAATATAAGCAAGTGTAATTTACATGCCCATTATGAAAGTTTATTAAAAAATGGTTTGCCTAACGAAAAAAGGATACTGAGATAGAAAAAAATCTGGCAATGAGCTGAGAAATGTCTTGATGGAAAGCGTGAATCAATTGGTGGATGTATTTGAATTTGAGTTCTACGATGGATGAAATTACTTCCATGCTAGTCAACCGACAGGATTTTAAAGACCAGCACTGAATCGATCAAATCTGATGAGGTCATGATCGAAAACAATTTAACAGCTAAAAGTTGGATCAAAACAAGGAGAAAATTGACTCACAGGAAGCCCATTTCAGGCAAAGAAACATCGTTATTAACGGAAAGGAGGAATTTGAAAATGAGAATTCAGCAAGTTGCTAAGCAACTCATCATTATCAGCGTATTCGGTTTAACGTCTGTTTGCATGTGTTCGACGGTTTTAAAAAATTGACTACCAAACTAACCTTTCTCTGGTCAGGTCTTTATTTATCCCTCTTTCTCTGAAAGTCCATCTTTATCACTTTCCCCAATGTTTTCTTTGACCTGCTAACAGACCCTGCTACTACTACTACTACTACTACTACTACTACTACTACTACTACATCATCATCATCATCATCATCATCATCATCATCATCATCATCATCATCATCATCATCATCATCATCATCATCATCATCATCATCATCATCATCATCATCATCATCATCATCATCATCATCATCATCATCATCATCATCATCATCATCATCATCATCATCATCATCATCATCATCATCATCATCATCATCATCATCATCATCATCATCATCATCATCATCATCATCATCATCATCATCATCATCATCATCATCATCATCATCATCATCATCATCATCATCATCATCATCATCATCATCATCATCATCATCATCATCATTTCCTGCTCTGCACACATCTCCCTATATTGTCCGGATCTTGTCTTTCTCTCAACTCATCAGATCTAAGTCTGTCTCTAAGACTCACATTATAGCAGGATGCCGAAATCACGGAAGCCATTTTAATAAATAAAAAAGCATTAGAATGGGATAATTTTGATTTTTGCCGATTAAAACAAATTAATGTGGTGGTTTGTCTGCAAAGAGTAGTCAGAACAGATAATACACTTTGATCCTAGTCAAGGACTATTCTTATTTACTTGCCTCCCCACGAGGGCAAAGTTAAACACAAGGTCGATTTTTTATGTGGGTTATTCAAGAAGGAGCACTCTGGATGGGAGAAAAATTTAAATTGCCCGAGTCAAGAAGGATTTCTCCTCCTCTGAACGAGGACAGAACAGATACTACACTTTGAATTATTTATTTGCTCTAAAGTAAAATTACAATTTAACAAATTAGATACAAGGCTACCAAAAGTGTGCAGCATGGAGAGTCGGTGGTTATACTATATCTATTCTACTCATTGTGGTATTTAGGCTATGTAAAATACCCCAGGAAGCTGAACGCCTCTACCTTGCACAGTTCCAGGTCACCCTTGGGCAAGGTGTAGCACCTGTTAGCCTCCCTCTAATATTCCAGAGGGATACCATACAGGCGTGATCGCCTCTCAAGCGGCTAATAAGGAAATGACCACCCTCTACCTACACAGGTTTAAGCCTTCGGCAGCGGGAAGGCGGATGTTTCTCAGGCAGATGAAATTAAACAAATCAATGGCTGAGAAATGAGCTGGCACGTGGATGACTTTAGCGTAGCTGAGCCATACTGGGTGGCAGCGAAGAGTCCAGTGAGTGGACACTGCGAAAAATCCTTCAACGGCAGACGAGTCTGCATGTAAGGTTGCGAAGGCGGATGAACGGTTGCAAGCAGTCAGGAGGTTTCGTTGTCTCGATTTTTGTGCCACTGAACATAAATCTGCATGGCCAAGATGATGGGTCTGTTGTTTATGCATCAACCTATCCATGTTAAACAATCCACGCACAGACGTCTTCAGGGACACAAGTAGTAGGACAAAAGATCAGAGAGAAGAATCGAAGGAAGTCTGGCGGCGATCTGAAGAACGCGGTGGGGACGGGATTGTGATATCTGGAAGTCTTTAGTGTTCAACCACCACGTCCAGTGGCGGATGATTAGTTCAGTCGCTCCGCTCTTGGATCCAAAGCAAGAGTCTCTAAGAACAGCACTGTGCTCATAAGCAAATAGTGGGAACTAAGAAGATAAAAGTCTCTTTTTACTTGCCTCCCTACGAGGGCAGAGTTAGACACAAGGTCAATTTTAATATAGGGAAAATCCAGCTCTCAAATTGGGAGAAAAATAAAAATTGCCTTAGTCTAGAAGGACCTTTCCTTCATTAAGTAAAGATGAAGTGCAGTACCAGAACAGATGCTACACTTCGCCCTTAACCAAAAGGAGAAAAGCCAATTTTGATATTTTAGAAATAAAAAAAATATGGATAACATTTTTAGTTCAGAAAAGAAAAAAGAAAAAATGAATTAGTTGAACTGAACACACAAGAATAACAGGATATCTAAATCACGGAAGCCATTAAAATAACAATTACGGTCAATTTTGTCTCATAATACTCTCAGCTCATCTGTAACTTATCTATCTCTACTTGCACACACATACACACACGCGCGCGCGCACGCACACACACACACACACACACACACACACACACACACACACACTGGACTATTTGTAAAAAGTTGAATATCCAGTGTAGCAGCAAATCCTGGGAGCATATACCAGAAAGAACAGTTGGAAATAATTTATACACCATCCATTATGACTATGCAATCCCTACAGCTACATATCTAGAAAACGGAGCTGTTAAACCTGACATCGTGATATGGGACAAAAGGGAGAAAGTAGCAACCCTAGTTGAAGTCAGTGTCCCTAATGATGCAGGATTGAACAGAGCAGAAAAGGAAAAGATTACGAAATACGTAGGTCTGATGTACGACATGAAAATAAACTGGAATCTTAGGAAAATCTCCATCATACCAGTAATTATAGGAGCAACAGGACTAATGAAAAAGAATTTCAAAAACTATCTGGCGAGTATACCTGGTGAACCGAGTGCAAGAGAAATACAAACAATTGCACTTGAAGGGACGGTTAGAATCTTAAAAAGATTTCTAGGCTGGAGTGTCTGAAATAGCCGGTGAATGTCTGGCATCCGGTAGGATGCCCCATCTCCAGCAAAAACAGAAAGATAAGAAAAATAAAAAAAAGAGAGAAACACACACACACACACACACACACACACCATCTTCCCAAATTAGCACCACAAGAATATCCAATTTATACACTGTTACAAAAAGTACAGGTCATTAAAGTCAAAAACAGATTTTTAGTAACTAAAATTACCACTATACTAATTCATATCGTTGGTAGCGATTACATATATATATATATATATATATATATATATATATATATATATATATATATATATATATATATATATATATATATATATACAATCGCTACCAACGATATAAATTAGTATAGTGGTAATTTTAGTTACTAAAAATTTTGGCTTAAGGAAAGAATAATAAACACTAGTTTATTACTGAATACACCTTGCATTTAACAATTGAAATTTGAAATAAATTTGGACAATCGTCGCATATTTATCACTCTTTTTTCTTCTCTCTCTCTCTCTCTCTCTCTCTCTCTCTCTCTCTATATATATATATATATATATATATATATATATATATATATATATATATATATATATCATCATTATAATCCGATTTATTTTTAACATATCTTTGATTAGTCTTCTATAAGAGGGTGGGGCCTGTCTGTCGGTCTTGGTCGAAGTCTTTCTCTCCAGGTTCGGCGGTCGCGAGGATCTAAGTTTGCAATCCCCATGGCTGCACGATCGCATTTACACAGCTCATACTAAGAGAGCTTCGGTCTTTCGGCCTGCCGACTTGATGCGATGGACATGTTTCTGACCCGGGAGATCACTCGCCATTTTTTGGCTTTCTCAAAATTTAATATTCAAATACGAAACGATACTTATTTAAAAAGTGCCAATATTTCTTATATATACAAGGCCTGTCTAAAAGTTTTCTGTGCAAAATAGAGACGATAAGGCGGCACCACTCTACACAATGAAGAAAGACATCTTCATGTGCATGTGTGAATTTTATCGCTGCCTTCCTGCACGTTAGCTGCTGCCTGTCGGTCGCTGAGTGAGGTGCTACGCAACGTGTTCATCGGATTACAGATTCTCTCAAGATGACTGAACGTGTTGAGCAAAGGTACTGCATCAAATTTTGTCAAAAGCTTGGTGATTCTCAAAGCAACACAATTTGTAAGAATCAGCAGGTGTTTGGAGAAGATGCGATGGGTGTGACACAAATTAAGGAGTTGTTCAACCAATTCAAAAATGGCCGCACATCAGCGGAGAGTGACCAGCGTTCTGGAAGGCCCCAAACTGTTCGGAGTGCAGCTGTTGTTGAGAGGGTGCGAAATTTGGTGATGGAAAATCGTTGTTCAACCGTACGGGAGATCACCTAAGAGGTCAGAGTGAGTATAGATTCTGCACAAGCAATTTTGCGTGATGATTTGAACATGCACAGAGTGGCTGCAAAATTTATGCCCAAGTTGTTGTCGCAGGAACAAAAGGACCTCCGTTTTAAAGTTGTACAGGACCTTCTGGAAACTGCCAACACTGATCCTGGGTTTCTGAACACTGTGATAAATGGAGATGAGTCATGGGTGTACGGGTACGACCCAGAAACAAAAAGACAGTCATGGCAATGGAAGCATCCCGAGTCTCCAAGGCCAAAAAAAAGCGCAACAGATGCGAAGCAAAATCTAGGTGATGTTGACTGTCTTTTTTGATATCCGTGGAATTGTGCATTACGAATATGCACCAGAAGGACAAACAGTGACAAAGGAGTACTATCAAGATACTCTCCGACATCTCCGTGATGCAGTTCGGCACAAAAGACCAGACATGTCAACGGAGAAAAACTGGGCACTGCATTACGACAACGCCCCCGCACATTCATCCCAATTGATCCAACATTTCTTGGCCAAACATGGAATTCCAATCGTTCGCCAACCTCCCTACTCTCCAGACATGGCTTCTTGTGACTTCTGCTTGTTTTGAAAATTGAAGACGCTACTGAAAGGTTCCCGTTTTGAGACTAGAGAAGAGATAATTCGGAACGCGACGGCAGAGATGAACACCATTCCAAAAGAAGACTGCCAGAGGTGATTCCGGCATGGATGGATCGGTGGGCTAAGTGTGTGCAAGCACAAGGGGCCTACTTTGAAGGAGATTAGGGTGCCAACCCCGTCAGATATTTGAAATATTTTTCCTGGCCTAAGGTCGGATTTATATATATATATATATATATTGTGTGTGTATTTATGAAGCATATTTTCATTTAGGCAAACATTATTAAATAACACAGAGTGATTTTGCTTGATAAGACTTTTTTTTTTTTTTTCAATTTTCCGAATAGTTCATTTAGTGGTCAAATTGCTGTATGTAAGTTCCATGAGTTTCTTGTTCCATTTTCTTTCCTTTTTAGCGAGTACTTTCGATTTGATTCGTCAAATCATTTTCAGGCGGTGTTAATTTTGGTTTCTTAAAAAATATGTCTTTACTGTTGAGGTTAATCTTCGGGAAAGTGTTGTGGTTGTGAAACCGATGTAAGAATTAGTTTTATTGTTATTGTCGGAGATACATTCTCCCATGGGCATTGAAACGACAATAACAATAAAACTAATTCTCACATCGGTTTCAGAACTGCAACACTTTCCTGAAGATTATAAGTTTAAATGCCCTCTGAGAGAATGTAACTCCCATAATAATAATAATAAAGCTAATAGCTACATTGGTTTTACAACCACTACCCTATCCCACCGCCTCATCATGCATCTTGTAAACTCTAGCTCAATTTACCAATATCTACAAAAACTTAATGCGCCCCTCTGATTTAAGGCAAATTTTTGTTAATAATACGTAAATAATACATTCCAAAACCAATTTAAAAAATTAGAAATACTTGAAGCCATCTTTATTAAAAACCAGCAATTAAATTATGTATGAAACCAGTAACAACATTTAAAAATGCTTAACGTAATACAATTTTATCTGGCATCCCAGAATTAAAATGGTTAACGTCTTTCCTGGAACTGTGCGAGGTCGTTCTTTTGGTGTCTAACTGACTTCACGCGTGCGTTCTCTGGTGCCTTTTGAAATTTTCTTTTTTTTCTCCAGCTTTTTTGTTTATTTGTTTTTGTCACATAGAGATGATTCGATGAAGAATCGACGAATGTTCAGGATACATACATGCATTATCTTTTTTTTATTTTAATTAAAAAAAAATCATTAGAAAAATAAAAAAAAATAAAAAAGTATAATTAAGCAGAGGAATTTTATTGATACACACGCACACACACACACACACATACATATATATATATATGTGTGTATATATATATATATATATATATATATATATATATATATATATATATATATATATATATATATATATGTCAAATTTTATTCTCACATAAACGACCACGTACTCAAAAAAAAGTTCAAAAGACGGATGTTGCTGTAATAAAATCTGTCGCTACTTCAACAATATCGAAGTGAAAACTACCATCACGGAAAAGTAAAAGTATTGCCTTTAATTTGATTCAGACTCTCTTTTCACTGAAGAAGAATGTGTTATCATTCGAAATTAATTTTTTTTAAAAGTCAAGAAGTAATTTTTAAAAAATGATTTTTAATAAAAATATTGCATCTTAAAACGTGGTCTCCAAAGGCATTTGTTTGTCGGTTTTTAAAGTTTATAAATTTCTTAAAGAACAACTTTTGTCAAATTTTATTAGCACATAAGCGACCACACGCCCCCCCACCCAAAGTTTAAACAATGGACGTTGCTCATTTTCACCACACTGCACCAAAATCTGCTGCTACTTCAATACATCGAAGTGAAAACTACCATCACGGAAAAATAAAGGTATTGCCTTTAATTTGATGCAGACTCTTCTTTCTCTTAAGAAGGATGTTTTATCAAAACTTTTGTAAAATTGTATTATATATATATATATATATATATATATATATATATATATATATATATATATAATAATTGAATATTTGTTTATAAATATTATATATATATAATAATTCAATATTTATATATATATATATTATATATATATATATAATAAGTTAATATTTATATATATATATAATAATTTAATATTTATATATTAATATATATATATATACAATAATTTTATATATATATATATATATATATATATATATATATATATATATATATATATATATATATATATATATATATATATCAAAACCTCTAATAGTATGTTTAACTCTTCTCCTTACATGTAAGGGGTTGTAATGTGGGCTATATTTTGTTTAACTTAGTTTTATGCAAATGGAGTGAAACTTCAGATATCTTCGATTTTTGTGAAATTTGAACAACAGGTATTTGAAATCAATTAATAAATATTTCCTAAATGTCAGTTTCTATGGAGTATTTTAAAGGATTTTTGGGGGTACAACCTTCCGTTTGAAAATCCAGATGAATCAAATTTGCATTGAATTTCATCCACAGTCATTAGGCGCATTAAGCAAGATTCCCTGAATTTCAAATTCTTCTTAAGACCCCTTAAGCGTAAGCTTTACATTTTAGACATTTTCTAGAATCAAAATTATGAGGTCTTAAGAAGAAATGTAAATTCAGAGATGTTTGCTTACTTGGTGTCTAATAACTATTAATCCAATTCAATACAAATCTGAAATATCTGAATTTTAAAATGGGAGGTTGTGACCTTATTAAGCCCCCTAAAACAGTTTAAAATACTCCAAAGAAACTGAAATTTGAGGAATATTTATTATTAATGCTAAAATTTCACAAAAATCAGAAGGTGCCAGTATTTTCACAAGGGTTCTTAAAACGAATCTTGACTCTCTTTTCATACAATTAAATCAAACTAAATATAGCACACATTACTCACCCTCACTCCTAGCAGTTGCATTCCAAAATTCATAATGATCGGTTAATTAGTTTAGGAGTGAATCCTGGATATACAAATATATAAACATAGACACATACCTAATTTTATACGAAGAGCGTTCAATAAGTAATGCCCTTGACCCACTTTCAGTTGTCTGATCTAGATTAAATTTTGCATGTGTAATGATTTATATCTGTATGGGTTATGTTGCAAAATACAGCTCTGAACTAATTGTGGTTTCTGATTTACAGGTGTTTGAACTGAGTCAGGTGTGAAATGGAGCCAGTTGAGTGTCGTGCAATGATCCGGTTTTTGTATTTGAAAGGACGCACACCAAAGGAGACTTTTGATGAAATGAAAGAAACTTATGGTGATGATGCCCCATCATATGACCTTGTAAAACGCTGGCATCGTGAATTCAAACATGGCCGGAAGTCTGTGGAAACAGCTCCCAGACCTGGTCGTCCCTCTTCTGCCATTGATGAGGCATCTGTCTGTCAAGTTAAGGCTGCCATTTTGGAAGATCGACGCATTAGTATTCGCCAAATAGCCCAAGAGGTCAAGATTAGTACAGGGTCTGTGGAAACTATCATTCATGACTATTTGCATATGCATAAGGTGTCTGCCAGATGGATTCCCAGGTTGCTCACACCTTTCCAGAAGCAAGAACGTGTCGAGTGCTTGAGGATGAATTTGGAGATGTGCCAAGAAGATGAGTCAAAGTTTTTCAAAAGACTGATTACACAGGATGAAACTTGGGTCCATCACTATGATCCAGAGACCAAAGCCCAGTCAATGCAGTGGAAGCACTTGGGCTCACCACCTCCAAAGAAGGCAAAGGTGCAGCCCTCCGCTGGCAAGGTCATGCTCACAGTCTTCTGGGACCAGGACGGAGTAGTGATGACAGATTTCCTGGCAAAGGGTACCACAATTACAGGAGCCTATTAGCTTCACTTTTGTTGAAATTAAGTGAAGCTATCAAAATCAAGAGGCGGGGCAAGATCAGCAAAGGTATCCTCCTCCTGTAGGGCAACGCTCCGTTCCACAACTCGCATGTCACCAGATCAGAAGCACGGGCGTGTGACTATGAAATCCTCCCCCATCCCCCTTAATCTCCTGACCTTGCACCCTCTGACTTTCATCCTTTCCCAGCCATGAAGTTGTTTTTGAAAGGAAAGCGTTTCCCAGATGATGCAGCCTTGATTTCTGAAGTTACGACGTGGCTGGAGGACCAACCTGTGGTGTTCTACAGAGCTGCATCAAACGATGCGAGAAATGCATAACTCTGGGTGGTTCCTATGTAGAGAAAGACTAATAACTGTGCCAAGTTTCATTAATCTACTGATATGGGAAATGGGTCAGGGGCATTAATTATTGAACGCCCCTCGTATGAATAGAAGATTGGATTTCAGGTCATACATCAACCTTGTGTTATATGTAAGGTCAGATTATTAAAGATTAATTGCTGTGTCACCGGATTATAGATTGCAAGGTCAATGTCTGGATTATCATGGTAAGTGGTCTAATTCTTACTACTATATATATCTAACTTAGAATTAAGATACAGTGCATTGAACTTGATATCATAAAATCTATGCTCCACTATATTTATATAATATACACTATGCATAAGGTAGTTGAGAACATAGTGTAGGTCCATCTTGGAATTATAGTAAGTTGCATATAGCGAAAGTTGCAAATTATCATAAAAAATTACCACACAAAATATGTTTTTTTCAAAATGTTACTATTATTTGAGGAAATTAATTTAAAGATTAAAATAATCATTAATTCTGTCATTATTTCGGTGTTACCCGAAAATATAAGTTAGTAAAAATTACAAAATAAATGTAGAAAAAATGTTTTTAATTGGAATTTCTATATCGTTCTTAATAAATCAAATAATAATTAATATAATAAAAAATAAAAATTTGCCTGTACACCGTGATGAATCTGTTGCTTATTTATGTCACATTTAACCTGTTTATATGTATATGCTTCATGAAACTTGTTTATTTATATGCTTCATGAAACTTGTTTATTTATACGCTTCATGAAACTTGTTTATTTATATGCTTCATGAAACTTGTTTATTTATACGCTTCATGAAACTTGTTTATTTATATGCTTCATGAAACTTGTTTATTTATATGCTTCATGAAACTTGTTTATTTATATGCTTCATGAAACTTGTTTATTTATATGCTTCATGAAACTTGTTTATTTATACGCTTCATGAAACTTGTTTATTTATACGCTTCATGAAACTTGTTTATTTATATGCTTCATGAAACTTGTTTATTTATATGCTTCATGAAACTTGTTTATTTATACGCTTCATGAAACTTGTTTATTTATACGCTTCATTTCATAAAAATTAATTAAATCTTTAAATCTTAAATTTTATATAAAGGTAATTTATAGAAGGCAATACAATGCAGAGGTGTAACAGATATTAAATTTTATATCAAAATAGACTTAATTATAAAAGAAACTTTAACAATTTAATGTCGTAATTTGTTTCTATTTTTTAAGTTACCGTTTTCCATCAACAAGGCATTTTACGTGCAATTTAGTCACTTTCATAGCAAATGGCGTTTTTAAGGATATATAACCAAATATCTTTTTAAGAGAGATAAATTTAGTGCGATGAAGAGATTGTTGTTTAACAGAAAATACCTTTTGTTTTTGAATGTTTTAGATGAGGATTAACAATATGTATTATTTGTTCGGACTACTGTTCTCATCTTCAATGTTATTCTCACAACGTTTCGGCCGATATTACCTCCGACCTTCTTCAGGTGTATTTTGACAATGGCTCTTATTGGTGAATGGTGGGAAGAATGTTTTTGTTCCTTTTTCGCACGCACCATGATCGTTATAATTCAAAATGTGTGATGTGTTTCTGAAATGGAAAGAGCATTAAGTCTTTTCCGTTTTTGTATTAATTCAAGTCTTTCAACGCTTTTCCGTTTCAGAAACACAACACACATTTTGAACGACTATGATGCGTGCGAAAAAAGAACAAAAACATTCTTTCCCCCATTCACCAAGAAGATCCATTGTCAAGATACACCTGAAGATGGTTGGAGGTTACAGTGACCGAAATAACACGAAAGATGAGAACATTAGTCCGAACAATCCAAATAATACAGAAAATACTTTTTATTTTGGCAGAACTGGAAAGGAATAAAAAATATTTAATACTAATCTTTACAAAAAATAGGTGCCATACATCCTGACAGATTCCAATCTTAGGTTGGTGGGTTGGACAGGACTAGCCATAGCATGTCCGTTTCCTTGTGCGGCATGCCTCCAACTGTTTGAAAGCAAGGAAAAACACTTGCGTAGGAAACTTTAAAGAACTAGTGCAACGAACTGTACTCATACGCCAAACCATTCTATTGGTCGATGGGCCAATTACTCAGGGCCACACTTTGTCTATTTACCTTGAGAGAAAATAGTTCATCAAAACATGTGACTGCTACAATACCCTATTTGTGTCTACATCCAACTCGAGCCAAAACATCGTTCAACGACTAACAACCTTCCGTGATCATAGAACACAATGCTACATATACTTAAATTTCTATTTTGTCTGAAATATTTTACACGATCATTTTCTATGAATAGTCAATTCTTATGTGATTCAAGGGCATAACAATTTTGCTAAATAAATGAATATCCATTAGTTTGTATTATTAGGACTACTGTTATCATCTTGGATGTTATTCTCACAACGTTTCGGCCAATGTAACCTCCGACCTTCCTCAGGTGTGTCTTGTTGAACTCGGGAATCTTTATATCGAACTTGGGAATCTTTACGGAATTTTGAACAGGATCCCTTCATTTAATCATTGGGGATAGCTTGCTCTCGTTTTATCAGCCATAACCGGATGGAAGTCTTTTAAATAAATTCGTAATTTTATTCTTAATATCGCCCGTACTAAGGATTGAATCGTAAACCGTCAGAAGACTCACTTAGAACTGATTATGACTTACAGATTAGGGAGTTTGGCAAGACACACCTGAAGAAGGTAGGAGATTAAATCGGTCGAAACGTTGTGAGAATAACATCCTAATATCCATTAGCTTTTCATCCTCTTCTGTTTATCTATCTCTATTCATATGTAATTATTTTTTAATAAATAAAGATTTTTATTATCTATGGATAGACAGATATGTTTCATGTTACCATTAATACTCATCCATACGGATGATGAAACTGTTCTGCCGGTCAAACGATTCAAGCTCCGGATCCGATATATTTCGAATCCAAGCATTTATTTATCTACAATTCTATTCTCAGAACCTGTTGGAAATCCTATTTTTAAAGCCAACCGGAAATGCTCACCTCAACAGTCAGCACTCATATAACAAAACGGGACAATTTAGGCCTGTTCTACGCATCCACTTCCAGATTCAACTATTACTGTCTTTGTCGTATTCTGAGCATATGTCGCTTCCTGCTGATATTCAATGCCACTGTAGGTGTAGATGTCCATTGCCAAAAGATGTATATTAGTAGCAACCTACTGTCCAGACGTCTACGTTGTCTTAGACACATTTTTTTATCCAATCCGTAGCGAAAGCAGCAAGGTAGACAGATCAAAAACGTGGCTGGCCTTGAAAAGATCGCGGGCCATCAGATCGACAGTCATTGACGATCGAACCATAAGTGGCTGTGTAAAAGGTACCCCACTTTGATCCTGCGTCATGGCATCAGATATAACATACGACCCCACACACCTCTTTTGACCCCGTGGGTATCTTGTCGGCCACTCACGCACTGGTGTTTGATATCCTGGTCGCGGTGCCAAGTATAACAGATACCCCACTCTGTTCTGCGTCATGGAACCACTTATAACATGGCACTCCACTCGTGTCTCTATCTCTGTGCTCACGCCTCTGGTTCTCTACACAGAGATCTTGCCAGACCGTGAACACTCTGGCCGATCGCAGTAATGGCAATAAAAAAAGATATGTCGGTCGAAATTCCTCCAAGGCCGGGATAACGGTACTAATGATGATGGCTTCGTGATTCTGTGAAGGCAAAGGTTATTCAAGCAGAACAAATCAATAATAGAAATGATGCAACAACATCGGCGAGGTCTTTTTGTATGAAAGTAATTATTAACGAAGATAAAAGAATTGTTTTAACTTGAAGCAATGTCTATCGTATGGTAATGTCTTTTACATTCATATTACGTTGTCTCTCTGTGTGCGCATGCAATCGCAATTAGCTATTAAAGTCTTAATCTATGTTAAGGAAAACGATGGGTAGAATACTTCAGCCAACGCGCTTTGTCATCCGAACAAGAGGCCGAACGCCCGACCTTTCTCATTCGGTGGTCGCCCAAGTCTGATCTGTCTTCTCGTTCTAACTCAAAGTCCTTTCTCTTACCGAAAGGGTGTATGGTCACACCCTTTCTTTTTCCAACCTATTTCTCTATATACTTCTTTCTCTCTCAGTGGTTTGGAGGCGGGCGGAGGCGCATGCCCCCTTTAACGATTCAGATGAATGGGATTTCTCTCTTTAGATTTTATCGCCATTATAAAAACAATTACTCGCTTTCTTTGTCTCCATTAAAAGGGCTTGCGATCTCCCAAGTGTTGACATTTTATTAGCCTATTGGTGATTAAGATTTTGCCAAAATTTCAATCTTCCATCTCGTTTATAACCGGTTTTGTGTGTGGTTAATCGCAATTGACACCCAACACCACTTTTACCAGACAGCCCGACGCCGGGTCGGATCGTGCTTGGATAGTCGATTCATGTTGAGTATATGTACTAGTCTTATATCTCCACTTCGTTCTACGCAGGGTCTAGCATCATCACTAAGATGCATACTAGTGCACCACTAGGGTACCCGATCCCTGTCGGTCCTGATTACTCTGTCACAGCTGGAGATCGTCAGTCCAGTCTTTGAAAAACGTGCAGTGTGGACAGAATCTATTCAAGACGTTGTCTGGATCTGGTCAGAAAAAAAAAACGAGGGCAGAGTTGGACACAAAGTTCATTTTAATGTAGGGAAATCCAGCTCCCCCAAAGGAGCACTTTAGATTGGGACAACCATTTAAATTGCCTCAGTCTAGAAGGATTTCTCTTTCACTGACAGAGAGCAGAAAAAATTAAGTGTAGTATCAAAACAGATACTACAATTTGTTCTTAGCCAAAAGCCCAAGCAACATCAATTCAACTAAACATAATAGAGCGGACGGCACCTAGCATCAGTGACAAACTCAGCAAGCAAGCCACTAACCCGAAAATAATGGTCAGTGTAAATGTCCATTCAGTAACATTAACAAAGATACTCATCCACATTAGCAGAGGCATACCAGAAACAATA
>OY744550.1:38047422-38064922 GCA_963556195.1 Sepiola atlantica
CGTTGTTTCTGTCTTTTCAAACTTACAAATTTATATTCAGATTAACACAACGCTTTTAAGTGGGACAAAAATCTCTCTCTCTCTCTCTTTCTCTCGCTCTCTCTCTCTCTCTCTCTCTCTCTCTCTATGTATATATATATTTAATATATGTATTTAATGGTTGAGAAACTTCCGAGACTATATATATATATATATATATATATATATATATATATATATATATAAATATACCGGCTCGCTATTGCTTTGCAAAGTCCACTTTAAATTAATAAGCCTTTAGTTTATAACTTTGTTGCAAACACGAATCAATTTGCCTTTTCACTTGCAATTTAGAAATAGATCACAACTTGTTGAAAATCAATTCGGTCCCTCAAAAGAAAGGGACGTTTGAACACGAATGCTAAATATTTATCAAGGAAATAAAACAATATTACAAAACAGAACTATTTGTTATATTAAAATCAAGACCATCATTAAATTAAAAAAAAAACAATAAAAAAACGAATATGCAAATTAGTTCACCTTGCAAATACATAAGCAGTATATAAAAGAACATGGAGTGTCTATTGTATAAAGTTGAATTAATTTGAAATGAGTCTTTTTGACTTCATCGTTAACGGGAGAAATAGGCCTAATGTTTGCATTTCTTAACTTATATATATATACACACGCGCGCGTGCACACACACATACACACAAATATATACTCATTGCTCTTTATTATAGAGTGGTGGATGGTACCACGGTTGGGGTTTGTAGTAGTAGTGGTTTTTGTTCTGAAAATAGACATTTGTGTAAGGGTTTTCGTTGCCTGCTGCAACACAAACATTGCCAACAGCAGCACGGAGGATCAATATGACCATAAAAGAAGTCAATAAGAACAAGAAAGAGAGCGAAAAGAAGAAGAAACAAAAAAGGAGAGAAAATATCAGACTAGGATGTCAAGAGAAAGGATTTTTAACCTATCAATAGTTTGCCAATTTGATATATCATGTGACAAACAAAGCTTGTAGAACAGCTTGTACTTGACTATTATAATGGAGATTCAGTGTACGTATGTCTACTCACCACAAACACATACGTAAATTAGATGACAAAATAATAAATCTTTTTATTTCTATATAATAATAATAATAATAATAATAATAATAATAATAATAATAATAATAATAATAATAATAATAATAAATGTCTGTTTGAGGACAGATAGCATCCCTAAATGGCTGACAAAGGGCACTACAGTCTTGATCATAAAAGATAAAACAAAAGGGGGTGAAGTGACAAACTTTAGACCGATCACTTGCCTCTCAGTTATGTGGAAACTTTTCACTAGAATATTGTCTGAAAGTATTTATGGTCATTTGGACCAAAACAATTGGCTGTCTGAGAAACAGAAAGGCTGCTGAAAATGATCACATGGCCCCAAAGATCAGCGTCTGATCGATAACATGATCCTGAGAAACAGTAAATGAAGAACTACTAACCTTGTCATGGGATGGGATGATTATAAGAAAGCATTTGACATGGTCCATTATTCATGGATACACAAATGCTTGGCGATTTTTGGAATAGCCTCCAACATTCAAACAGCTTTAAAGAATTGCATGAAGAATTGGTAAACCAATTTAACTCTAGGTGTTGCATTAAAGTGAAAATCAAGAGAGGAATTTTCCAGGGCGATAGTCTTTCCCCTTTGCTTTTTGTCATTAGTTTGATCCCAATGACATTTCTGTTATGTAATGTGAAGGCAGGATATGAACTTGGGAAAGGACTTCCTACAGTCAACCACTTACTATTCATGGATGACCTTAAGGTTTTTGGAAAGAATGAACACCAACTTGATACCCTAATGAATACGGTTAGATTATGTAGGGACCACATGCGAATGAAATTTGGCATAACTAAATGTGCCATTCCTGTTATAAAAATAGGTAAACTTGTCCACTCAGATGGCCTTGAACTCCCAACAACAGATATGAAAAAGAATGTAGACAGTGAGAGGGGTTACAAATACTTGGGAATACTGGAGGCAAGTAAGATAAAAAACAAGGAAATGAAAAACCAGGTCACAGCTGAGTACAACAAAAGAGTAAGGATTATTCTTAAATCACACCTCCACAGTCGAAATACAATCTATGCTATCAATGCCAGAGCAGTAGCTATCATTCGATATACTGCCGGTATACTTGACTGGAATATAGATGAACTAAAATGTGTGTAGTCGGTGAGCAATCACTGATGATGATCTGTGTGATAACTTCTAGTGAGTACACATAATAATAATATGTCACATTTCTCAAATATATTTTTAGGACTATGAAAAATTGATAATTATTTAATTAATTAGCAGTACTCAATTTGCACACCTGGACACTCTTGTTCACAGGGCTTATATCAAAGTACAGCATCTGATCTTTAAAAAGGGTAGAATCTTATTTTTGGGGAGAGGGGCGATTAGTATAGGATGCAGGGCTCCAATATGCCAAATTTCCATAAAATATTCCTTTTTCTTTCAAAAACTTATCGAGGGGTGATCAATTTGTGTGCCTGGATGATCTTGTTCACAGGCTCTCAGGCTTATATCAGAATGTAGTATCTGTTCTTTCCAGTCTCAGGAGACGATTCTCCCAGACATTACCTTCTCCTTTGAGAGAGGGATTGATTTATTGCCGGTCACCTGATGTATCCCCTCACCGGGGAGTGCTGACGGACTTAATCACAGCAAATTTTGCAACCATCCAGAATGCCTGTTTTAGGGGAAGCTAAATTCCCGACTATAATTTTTCCAGTGTGAGAGGCAGACGAATAAGTTTATCTTATTCTTATTGTAACTAGTGAACAACAAAACAATGCTTTACCAGTGTTCACACTCACTATTTATCTAGATATATTACTAAAATAATAGAAAAAGAGCGAGAAAGAGCGAAATAGAAAGACTGAGTAAAAAAGGAGAGCGAGGGAGAAAGAGTGGAAAAGAGCGAGAAAGAGTGACAGAGAAAAACAGAAAGATTGAGAGAGAAAAAGTGAGAGAGATGAAGAGTAAAAAAGAGAGTAAGAAAGAGTGGGAGAGAGAGAGCGAGAGGAAAAGCGAGAGAGATATAGAGAGAGGAGAGGGAGAGAGGGAGAGGGAGAATTTAGGAATGAGAGAAATAACAATTAATTTAAAGTAGCAATTTTAAGTGCAATTTTATTTGTCATGCCATTTGATAAAACTTTTGTTTTGCTTGGAAATTATTTTTGATTGGAAACTTTTTTTGATTCCCCTTGATGACTTTTTTCAATGTTGACCAAGGTTAACGTTACATAGCCTATAATACTCCCATCTACATACACAGTTGGTTGAAATCCAACCATTAGTTCTCAGTCCTTCCCCCTCCGACCGCTTCCTCTTTTTCATACTAAGCATGACAGCAATTATACATCTATTAATATATAAGCAACTCGCAGGGTTACCTGACGTTGTCGGGGGTTGAGAGGGGAGGATAACACACCGTGCCACAGTATAGCAAGAACTAAGGAGTAAGGAGTAAGGAGTAAGGAGTAAGGAGTAAGGAGTAAGGAGTAAGGAGTAAGGGCAATGTTCTTCAATATTCTTTCTCAAAATTAAATTCATTTGTTGATTTAACTTAGAAGTTGATCTTGATGAGCTTTGAATTAAGAAATTGTCTAAATGAATAAAATGTAAAGCAAAATCAAAAACGTTACAAATTTATTTAAATTGGTTAAATAAAATTTTCTCTTTATAGAATTCATTTTTATTATTGTTACAAATTTTCTGTTTGTTGAATTAATTTTCATTAATAAAAACATTATTGCAACATTAAGTTAATAAAAACATTATTGCAACATTAAGTTAATAAAAACATTATTGCAACATTAAGTTAATAAAAACATTATTGCAACATTAAGTTAATAAAAACATTATTGCAACATTAAGTTAATAAAATAAAAGTGTCTGTTGAATCTGAAGATTCTTTCTGTCTATAATTTATAAGTTTCAGGCTCTGACTGTATAGCAATATGAAGAAACGGCCATTATTTTTTTAATTAAAATATATTTGGCTTGATATGCGATTTATTTTTGTTGGAAACTATTTTAATCATTTATTAAATGATAGATATTTATGCAAACATTGTTACAAATAACAGAATTCGTCTGTTTAATTATACTTTTTTTTATTTTTTCAATTTTTCTGATGGTCTTTTTTGTAGTAAAATCAAAAAAATTAATAAATGTTCCATAGGTTTCACAAAGGTTTTCGATTAAGCAACGCTGGATGGCATCACAGAACAAAATCGTATTACGTTAAGCATTTTAAAATATTACCATGTGATGTTAATTTTAGGTTGTTGTGTTTTTATGTAAATAGCTTCGAGTATTTTTAATTTTTTAAAATTCGTTTTGGAATGTATAATTTTAGTATTGTTAACTGGAATTTGTCTTAAATTGCTAAATTTAAATAGTCAACGACTTCCTGGAACAATGCAAAAAACGTTCTATGCGTGTTTCTCCACTGTCTTTTTAAAATTTTCTTCTTTCTCCAGCTTTTTTGTTCATTTGCTTTTGACACCTGAGGATGATTCGACGAAGAATCGAAAACGTTCGTGAAACCTGTGAAACCTATGGAACATTTATTTTTAATTTTTATTTTAATACAAAAAAGACCATCAGAAAAATTGAAAAAATAAAAAGAAGTATAATTGAATAGACGAATTCTGTTATTTTTAACAATGTTTGCATAAATGAGAAAATGTTGCCTAAATACGCACACACACAATATATATATATATATATATATATATATATATATATATATATATATATATATATATATATATATATATATATATATATATATATATATATACTAAGTTAAGAAATAATTTTGTCTTGTTGGTGAAATTAATAAAATGTAAAAATCAAAAACATTACAAATTTATTTAAATTGGTTAAATAAAATTTTCTCTTCATAGAATTTATTATTATTGTTACACACTCAAGAACTTGTAAATGTCTGATGCCTATCCTAAGCAAGTCAGGCATCACCAGACTTAAGCATGTCACTGTCTGAGGCTGATCTTAAGCAATCCAGGGTATCACCAGACCTCTGCATGCTACTGTCTGATATTAATCCTAAGCAAGTCAGGCATCACCAGACTTAAGCATGTCACTGTCTGAGGCTGATCTTAAGCAATCCAGGGTATCACAAGACCTCTGCATGCTACTGTCTGATATTAGTCCTAAGCAAGTCAGGCATCACCAGACTTAAGCATGTCACTGTCTGAGGCTGATCTTAAGCAATCCAGGGTATCACAAGACCTCTGCATGCTACTGTCTGATATTAGTCCTAAGCAAGTCAGGCATCACCAGACTTAAGCATGTCACTGTCTGAGGCTGATCTTAAGCAATCCAGGGTATCACAAGACCTCTGCATGCTACTGTCTGATATTAGTCCTAAGCAAGTCAGGCATCACCAGACTTAAGCATGTCACTGTCTGAGGCTGATCTTAAGCAATCCAGGGTATCACCAGACCTCTGCATGCTACTGTCTGATATTAATCCTAAGCAAACCAGGCATCACCAGGACATAACTAGACGTTTGCATGCCACTGTCTGATATTGATCCTAAACAAGCCACAGCCGCTGAGCAATTGATGTATATTTTATTCTGACTTTTGAAAAGTTTACAGAAACCATTTTAAAGCAGGGCACCCTCATGAATTATCTGCCCCTTCCTTTTAGTCTATAGGATAATTTTAGACTACATTTCCTATGAGGAAACTATAAACTTGTAGCATGCCATCTATGTCAAGCCTAAAAATGAGGTTTTCACCTGACCCCTACTTGCCACTTGAAAACAGGAAGATGGTGAGTCACTACATAACTCTGAATTAAGGACAATAAGCAAATACTGTCATTTCAAAACAAAAAAAATACAGAGGAAACGTGAAATATGTATCATGGACGCTTTTATAAATGGTCTTCAAATTCAAAAAGTGAGTCAAAGACTCTTCAAAGATAAAACCATAGAACTTCCAGATCAGATTAAGAATTGCAACATTTTAAAATGGAATTAGTTTATACTCGCCGTTCCTTGAGTGGTGTTGGTAGTACAGTACCTTAGTAGGTAAGTTTCCATCTTTACCTTCTGCTTTTATCGCTTTTATAGCTATCACTTATCACGAGGAGTTCTCACCAGTGATAGCTCACTGACAATAACCGATGATGTCCCTTGGAGTTCGAGTGACAACAAGTCTCCCCAGATTTTCAAGTATTCTCCATCTCTTTCAGTATTCTTGCAAATGATTTTGTGTTATCGCAGCAGCTGCTTACCATTGATCGCTCGCTGCCAATGATCATTGGTCTTCACTGGGGTGTGGGTGTCAATAAGCCTCCCTAGTGGCCCAGTACTCTTCGCATGCTATCAGTGGAGGTCTGGTTAGTGCTCTCCTTCCTCAGCCTTTCCATCCTCCTTGACCTTTCACAACTATTTTGCGTGGTATCAACCGAGGCTGGTTATTATTATTATTATTATTATTATTATTATTATTATTATTATTATTATTATTATTATTATTATCATTATTATTATTATTATTATTATTATTATTATTATTATTATTATTATTATTATTATCATTATTATTATTATCATTATTATTATTATTATTATTATTACTATTACTATTATTATTATTATTATTATTATTATCATTATTATTATTATTATCATTATCATTATTATTATTATTATTATTATTATTATTATTATTATTATTATTATAGCCATTTTACATTACTTTTCCCATGTTCAAGGGGGTCAGGCGTTTTCTGATATTTCGCAAGCTCACTCTCCAGCTCTCACAGTTCAGCAGTTCAACTGTCTCCAGATTCCAGTCTGTACATTCTTGTCTAATCACTTGCTTCCAAGTTTTCCTTGGCTAGTCAACCTTCCTGCGATTTAAGACATCCATGCTTCTTGCAACGGTTTATCCAGGAAAATGAACGCACCCCATGGCTGTACCAGCATAGGTAATTCATCCTTAAAATAACATTTAAGCTGGGAAAATGGAAAACTGCTTTAGTGGTACAAAGAAAAATACTTGTGAACTTTTGTGGGGGAAAAAAAAATCTACTTACTATGAGAGAGTAAGTAACTACGATGAATGTATTTACACATTCTTTATATTGACAAAAAGATTAGAAAATATTTTTTAAGAAAACAATAATTCCTTTTGAACTAATGCTGAATACCCTTTATATCTATCTTTTTTGTGGATTATCAACAAATCAAAAAAGTCACTTAATTTAAAAAAAATATATATTTATATGTTTTGTTTTTTTTAAAATTTTATTGTTATGGTAATTTTTTAAATTCATAAACCATGAAAATCCTTTAGACTTACGTGAGATTCGAACTCGGGTATTGAGATCGTAAAAAGTGACTGCCTTAGTAATGTTTACTCTGCCTATTCCTTTTTTAGTCAACCAATCACATGTTTCGAATGAAAAGCCAGCACTTTTTTTGTAGAATCTAGATTAGATGAATTCAGAAATAATGGTAAAAAAGATGGAATTAAGAGGGAATCTTTTAGAAACTATCAGGTGAAATATTTAAAAGAATTTTATCTGTATACAGATTTTTATTGATAGTCTAAATGTCTGTGCACAAATATTTTATTTTTATTATTATTCCGGGTGGAATTGAAGATATTTAAAAAGAGAGATCTCCAAAGAGGCATAGCAAAAAAATAATAATATTAATAATAATTATAATAATTAGCGGGACCCGTGGAAATTCAACAGTTGTATATGGCTACCGTGCATTCTATGGATGTTCGGTGCAGACGCAGACCCCCACGATTCTATTGTACCACCTTTATTCTTACTGAAACATACTTATCTAAGTAATCTGGTTAATGTGGTTTCAGAATATATCTGGTTATGAGTGTCTACCTGCAAAACACTTGTAGGAGTTTATGACATATTTATATTCCATGGATGTCCTGCACAAACGGAGACCATTATTGTACCATCTTTGGACAGAATAGATACTACACTTTGATCCTGGCTCAAAGAAAGTGCATTGTATAGTCCAGTCAAAATGTGGTTGAACCTCAAACAAATTGCTAACAAAGGTTTTTAACGAATAGGATGGATACCGACGCAACAACCCTACTACAAAATGGCGATCCGACATTCTTCTCCACTAATTCTACAAATTCGGCAACCAGACAGGAGACTGGTTCGGTTGGAAGAGTTTGTCTCTTACAAATAACCAGCAGGTGAGAATGTTGTATGGATTATTGAGGTTCAGACAGTCTGGCCTATTAAAAATTGCCTGAGTAGTCCCGATGGCATTCCCAGGTGGGGGCACCTATTAACTTATAAAATTTGGTTGGCCCCACCCTTTCTTCTTCTCGGCACCCTCTTTCTCACAGACGTGGTATTGAAAGTCTCAGTCTTTTTTATAATTACTATTATGAATTGTGTTCTTCAGAATTATCTGATTTTCTTTTATTCCAGCTCGTTTGACTCGTTAGTCTAGTGGTCTTCGTCAATTCGCTGTTCAGATACCTCGTGGTAATATGTTTTCCTATTCCAGTAGGTTCTTTTCAAGAACTGCAGGCTTGTAGAACACTCTTCCTGCTGACTGTTTTCCTCCTACCTATTGCCTTGTTCTTTTCAAGACTAAGGTCAATAGGCATCTCATGTCTTTGCAATAATCATCTTTCATCCTTTTTAGCTTCTTGAGGCAACATTCACAAAAAAACTTTTAAAAAACCCAAAAAACAAACTAACACTTTCCCAAAGCAAGAAGACAATGTTATATAATGACGGACGTAACTTGTGGGATTATAAAAACCTTTATGAGAGTGTTAGATAATGGCCCTGTGAGAGATGGACACATCTGTGGAAGTCGGGTTTGACTTGTGCGAATTAACGCGGGTCAGTCGAGTGCAGAACAAGGCTTGTTCTCACACTCGGAGCTGGCAGACATGACAAGGTTACCGAGTGATGGGACCTGAGTTCAGGGGGGTCAGCTGCAGCTGCGAAGGGCTCAATGTAGGAATACGGAAGATTTCCCTAATGGGAAGACAAGCGCAAGAATCCTTCCCCCCCCTCTCTCTCTAGGAATATTTAGGAAAACATTAATAATCTAACTACGATATTCAAATCTCTCTCTCTCTCTCTCTCTCAACGATGACAAAACACCTCCACGGCAATAGAAACTGTCGCCGAATAAAAAAAATAATTAAAATGAAAAGATTGTTGTCTTATGAAGCGAGAAAGGTCTTTTGTTACAGACAGCTCACGGAGATGGCCACTACAGTGCAGAGGCGAGGAAGGTGCTCAACCACTAGAGACAGAGCAAACCGAGAAGATACGAAGGTATGAATTATTTAAGGGGCTATGCAACAACAAGGCCTGAACTGAAGAGAACACATACTACAGTCTGAAAGAAAAAAAGGCTGCCACAATGACCCAATCTCTGGCGGACTGATCCTTGACTGGTATGCTAGGTGTAAGAAAGGAGACGGCTTTCTTTGCCGACACAAAGATCGACAGACAAGCAAACGTTTCTCATATTTATATAGATATGCACACACCCAAGTTTTTTGTAAGTAAATAGTTAGTATAATGAGTACTTATATCATTTGGTAGAACTTGTAACAGTTTGATATTTGCAACTCGTACATTTTTTGTAAAATGATAATATAATCATGGTAGTTTTTTTTGTTTTGCTTTAACTACTAATACTACAACCACCACCACTACCAACACTACTACCACCACTACCAACACTACTACTACTATTACTACTACTACTACTACTACTACTACCACCAGTGTACATGTGATGTTAAAAATGACTTTATATATTGTGTGACCTCTAAGGACACAATTATAGCATGGGGTGTCTATTGCAGAGGGGCGCATTTTTCAATCTTTCTAGGAGCCAAAACAGAGTTTTCCTGGGTCAATATGAATATTATATTTATTATAAATATTTCCTGGGATTGTATGAATGACTATTAATCCTAACTTTCGGTAGATTTTCTGAAAAGACTAATGAAATAAACCTTAGATACTTGCAAAATAATTGCAATTTTTTAGATAATTTGGAAGACACTTTAGCCGTGGCCACTGAGAGTTACTACAGGCCGGTTGGCTAGAAAATGACGTCACTGCATTGCGTGTCAAAACAATGGCCGTCGTAATAAGAATAAGAAGGCATTTCGACTTCTCCATTCACTAAATAATCCATCAAAATTCAGGAAATCAACCAATTTTAATGAAATTTTCAGTATTTATTAATTAATGATCACGGAATATAATAAATCCATTACTTTATTATAAAGCTTGGTGCAAATGTATTATTTCTTGTAAACAAAAAACACCTTTACTAAAGTTATCCAAAATATCAAAACATGTTGACCATATGATATTGTAAATATTTAAAACAAAGCATTAGAAAACTTTAAAAATTGCATGTAAAAAAAGAAAAGAAAGGAACACGATTCGATTTATCCTGAAACTGCTCTTTATTCAATATAAATTTAAAGAAAATAATAATTCACGATCAAATACTGCAGAAAACTGAATTATGAATTACCATTATTTAAACTTCTAACCCAATCAACCGTAAGTAATTCAGACTTTGAAATTTGTTTAAAAATTATACAAAAAAAAAAAGTTCAATGTTAACTGTTTGTTTAATAATGGAATCACCAACGCCTATCTTGCTATTAAGAGCTATCTCTTAATAGCAAAATCAAAGGCCGATCCCCAAAATGTAAAAACATTTTGACTCTCCCTTCACTTAAAAATTCACCAAAATTCAGGAAATCAACCAATTTTAATGAAATTTTCAATATTTATTAATAAACAAGCACAGGAGATATAGTGAAACATTTTTTTAAATCTTAGTGAAAATGTATTATTTTTTTAAAAAACAAAATACACCTTTACTAAACGTATATTTTCATATATATAAAAAAAATCCATGATTTTTTTAATGAAAATAAGATCTGTATATGTTTAAAAAATATATTTTTTTAAAAACTATTTCGTATATATTACGAAAAATGCCCCTACACTCTTGTAAATAAAATCATTATAACTCGAAGAATTAACGATATTATCATTGAATAAAGCATTGTTTAATTAATATTTTTTGTGAAAATATTGATTAAATATGACGTTATTATTTCATTTATTTAATCTACAAAAGTACAGAGAAAAGATAAACTACACTTAAGACATCGAAAAAAAGTAATAAAAAAAAATGGAACACTACTTTTTTATCAAATAATGAATAAGTAATTCAGACTTGATTTTTTATATAATTAAAAAAATGCAAACTTACTACACTATATTTAGTCGGTGTAAACATTATTACGTGTATCCATATTTGCAGTAATTATTTCTCTTTTGGAAATCCAAACATATGCAGTAGGCATTTTAACTTTAAATTTGAAATTTAAACAAGCGCGAAATTATTTTAAAATTGGTTGATTTCCTGAATTTTGATTCCATTATTAAACAAACAGTTAACATTGAACTTTTTTTTGTATAATTTTTAAACAAATTTCAAAGTCTGAATTACTTACGGTTGATTGGGTTAGAAGTTTAAATAATGGTAATTTATAATTCAGTTTTTTGCAGTATTCGATCGTGAATTATTATTTTCTTTAAATTTATATTGAATAAAGAGCAGTTTCAGGATAAATCGAATCGTGTTCCTTTCTTTTCTTTTTTTACATGCAATTTTAAAAGTTTTCTAATGCTTTGTTTTAAATATTTACAATATCATATGGTCAACATGTTTTGATATTTTGGATAACTTTAGTAAAAGTGTTTTTTGTTTACAAGAAATAATACATTTGCACCAAGCTTTATAATAAAGTAATGGATTTATTATATTCCGTGATCATTAATTAATAAATACTGAAAATTTCATTAAAATTGGTTGATTTCCTGAATTTTGATGGATTATTTAGTGAATGGAGAAGTCGAAATGCCTTCTTATTCTTATTACGACGGCCATTGTTTTGACACGCAATACAGTGACGTCAGAGGGGGGCAAGAAGTTAGTTGCTTGGCCTTGTCAACTCTCGGTGGCCATGCTTTAGCCCCCTACACAACAACCTGATTTTTTCCCCGAAAAAATCTGGCGTCATTTTTTCTTTTTTTCAATTTTCTTATCTTTTTGATTTTGCTCGGATGGGGCATCCTACTAGATGCCAGACATTCACCCGCTATTTCAGACACTCCAACCGAGAGATCTTTTTTAAGATTCTAACCGTCCCTTTAAGCACAAATGTTTATAGAACTTGATTCAATGGGTATATTTACCTGGTAGCTTTTGAAATTCTTTTTCATTAGCCCGGTTGCTCCTATAATTACTGGAATTATTGAGATCTTCCTAAGATTACAGTTTCTTTTCATGTCATACATAAGACCTTGGTATTTCATTATCTTTTCTCTCTCGGTTCTGTTGAAGCCAGCATCATTAAGGACATAAACTTCAACTAGGCTTGCTACTTTCCCCTTCTTGTCCCATATCACTATATCATGTTTAACAGCTTCGTTTTCTAAGTATGTAGTTTACATGGTTACATGTAACTTCATGCAAAACTTTGGGAAAAATTAATAAACCAATTTATAGAACAATAGAAGAATAACGGAATAACTGAATAACAGAATAACTCTGACTCTGCAATGCTGCTTATAAGTAGATATTGTAGAAAGCCATTAACAAAAAAATATCCCTATCCAAATTTGATACCAAACGATAATCTTCTACTCTATAATAAAGACCAAGGTGTATTTATTTGTATATCTATTTGGCAACAGACTGATCTGAGGTGCAGAACTCTGTCGTCCCCAACCGAAATGCATTATGGTGGATATAATTTTGTAATTTTTTATAAATAGGATTAAAAAAAAAATTTTTGTTGCTTTTTTGATATTTTATAAATAATCGATCAATAGTAAACGAGTAAGATAATAATGTGTACATCACAAAGAGGCGAGAAACACACACACACACACTTGTTAATATAGATAGATATTTTGTGAAAAACTAATGAACCAATTTGGATAAAATCAAAAGACTAACAGAATGACTGCACAATCCTGCTTATAAGTAGATATTGTAGAAAGCCATTAACAAAAATATCCCTATCCAAATTTAGTACCAAACGTAGACTGACGATAATCCTCTATAATAAAGACCAAGGTGTATTTATTTGTATATCTATTTGGCAACAGACTGATCTGAGGTGCAGAACTCTGTTGCCCCCTAAGACAGACGGATGCCAGTTAACAACCAACCATAATAAGAAAAAATTCAAAGTAAAGGAAGTGATGTATATTTATACAAACAAGATTCGTAGAACAGTACTTCATCTTATTTCCCTGGAGGAAAAAGTCTGGCTTTGTCAGATTTCACATTCATGGTCGCATATAACTTCATGCAAAATTGTGTGAAAAACGAATGCACCAATTTGGAGAAGATCAACAGACTGATGGAATGACGGAATGACAGAATGATGGATGACAGAATGATGGAATAACGAACAGTGATAAAAACATTAGTCCCTTCTGATTAGCATCCGGGACTAAAAAAGAGGTTTACATTAGATTGGTTACAACTTTAAATTAAATATTACTATCAACATAAAAATATGTTTTCTTTTTTAATAGGTTTAAAATTAACCATCAAACAACATTTAAAAATAATTTTAATACATATTTAAATAATTAAATATTTTAAATAATCGATTCAGTTTTTAAAAAATTCTAACTGGATTAATAAAGAAACAGCAATGTTGAATTCATAGAGCTTTGAAAAACATGCACATCCTCTTTAAACTCAAAATGTTTATAAATAATAATAGCTGTACCGACTCAAAGTTGCCCGAGATTCATTATGTTCAAATTTGTTTTGTAAATAAATGTTCTTTAACCATTTTTTGTTATGTTCAGTATCTAAGCTAAAGAAGAAAATAAGGAACACTACCTCTTACTAAAAGAATAAAAGTTATTCACTTTAGCTGATTTTTCTTTTCAGGTGTTTATTTAAAAATATCTTCATCTGAGCAAACTGCTGAACTAGATTGAGTATTTTTTCTGAAATAAATTTTAGTGAAGTACATTAGTTTATTGCAAATGACATGGTACAACAATAGCAAATGACAATTGGCTAGTCAGAATCAAAGTTTGATTTGTCAGCTTAAATGCTATTTAGGTCCAACTTTTGAAATCCGACTGACATAATTTTATATATTAGAAGATATAAGTTATTACAAGTGGAGTCGGACAATTTAAAATTTCCGGAGGCAGAGTTTTAATAATAGACAACAATCAAGATCAGACCAGGGAGAAATTGAAACAACAACAAGAACACTGATAGTTGGAGAAAAGCATCTCCACAATGAAGAAGCTCAATCCAGTGATATGTCTCGGTCATCGACCAGCAAATATACTACAAAGTCACTGCCAATTTATGAGGCATGAAAACAGGTTTAATGTTAGGATGTGAGGTGAGTTGTGACTAAGAATTAATAGAGCACTCTTTGCAATCGATAATGTGTACATAAACATATGCAAGCATTATAAAATGTCACTTTCTTTGTTGAGGGTTTATAGTATAATTTGAGCAGAAATACCCATTTTGAAATTCAAATATTCCAGATTTACATTAAATTTGATTCATAGTCATTAGACACCAATTAAGCAAGATTCTCTGATTTTCAACTTCTTCTTAAGACCCCTTTAATTTATTTAAGCCTTAAATTTTAGACATTTTCTAAAAAATAGATTGTGACTGATGGACAAATCAGTCACAATTTTTCCATCAGTCACAATTTTTTTAAACATGATAAATACATTACAGAATTTGTCTCATTTCGAAATATCGAAGATCTTAACTACTTTTAGAAATGGAAAATATTGCATCAATAGTAAATAATAAATTCCCAACAAATAAATCAGATGCCATGACCAGAAATTGAAACAGAAACCTTGAGATTTTCAGTCCGAGTTTCTACTAACTGAACTATTTGAACTTTCTTATAAATAAAGCTTAAAACATCACCTTAATAAAATAAGTATAGCTTTCACGTGACGTCATAGATTTATGATTTACGTCATGTTTCAAAACATGAATCTAAACATAAACGATAATAAAAAATAAATAAATGAATGGGTAAACATTAAACACATTGAAAATTATTTTAATAGTCCAAAAGACTTTATTTAGTTTTAACTATGTATTGACGTTAAACACAATTTAATATTTAATTTAAAATTTGTGCCCACAGGACCCATAATTCTAGTTTTCTAAAATGTGTTGAGCTCTCTAAGGACTTCTCATATCGGAATTACTTCAAATTGGAGAAATTCACATGACCGTATTCACTGAAAAACATACCTTTCCCAGCTTGCAAAGCTTCACATTCTCACTAATGGATAGAATCATGGATTTTACCAATGGATTGAGATGGGAGGCGTATTTCTTTCTAAGGAATGCGGAATCTGATCATAAGGAAACATTTAACTTTAGATCCCAAAATCCATCGAAACCCATTGAGACTTTGAAGCCTTTCGAAGCTGATCTGTTTGACCTAGTCAAAAGGATTAGGTTTAGAAATTATACCAATCGGTTTCAGTCCTCACTGAAGAAGGATATTGCAGAGATTAAGAAATCTAACAAAGTTTGGGTCAAGACCGATAAGTCAGCAAATATTTATAAGATGTGCCCATTGGAATATAGTAGGACTGGGTTGGATATAATCTTTACTAATTATAGAAAGGATATTCATGGAATGGAGTCTATGATAAATGAGGACACAATATATCCTCATCAAAGGCCACAAGAAGAATTTTCAGAATAAAAAGCAGTCTAGACTAATTAACTCCACCAAATCTGAACTTGACCATGTCTCTAGGGAGATTCTCAGGAACATTATAAATATGACGCTTGAAGCTACACAATTTAATATTTGGAAAGATTCATTGGACACCATTAAATGGTTTGAACTAATTGAAAACAAGGGGAATGCCTCCTTTATCCAATTCGACATAATGGATTTTTACCCCTCAATTTCCAAGGAGTTTGTTACTAACAGTATCAGCTATGCTAGGAACTTCGTGGATGTATCCGATGAACCGGTAAGATTGATTATGGCTTGTCGTAAATCCATCCTTGTAAATAATCAGGAAACATGGATTAAACAGAACAATAACAACTTTGATGTCTTGATGGGAGCATTTGACTCAGCACAGATTGCCGATCTGGTGGGTATTTTTATAATTTACACTATTAGTAGAATTGTAGAGCCTAACATAGTGGGGTTATATAGAGATTATGGATTAATTGTTATCCCTAATCGTAACGCCCCCCTGGTATCAAAAATACACAAAAAATTAATAAGAGCTTTCAAGTATTTAGGACTGAAAATAGATATAACCCCAAACTGTAAGGAGGTAAATTATCTAGATATTACTCTGAACTTGAAAGAAGGGATATACAAACCCTTTAATAAAGACAACCACACACCATCTTATATTAACACTAGATCCAACCACCTGAAGTGTATAATTAAACAAATACCTAAAACGATTAACACCAGAATTAATAAACTCTCTGCAAATAAGGACATTTTTTAAGCGAATAAACACTTATATAATAGAGCACTAGATAGCAGTGGCTACCTTGAAAAACTCGAATATACCGAGAATAAAAATAAAAATAAAAATAAATATAAATTCAAGAATAGAGGCCGGAAAATAATATGGTTCAACTCACCTTACTGTCAACTATCCAGCATCAACATCGGTAAAGCATTCTTGAACCTAATAGACAAGCATTTTAATGCGAACAATCCACTAAGTAAGATATTCAATAGAAATACAATTAAAATTAGTTACTCTTGTACCAAGAACATGGATAGGACAATTAGTACACATAATCAGAAAATATGAAATTATTTTAATAACATTAAGACAAAAGTAAATAAGTGTAATTGTCAGGTGAAGAATGAATGTCTACTAGACGGTAATTGCAAAATAGAGTGCATGGTTTATAAGGGCACGCTATGTCCGGAAAATAACAACAGGGGCAAGAAAGTCTACATCAGCATTTCTGCGGGAAACTGGAAACAGCGTTTCTATGACCACAAACACTAATTCGTAAATCCAGAACTTAAAAACAAAACGGAGCTACCAAAACAATGGTGGCTACTGAAAAATGAAAACCGAACACTGGTGGTTTCTTGGTCAATCTTGTGTTATTCTAGCATTCCGAATGGATTGAGGCAAAGGTGCAATTTGTGTTTGGAAGAAAAAATAAGAATCTTGAAATACGAACACGGTAATCTTCTAAACAGAAGAGATGAACTAATGGCGAAGTGCAGACATAAATGTAAATTTAAAATAACCAATAACTCATAATCCGATATCCATTAAGATCCGTAGCGGTGGATATACT
>OY744550.1:38067422-38104922 GCA_963556195.1 Sepiola atlantica
CAGAGAGGATTTAAAAGAAATTGGGGTTAAACGGTTGGAGCGGGACCTAGACAAACTGACCTCGTTTAGGATACCTCAATTTCCTTCCCCCTCCCTATATACCTTCTGTGGTAAATCATACAATTTCCCCCTCTCTATATATATGTATTGCTCTCTTTCCCCCTCACTGTATTGTCTTCCGTCATAAATCGTGCAATCTCCCCCTCTCTATATATATTAAATATGTTGTCACTCTCTTTCTCCATCAATATACGTCTCAAATAGTTCATTTCCCCCTCTCTCAAGATATGTATTAAATATGTTGTCGCTCTCTCTATATATTTGTTCTTTTTTCATTTTCAAAAATGTAATCACCTTGCTTGGATGCTTGAATAAGGCTGTAGGGTCGAAATAAATTATTGCATCAGTGATTCTGTGATTCCGTGTTACTTTATTTTATATATATATATATATATATATATATATATATATATATATATATATATATATATATATATATATATATATATATATATATAAAAAGAGAAAGGCACTTCTGATAAATTGGGCAGAACAAAATACATAGGTCATAACCGCAGAGTACCCAGAATACAGACTTTTAGGATTTTGGATTTCACGATGATGGATTCGGCTTCCGAATTTCGGATTGAACTGTATGGTATCCCGACTATTGCCCTGAACTTGATTTCTATTATTGCATGTTTTAATTATGGATTGTTTTTTATATTTATGCATATAACTGTTTTTGAATTTTAAATTCTAATTTAAAATTTCTAATGTGGAGTACCCCATATCCCCATTTTTCCTTCTCTTGCCTTTTATCTTTTATTTTTATTTTTACACAATTTTGTTATCCTTTATTTTATCTAACAGTGTATTTATTTCATCTTTATTTTCCTTCATTTTTCTTTATTTTTCTAGATTTTTATTTTTATTTATTTTTCTTCATTATTTTTCTATATTTATTTTTCTTCATTATTCTTTTTCATCTTTCTTTATCCCCCCCCCCTTTTATTATTAGTACCTTAATTTTTTATGATTAGTACCCTTACGACCTCATAAATTTATAAATGGTGTGACTACAATTTATTTAATTATAAGTTTTATTTTTAATGATTTATTATTTAATATTTTTAGTAATATATTATCACTTTAACATATTATTTCAATATAATTTTTAACTTAATATAAATTTATTTTTATTTTTAACGTTATCTCCATTTACTTTCGATAACATATATAGCGTCTCTATTAGTTAAATTTGAATACTTTCCATAACGGGCTACGTAATTCCACGCACGTGACAATTTAAACCTGCTAGGTTCCCATCTGTCCAACAGTTAACGTTATTCCCATTTAATTTCTTGCTTTTTCGATGTACAGCGTCGCTGTTGTTTTGATCTGAAACTTTTCCATAACTGACCACGTATATTCCACGCACGTGACAATTTTAAATCTGAAAGTGTTCCATCTTTCCAACAGGCAATATTTTGAAATTCCTGGCGGTGGTTCTCACTCATTAAGCTGATGAAGGTCCGATTTTCTCGGATCTGAAACCTTGGTCCGGATGTTGTTGTAACACTTCATTTAATATTAATAAATATCATGCTCTTATTAATTATTTAGTTAATTTTACTTTTGCATTAATAATTGAGCACTCTGCTGGGAAACTCTCCCAATTAAGAAATACTATATATATATATATATATATATATATATATATATATATATATATATATATATATATATATATATATATATATATATATAATTGGGGGTCATGTAAAACAAAAAATGAGTCAGATGTCTATGGATAATTGTCTTGATAAGAGATATTTAATATATTTAAGAACATTATCAGATAACATTTGGTAAAATTTATAAGTTTTACATGAGGCATTTTAAGAATAACATCTGTTTTGTTCAGAGCTAACATAGAAACATAGAAACATAGAAACATAGATGAATTCTGGTAGAAGGACATGAGTCGTCCTATGGCACCAGCTCCTAACCAGATAGAAATTAACGACTGTGAAGTGTAGAACAAGAAGATTCAATAAAGATTATGAAATAAAGGAGCAAATGAAGAATCTTCTACTCCATAATAAAGAGAAATGTGTATTTATTTGTATACATATGGGAAAGATCTAAATGAATAAATGTGAAAGTCTTTTTTTTCATTTATTTATCACTCATATATTACCATAAAAAACGGCTTACTGTTATTTGAATCAATATGACATAGTATCTTGAAATACTGTATATATAGTATAGATGAAAGGCACACAGACAGCCTAATTTCAATGCCTAATTTGCATAAATATTTTTTAAATAGTTTATAAAATGTTAATGTTTGGTGATGTTCATTTGTAATTCTATTGTCCTATTTTATATATATATGCAATATACAGTAATTAATAAAAGTGATTCAATAAAAAAAAAAGGATAAATTACTAGAACCTTTCTTAAAAGGGTGGTATTTTAAATTTAACAAGAAAGATTAACCGATCATTATTAATTTTGGAACACAGCTGCTAGGAGTAAGGAGTCTCAATGTGGGCTATATTTTGTTTAATTTAGTTTCATGCAAAGGGGGCAAAAAGGTGTTGGAAGCCTTTCATGAAAATTCAGATTTATTCAGATTTTAAAAAATTTTCATAATAGACATCAATTAATAAATATTCCCAAATTCCAGTTTCTTTGGAGTATTTTAAATGTTTTTTAGGGGCATAATATTTATTAAAAAATTTTTTTTATGGAAATCGCTACAGACAAGGCATGAAGCCACTTGATGTAAGGAGCTAAAAAACAAATTACCACTTCAAGGTCAAAAACTAGCTAACGATAAGAGTTTGATGGATAGATTCCAACCAAGAAAACAGCAATTCTTCCTCCTTTGTCAGAAACATCGCTCATGAGATGTGAGGACTAAAGGACAAAATAAGGGAGGTGAGAGTTACGAGGCTGCCAAAAGTAAACCCAAAGTCCACTTTCTACTTTCCTAATATAGGCATAAGTTCCCATTTGAAAATTCAAATATTTCAGATTTGCATTAAATTTGATCCAGTCATTAGACAATAATTAAACAAGATTCCCTGAAGGTCATTTTCTTCTTAAAACACCTTAAGCTTAAGTTTTGTTAATGGATAAAATGTATATATCAATAAGTGGATACACAAATCTCTTTATATTTATCAGCATGGACCTCTCTATTTCCCCAGATAGTAAAATTTTTTTTTTGTTACTTTAATTCGGGGAAACAGGGAGCAAGGAGGGAATTCCAAAGGCTAGCAGTTCGAGGAAAAAAGCGATTAGAGTAGAAAGTCTTTTGGTATCCGGGGACCTCTACAGTGAATGGATGGGATTTAGCTGATTGTCGTGCTTGTCAGGTGAATTTACGCCAAGAGGGGACTAGAGCAGCAAGTTCGTCAGAGTACAATCCATTGAAGTACTTGTAAAACCAGCACAGGGATGCAACATTGCAGTGATGGGACAGGGGTTGGAGCTTGGTAGATAGTGTGGGACCTATTAGATTAGAGACTCTTTTTTAACACTGTTTAAGAAGGAAAGGCTAGTGATTGGTGCATCAGCCCAGATGTAACAACAATACTCCATGCATGGGCGGATGGTGGCTTTGTAGAGATATAAGATAATGTTAAGTGTGAGGAGTTTACTAGCACAGTAGAGGAAGCCCACTTTCTTTGCAGCAGCTGTGGCAGTATCTTCTATGTATTTGTTCCAATTCATGTTACCTGTGAATGTTAGGCCGAGGAGTTTGAACGTTGGACTCTCAGGTAATGTGTGATTAGCCATGGCAATCGGTGGCTGAAAAGGTTTCTTGTAGTTGTTGAAGGAAAAGAGCTTTGTCTTAGCAGCATTAAATGTTACCATCCATCTACAGATTGGAAGTCATTTTCTAAGGATTCAGCCATTGCATATGTGCGCATTCGTTTTACCCACATGGCGAGAGTAGAGTGTGGTGTTATCAGCAAATATACCCATCTCGGACATAATTTCATCAGGTAGGTGATTTTTGAAAATCAGGAACAATAAAGGTCCAAGGATCAACCCTTGTGGTACACCTGCATTTATGTCATGTTGTTTAGATGAACAGCCAATCTAATTATCTTAAATATTCGTCCAGTAATACCAAATGAATTAATCTTTATGAGAAGACCTTTATGCCAGACCTTGTCAAAAGCTTTAGATATATCCAGCCTACCGCCCTAGCTTTGCCTGCCTTGTCCAGGGTATGGTATATGCGTTCAGAGATTACCGTTAAGATATACGCAGAACAGGCTTGCTTACATCCATACTGATGGTCACAAAGAAGGTGACGGACTATCACTAGATTGATTAAAGATTCAAAGATCGCAGCAAAGAGTGGGAGTAGACTGATGGCGCGATAATTTTTGATAAGTCAGTTTTTAAGTGCCTTATTCTCTGGGACATTAACATTTAATCTGCTAACAAGTTCTTTCACAAAATCCTCCGTTGCCTTTTGGCTAAGATCAGAGTGTAGTATCTGTTCCGATGGATTCGCACTCTGTAGACCGGTATTGTCTTGACCTTCGGCCCTTGATTCCGCCGGTCTGAGGTACTGTCCTGTGCAGTTCTAGGAGGTCTACTCTCCCAGGCTTTGCCTCCCCTCTTTGGGGAGGAGTAAGTTTATTGCTTACTGCCTGAGGCGCCCCTACTGGGGAATACCGACGGAGCTGCCCAGGCAATTTTTAATGGTCAGAGTGCTCACCTTCTCGGGCGCTGGCTTTTCAAGTCCCACTTTCCCGACCCGACCTTGGGTCACATCTTACCTTGTGATAGTAAGATAAACCTGGCCTTGTGCCTAACCTCCTGGGAAGGTAAATAAAAAGTTATTTTCAGAATAGCTCCATTACATAAGAGATTTTTAAAAAAATTACTTCTCGCAACAGCTGTTTACCAATATATTCTCGTTGATATCTTTATTATTATTATTATTATTATTATTATTATTAGTAGTAGTAGTAGTAGTAGTAGTAGTAGTAGTAGTAGTAGTATGTTCAAAAAAACTTTTTTATTACTTTTGTTCACCCCAAACAAGACATATTGCCACTGAAGTATAAGGGGCTACTGTGATAGGGGCCAGATTTATAATGAGATAACGGGGAGTAGTTGGGAAGCAAGATGTTTGTTCACATTACTTTCTGCATGTTGGTAGGGTCTGGGATACAGGGAGCAGAAAGAGAATTCCAAAGGCAAGTGGTCCAAGAAAAGAAGCTATCTGAGTAGGAAATCTTCCACTGTCTAGGGACCTCTACAATGAAGGGATGGGATTTTGCTGCTAGTCAGGTGGGTCGGGGTATTTACGTTATGGTTGTACAAGTGCAGTAACTTATTCGGAGCACACACCATTGAAATACTTGTATACCTTCTTTGCGGCAAACTTGACAGTATCTTCTTCCAATTCATATTACCTGTGAATGTTAGGCTGAGGAGTTTGAATGTTGAACTCTCGGAAAGGGTGCTATCATCCATGACAATCGGTGGTTGGAAAGGTTTCTTATAGTTGATAAAGGAATGAGTTTTGTTTTGGTAGCATAATATCATTATATTAATATAAAAATATCCCAAAAGCTTTTAGAATATATATCAAAATCGGATTTATCTCTAATCAAAATGGAATTTTTAAAATAAGGTTGACAATATGAAATGAAAATCTTTAAAAACATTATAACATGAAACTTATACAAAATATATAAAACCCACTAGCAAATTTGGGTTGAGAATTTAAAACAGTACGAACTACTGTTTTCATTTTTTTTTAATGGCAAAAAATAGTTGTCAATAAAATTAAATTTTGACTTTTTACAGCATATTCACAAACTTATAATCCAAATATAATTGATGATATAATACAAAATCTCAGCTGAAAGAAATTTGATGGGTTAGAATCCCCTTTCAGAATGAAATTTTCTTAACACAATGAGAGTGAAGTGTTAGCAGCTAAAAAGATCTCTGCTAGCTGACTGGAAATCTTGTCTCCAGTAAAAGACCTCAAATGTTAGATATCTTGGCCTGTTATAGGTATGACCTTGATTATAATGTAATTAATTATAAACTAGCCCCTGCAATGTAAAGAATTTCGGTCTCAACCCAACCACGGAAATAGAATAATTCATGAGTGGCAGATAAACAAATTTCTAAAACAAGCAAAAAATGTATGCTTACCTGTGCATATTCTTTTTCAATGGCAGATCTTTTCTGGCTAAAAACCCTACAAAAATTTAGAAAAAAAAATCAGTATGTAAAAATAAAGAAAAGTACGAATAAAAGGTTTATTATATAAAATACTAGCTAGCCCGACCCGGTGTTGCCCTGGGGTATTCATACTTTCATTTTATGCAGACCCCACGATATTACTGTAAAACCGAGAAAGGAAAAATAAAAAGAGGAAACATTAATTAAGAAATGGGAACTAAAGAGAAGATAAAAAAATGTAGATAGTATTTATTTTTAAGATTTTACAAAAAAGTTCACAGTATAGTAAATTTTCTTTATAAAATAAGATGCGACAGAAGACCAAAATTGGTTGGGGTGGGATGGGGGTTGACTGTCACCATCTTGGTCTATTCTCTAAACTAGTTTCAGTCACCAAAAAACACACATTCACTCTATGGGTAAAACCTACTAAACATTATCCCTAATGGTTTGACTTTTTTATTTACAAAATAATATGCACGAATTCATCGGTGTGTGTGTGTGTGTGTGTGGGGGGGGGGGCTAAAAAAAAAAGATTGTTGAAAAATAAAATGCTAAGTATGGTGGTTAGTAGGATCCTCGCAAATCTATCTAGGTATGAACTGCTCACTGTTTTCCGGGTTGTTCCAAAAGCCGAAAACAAGCAAACAGTTTCTAAGTGAGGAGAAAAAAGAAAGATTATTGGGGCATGTAGGTAGTATTTTATAAATATTATTATTGTAAAAAACCTCCTCCCACCCCCGAAAAGAATATTATTATTTTTAAATATTCCTCCCAAAAGAATATTATTATTTTTAAATATCCCTACCCCCCCAAAAAAAGAATATTATTATTTTAAAATATCCCTACCCCCGAAAAGAATATTATTTTTAAATATCCCTACCCCCCAAAAAAGAATTTTATTATTTTTAAACATCCCTTCCCCCAAATAAAAGAATATTACTATTTTTAAATATCCCTACCCCCCCAAAAAAGAATATTATTATTTTAAAATATCCCTACCCCCGAAAAGAATATTATTTTTAAATATCCCTACCCCCAAAAAAAGAATATTATTATTTTTAAATATCCCTACCCCCCAAAAAAAAGAATATTATTATTTTTAAATATCCCTCCCAAAAGAATATTACTATTTTTAAATATCCCTACCCCCCAAAAAAGAATATCATTATTTTTAAATATCCCTACTCCCCAAAAAAAAGAATATTATTATTTTTAAATATCCCTCCCAAAAGAATATTACTATTTTTAAATATCCCTACCCCCCAAAAAAGAATATCATTATTTTTAAATATCCCTACTCCCAAAAAAGAATATTAGTTTTAAATATCTACCCCCCCCCCCCCCCTCAAAAAAAGAATATTATTTATTTATTATATATCCCCAACAAAAAGAATCATTTTGTAATTAGTAAAAGAAAAGTATTTTATGAATATTATTTTTTAAAAATAATACCCCCCACACACACACACACTAGAAGAATTGTTTGTTTATGGGTAAAAAAATTGTTTAGTATTTATTAAGGAAAAATTTTGCATCATATTCGTTTTAATGTTTGTTTTACATGCTGGCATGTGTTGGACAGCTTTAAGAAAATTGACTTCCAAACTAACCTATCTCTGGTCAGGTTTTTATTAATCCCTCTTTCTCTCAAATCCTTTTTATCACTTCCTCCCATATTTTCCCTGGGCTTCTCCTGTGCACTGAACCTGCTACCTTAACTGTTCTACATCTACTGACCTAAGAACTCTCATTCATTCTTTCACTGTAGCCATATCACAAAGTTTCATGTTCTGCACACATCTCCCTATACTGTCCAGATTTAATCTTCCTCTGAGCTCATCAGATCTCAACCTGTCTTTAAGATGCACATTACACATCAATCGTATCATTCTCATATACTTTCTCTCCATGCAACGCATGTACTCAACTCTTACTTATGCTGGAAAAACAATAAATTAGAAATGGGAGTGAAAAAGAATCATTAAAACTGATCTGTAAGCCTCATGCTTAGTGTGAAAAACTGTCAATGCATAGAGTACCTAAACAGAGGAAAAAAATCGAAAAACTAAAGAAACACGGAAGACTGTATTTTATTGTAGACAGTATTTTCGAATATTATTATTGCTATGAAAGTTCAAGGTTCGAGCCTCGGGTCGATACATTAGCTGGAAAAAGCCACTCTGATGAGTCTACAAAACACAAAACATGTGTCTGTGGATGATAATATTTTTATAATATACTAGTAAACCCAGGACGGATGTAAGCAATAAATATAGCATTAGTTTGAAATTTTAATGGTTTTTATTTCTTTGGGGGGTATGATACGGTTTCGGTGCCTGCCCCCCCCCCCCCCCCCCCAACAAAAATAGTAAAGTTTACAAAAAAATAAATAATGTGCCTACGTTACTGACCTTGTTGTCCATGATTCATAATGATAAGTTCAATAGTTTAGGATTTTACCAAGCACATACATATTCTTGATGCTTATGTGTGCACCGATCCATTTAAAAATGTATTACTTAATATAACTCACAGTTTGATGTAGAGCAATTCTTTTCTCTATATTCTTTTTGTATCAAACTTATTTAGAATTTTTTTGGAGCAGGTGCATAAAGTTTGCACAAAAGTTTACAAAAAAGTTTACAAAAAAGTAATGTGCCTATGTTACTCACTGGGTTGCCTAGAATATATATTGCAAAATTCACAATGATTTGTTCCTTAGTTTAGATTACCCTGTATATAAATAGATACACATACCTAACTTTATATATAGAGAAATATAACTAGCTGGCCCTCAACGGCGTTTCCCAGGAGTATTTATATTTTAATTTTATGCATACCCCACGGTATTGCTGTAAAACCCCAACGAATAAATAAAAACTAAAGTACATTAGAAAAAGATAATTACGAAATGGAAGCTGAAGAGAAGAAAAAAAATATTGTAGACAGTATTTTATAAATATTATTATTGTTAAATACCCTCCCCCTAAAAACGTTTATTAGTTAATAAAAGTAATGTTTAATATTAATTAAAGAAAAATATGCTTACTAGATAAATAGTAAATAATAAATGGAAAGTGAACGTATATTGGTAAAATTGTACTGTAACTGCCCCATACTTAACACAAAAGAAAAACTTTCAACATACATATCTGTTTGTGACAGTAAAGAAATCGATAATTGTTATATAAGAATGTTATACTTATTGGAAAAACAAGTAAGAAATGTTAGGTCAACTTGTATTGGTAAAAGTTTACTGTACGCCCCAAGGTTAGTGTGGAAATTTTTAACATCCATATATTAACAGTGCAAAAACTTTTATCGTCAAATAATCACAGCATAGGAACAGCAGTAATAGCATGAACATTTTTTTCTTAAATAATTTTTCAATCTGAAAAAGAAGATTTCTGTAAACCGGTGGTAGAAGCTGACAGCCATCTGATGGGAGAAAGAGTGGAGAGAGACTACAAAAGTCTAAATTAAAAAGACCGAAATTAAAGCATAATGAAAGGAATAAGAATAAGTTAGCCAAAAAATTAGTAGGCAACACCCATTCTGCAGGCTTCTATAGGCTGCATTGGCTCCAGTGGATGCTGTCACTTTAAGATCCAGAAGGAAGGCAAAACAAGTAATAATTTACAAACTGATGAGGAAAAATCTGGGTGAACCCCAAATAAAAAGGTTCCTGAAACTACACCCCCCCCTAATATTTAAAAGTAGCAGACAGAAAGACCCCAATGAATTCATGCGAGGCGAGGGAAAGGGCAGATGGTAATATCACTGCCCCTCAAATATATTCTATTATACAAAGGGCAAACGTCTGTATGTGTATGCTCAGCTAAAACTTGAAACATACAAACCAAAAACCATCAAAGTTAATATTTTCTTGATCCATATTGCCCGGAATAAATAATATCTAAAATTTAGAAAAAAATATGCATTCTTTGATCCTTAACTGCCACCGATTTCGTCAGGGAAGGGTACCGGTTTTCCAGTCATTTTTATGCACTAACTAAAGAGAAGTAACCCTAATTTTCTTTTCAAGGAGTTATTTCCCTTACATTGACTCGAGTAATCTATAAAAAGTGTATGTTCAAAGAGAGGAATGGGCTGGGCAAAGAAGAATGAGGGAGTGGGGAAAAAGAGGGGAAACCGGGAAAGAGAGAGATAGAAGTTTTAATAGAAATATGTTACACTTTTGCCCCGGGCAACGCCGGGTGACACTGCTAGTATATAATAAAACGTGTTCTCATGTTCCAGAAAAATGGGAGGAAAGGAAAAGAAAAGTTATCTAATTCGATATCCTTGTGTCAGACCCCCCTCTAAAGTTCTATTTGCTTATTGGGGCAAATGACAAGAGAGAGGGGTTACGAATGCATCCTTTTTTGTGCACCCTTGAACCAAACATGAGTAACAGAAACACAATCAACATATTTTTTTACAGTGTGAAATTGTCACTAATAAAACGGGCAAAGTAATATGCTAAAGTACTCTGAATACACAAGTGAGAAGGAAACAATCCACCTCTCTGTCCTGGATTGAAGTGACTCATCAGTCTTGTTTTGAAACAGTTGAGAGTAGCGTGGTGCAACAGGTTCGCAGGTGACGGCCTGACACTGACGTCTGCACCCAAAGGTTAAAACCACAGAATGTGCAGAGAAGTGGGTGTGGAATGCCATCATTGACAGCATGGTTGAATTCTTTCTTTCTTTCTTTTGTAGTGAACAATTCGCCGGTTGACTCTGCTGTGAACGCATGTGGCTGCTAAAAAATGCCTCAATATGGCAGTACTCAGCTTAGCGAGAAATAAGATCGATTTTAATGAATAAATTATATATTTTATAAAAAAAACAAGACAAAATCTTTATTTTTATTGGATTATTTAATGGAATACTGAAACAAAATTCAGTATTCCATTAAATAATCCAATAAAAAATGTTACAGTTACCATTAAACTTTTAAATAGTGATATTATCATAGCGATTAATGAAGCAATGAAAAAACAAATGTGCATCCTGAGAATGTTCACAGAGAGGAAGGGGACATAAAGTGAGATATTTGAAATTGAATTTCATCTTAAATAAAGACACACGTATGCTTAAAAATAAAGCTATGATTCAAATACCTATGTGTATGTCGAATGGGCAAACCAGAAATAAAGGATTATTTGTGTTGATGATTTTGAATCTATATATTAATAAAATACTGCTACCACTTCTCGTGTGTGTGCGTGTGTGTGTATGCATGTTTCTCGCATCTACGTGACTTGTATATAATTCCATTTCCATAAATTCTGTTGCTTATTTATCACATTCAACTCTGCACCAACAGAAAATAATATGAAATTTTAGACATCACATTAACTAAATTAGATTAATACCAAACTAAATTCTACAATAATGCATTTCAGTTTCTTCGTTAATAAAACAGTTTTTTAATCCTTTAATACAAAGTCGTTTCTGACTTTACAAAAACAATGCAAGTATTAAGAATCCCAAGCAGTATCGGATAGGTTCAGCTAGTTTTTTTCTTATATATAAAATAAAGACAATTTTTCCCCTCCTTTTCATTGACGTTAATAGTAATTGTAAATTCTGATCACAGTGTTGTGTGCAGCTGACAGTAGTGATTCCTTTTCTCTGTTCAAGTGTCCTTTTTATAGCCATGTCTACATGTGTTGACTGATGTCTATACAAGTCACACTCAGATTTACTGATATCTCTACAAGTCAACCTTGTAGATTTTCTAACGTCTCTACAAGTCACACAATCGGAATTGATATCTCTATAAGTCATACACTTGAATTTGCTAGTATCTCTAAAAGTCGCACACAAATTTACTTATATCACTACAAGTCACACACAAATTTACTGATATCTCTAAAAGTTAAACTCACATTTACTGATATCTCTACACGTCACACTCAGATTTACTGATATCACTACAGATCACACTCAGATTTACCGATATCATTATAAGTCACACTAAGATTTACCGATATCACTACAAGTCACACACAAATTTATTGATATCCCTAAACGTTAAACTCAGATTTACCGATATCTCTATAAGTCACTTTCTCGGATTTACTGATATTTCTACAAGTCTCGGATTTGATAATATCTGCATAAAAATAATAAATTAGTCAGATTTGCTAAGATATATTTACAAGCTACACAGACAAAAACAAAACAAAAATCGTCTGTCCATATCTTAAGATCATCAATTTAAGTGATGCAATAACAGAAGAAAAAAGAGGAAAACACACACACGCACACACACAATAAATTCTGACTATAATTACAAGAGAAAAACTGAAATATGATTTTAAATCATCTTAAAGAAATTAGACATATTAAACTGTGGTCTACGGGTGGCAACAATCAGAATCGGCATAACAACACTATCAGGTGCACAAGTAGTTGGTTTTTCACTATGGATTGGCTAGCCACATCGTGTGACCTAGCTCAAGACTGGCGAAAGTGGGCTGCGATGGTCAGAGACACTGTACTCGTTCAGAAGGGAGCCGGTTCAACCCGACTAAGGTGATAGCCATTACAAATACAAGTAAGTACTGGTCAATAATGGTTTCTCCAAGAGTATTATTCACTCTCAAATTAACATATTCCTAAATAGAAATCCTGACTGTAAATATAGTACTCACAGTAGTAGTAGTAGTAGTAGTAGTAGTAGTAGTAGTAGTAATTTGATCCTATTTTTAGTGTAACCAGTGCCATACAGCTAAGAAACAGAACAGATATGGCATTAGAAAAATAATCAATGTATTTCTCTAGTTGAACACAATAACGCTATACGTTCATAATTACTGCAATATACTTCGGTTGACATCTACATTGGTAACATATTGATTTCTATAGCGCACACACAAAAAACATTGACTTTAATATATAGACTAGCTGGTTTGTCGGCTTGCTATCGCTTTGCCAAGTTTGCTTCTTGAAATACTTGAAATATTAATTTAAAATAATAAATATTTCTTTCGTAATTTTGTTGTAAACATGAAGCAAAATATTTTTCATTTATTCATATAGATAGATAAACATTAACATTTTGGTACTTTTTTTAGACAAATTTATTCATTTTTTAAATGTGATCATAAAAGAAAGAAAAGAAAGAAGAACTCAATTTGCCTGTTCACTTGCAATTTAGAAATAGATCACAACTTGTTGAAAATGAAGTCGATCACTTTAAAAAAAGGAACATTTAAACATAAATGCTAAATATTTGTCCAGGAAATAAAACTATTGCGAAACAGGCAGAATTAACACTAGGTCGGTTTTTAATGTGGGGAAACTCCAATTCCCCAAAAGGAAGTACTTTGGGTTGGAACGAAAATTTAAATTGCCTCAGTCTAGAAGGATCTTTCCTCCACTCATCGAAGACAGAAAAAATGAAGTGTAGTATCAGAACAGATAGTACACTTTGATCCTAGCCAAAGGATCAAATGTCACTTAACTAACACTCCCTCCACACTAATCAAAGCTAGGGTCCCACTGAAAACCGAACATCAAACTATTTGAGTGTACACTTGTTCAGCACCACCTAAGATGGGTTAATCACGTGTATCCTATGCCAGAGTAGAGACTGCCCTGCCAAATTATTTTCAGTGAATTATCCACTGAAAAGATCAGTAAGAGATCAGCTCAAAATAGAGACTGGCACATAAGCTCAAAACATAGAGACCGGCAGATGACTTCAAAACATAGAGACTGGCAGATGACTTCAAAACATAGAGATTGGCAGATCAGCTCAAAACATAGAGACCAACAAGTCAGCTCAAAACATAGAGACCAGCAGATCAGCTCAAAACATAGAAACTGGCAGATGACTTCAAAACATAGAGACTGGTAGATCAGCTTAAAGCATAGAGACTGGCAGATCAGCTCAAAATATAGAGACCAACAGATCAGCCCAAACAGAGTACAAATTATGGACTCCGAAAAAGAGTACCCTTTACTTTCATAAGAAAAAAACAATAAAACAAATAATATAACTGTACATTATTTATATTTACAAATAGATTATATAGAGTATTTTGTTCGTACATAAAAACTACAAAAAAGAATATGCGTTGTACCTTATGTCTTCTAAAAGCTCAACTTCTTGCTGGTGCTTTGATTGAAGTTTCTGCAGTTGTTCAGTATGAATAACTTTCAATGCAGAAGCATGTTTTACCTGAAGAAGAAACCAAAAAGTCACATTATAGTAAAAAAAGGTCACAGCATCGAAAATATTTATTATAAAGTCATGTTACAGTAAAACAATCACATAATAGTTACAAAAGGTCACATTATAGTAAAAAAAAAAGCCATAGCATAGAAAAAAGTCAATTTATAAAAACGTCATATTATAGTAAAAAAAGGTCACAGCATCGAAAAATCTTATAAAAGTCACATTACAATAAAAAAAAGTCACAGTATAGTAAAAAAAGTCACATTATAGTAAAAAATTAACATTTAGTGAAATAAAGTTACATCATAGTAAAATAAAGTCACATTATAGTACACAAGGTAACAACATAATAAAAAGTCAATTTATAAAAAGTCACATTATAATAAAAAAAATCTCATGAGTAATATTTAATGCAAAAGTGCATCATCATCATCATCATCATCATCATCATCATCATCATCATCATCATCATCATCATCATCATCTTCTCCAGTTTAACGTCCGTTTTACATTCTGGTCTATTTCTGGCCAGGTCTTTATTCTGCTTTCTCTTAAATCCATCCTTATCATTTCCACTGATGCTTCCATTTTCAATTGTTCTAAATCTACTAATCTAAGAACCCTCATCAATTCTTTCAACCCCTACTACCATCATCATAATGATGATCATGATGATGATATTGATGATGATCATCAACATATTTGGTTTAACGTCTCTGTTTCACAAACTGACATATATTTAGGCAGCTTTTAGAAATTGACTTCCAAACTAACCTATATCTGCCAGGTTTTTATTGATCCCGCTTTCTGTCCATCCTTATCACTTCCTCTCATATTTTCCCTGGGCTTCTCCTGTGAACTGAACCTGCTACCATAACTGTTCTACATCTACTGACCCAATAACTCTCACCAATTCTTTCAATGTGGCCATACCATCAAAGTCTCCTGTTCTCTCTATACTGTCCAGATATAATCTTTCTCTGACTAAGCCTATCTTTAAGACTCACATTACACATCCATCATATCATTCTCATATCAATATTAATTCTTTCCATAGGTCCTCAACCCTCACTCGACAGGTTTCACATCCATACATCATCACACTGCATACACATGCCGGATAGACTCTTTCCCTGGTCGACAGTGGTAATACTCTGCTGGTTAGTAATGGCAAAAGTTATCTGAACTTACTCAATCCACTCCTAACTCTTACAATCCCACAAGCACGATCTCCTCCTTGTGCTTCAAAATTATTGCCAAGGTAATAAAACTTCTGAACAGCCTCAATAGCCTCACAATCCAAATATACTTTCTTCACATCTGAGTCCTCATATGTCCCCATTGTCTTATGTTAATTATATTTTTATCTTTAAAAATATCTTATAAAAATATCTAATTAATACATTTCCCTGGCAAAAAGTGATATCAAATAATTGTGATCCATCTTTTATTTGGATTATTCGAACAACAGTTCTCATTTTTTACGTTATTTTCGAAATAATGCACAAAATTGAGAATAACATCCAAGATGAGAACAGTAGACCGAATGATCAAAATTATACAAATTATCAATCCTCATCTAAAAAATCCGAAACATTGTGTTGCATATTTAGAAATCACCCTTCAAATGTCGCAATAAAGTAGTTAAAACTAACGATTACAACTTATTTTTATAAATTAGATCATTTATTGCTTTTATTTATCATATAACATTTCTTTGTACACCTTCCAATTTTAATATTATATCCTAATTCCAATGTCTAGCTACTGGTGCTCAGGATTGCATACAATATTCTAGATGAGGTCTTATTAAAATCTTTATATGCATTCTAATTTGAATATTATATTCCAATGCTGATAGTAGAGTAGTTAAACCTAAGGATTCCAACCTGCCCAAATAATTGAGATCCTGTAATAATTAGTTGCGTTACCTTTCTTTGTACACCTAATAATTTTAATATTATATCCCAATTCTAATACCTAGTTACGACTGATCCGATGTGTTTGTACACCTAATAATTTTAATATTATATCCCAATGCTAATACCTAGTTACGACTGATCCGATGCGTTTGTACACCTAATAATTTTAATATTATATCCCAATTCTAATACCTAGTTACGACTGATCCGATGCGTTTGTACACCTAATAATTTTAATATTATATCCCAATTCTAATACCTAGTTACGACTGATCCGATGCGTTTGTACACCTAATAATTTTAATATTATATCCCAATTCTCATACCTAGTTACGACTGATCCGATGCGTTTGTACACCTAATAATTTTAATATTATATCCCAATTCTCATACCTAGTTACGACTGATCCGATGTGTTTGTACACCTAATAATTTTAATATTATATCCCAATTCTCATACCTAGTTACGACTGATCCGATGCGTTTGTACACCTAATAATTTTAATATTATATCCCAATTCTAATACCTAGTTACGACTGATCCGATGCGTTTGTACACCTAATAATTTTAATATTATATCCCAATTCTCATACCTAGTTACGACTGATCCGATGCGTTTGTACACCTAATAATTTTAATATTATATCCCAATTCTCATACCTAGTTACGACTGATCCGATGCGTTTGTACACCTAATAATTTTAATATTATATCCCAATTCTCATACCTAGTTACGACTGATCCGATGCGTTTGTACACCTAATAATTTTAATATTATATCCCAATTCTCATACCTAGTTACGACTGATCCGATGCGTTTGTACGTCTAATAAAAGTGAAATTAGAACAAAGTATTCTTATTCACCGTTTGCTGCTGATTTCGAGTCGCTCGTTATTCTGGTAGGCCCTTTTATTAAATGTACAAATGTGTTAGAATTGATATTTACCAATTTATGCAACAAATTGATAGGAAGTCCAGGAGATACTGTGTATATTGGAAAATGGGTTGCTTAGCAACAAGGAGCATTTTAATGAAAGAATAACAAAATGTTATCGAAATATTGATTGGTTCAACACCTTGACAAATATAAGTGAAAATAAATATGAAAAAGCCAAATAAATGAAAAATGATAAAGAAAAACACATATTAATAGTGATAATAATATTAGTAATAATAATAGTAATAACAATAGTAATAATAATAATAGTAAGAAGAAAAGAAAAAGAAGAAAAAAAGAGAAAAAAGAAGAAAAATAAAGAAATAAAGAAGGAAAAAGAAGGAAAAAAAAAATGAATACCACAGTTGGATTTCTCATAAAACTTTGCTTGTGTAAAGTTGTGTTTATCTTTGTATAGGACTTTGTTTTCTTATTTATCCTCGGACAGAGAGACCAGTTTATTGCTAATCACCTGAGGGGACCCTACCGGTGAATGCTGACGGAGTTGCTCAGGCATTTTTATAGGCCTAATGGTCACTTCACCTAGTTCACTGGCTTTTCAAAACCTCACCTAACCTTGTGTCTAATCTCCTGGAGAGGTGGTAAATAAAAATGATGAATAACAAGTTAAAGCAAACACCATGAATAAATATTTGAAGACTAACGGGCACCATGGAAATTCCACAGTTTTATCTTTCATCTGTTGCATATTGCTGTCATGCTCAAAAGGAGTCTGCAACATATCTCCATTTTATGGAATTCCGGCACGAATGCAGACCCCAGAATATTATTCTACCACCTTTGTTCAAACTGAAACATACTTATCTGAATAGTCTGGTTAATGCAGTTTTAGAATATATCATGGGGGTATATATCCAAAACCCTTGTAAGAATTTGTGGCATACTTCCATTCTATGGACGTCTGGCGTGAACGCGGACCCTATTATGGTACCATCTTTGGACAGAACAGATACTACACTTTGATCCTAGCCCGAAGGCCATGAATGTGTATTGTAGTTCGAGTTCTATGTTCAACGCAACAACGATCTCAAATGAAATCTTTAAAATTACTTATTTTGCATTGCATCTCCAGTGATCGGATGATCCCATCTTTTAACAAAGATGGCGGTGATAATATACATATGAACATGAAATTGCCTTAGCGTATTATATAGATATTCAAAACTCGAAGCATAAGATCCTTTACCAAATAACTGGATTCAGCATTAACCAAATAGGGTTGATATGCAGTAAAAGAAAAAGACATTGAACCGTTACAACCATCGTTACAAATCCACTCTATGTCTTACCGTCTACCTGTCCTACCCAATAACCCTTATCCTCGAGTAGCATATGAGCCTTCATAAGAGGTGATAAGTTTGTAAAAAAAAAGAACACATTTTTGATGCCTAGTGTCAGTGATTTGTTCTAATTGAAGACAAACTCTTAATTTACTCATAATTTGTGGGTTAGGGTTATACCCTCTCTCTTTCTCTCTCTCATATATACATATGTTCTGTGATGCCATCCAGCGTTGCTGAATTTAAAATCGCTAACAACTTCCTGGAACTATGTGGAAAACATTCTATGCGCGTTTCCCCACCGTCTTTTTAAAATTCTCTTCTTTCTCCAGCTTTTTTGTTCATTTGCTTTTGACACCTGAGGAGGATTCGACCGAGAATCGAAAACGTTCGTGAAACCTGTGAAATCTATGGAACATTTATTAATTTTTTGATTTTAATACAAAAAAGACCATAAAAAAAATTGAAAAAGGTATAATTAAACAGACGAATTCTGTTATTTTTAACAATGTTTGCATATATATATATATATATATATATATATATATATATTAAATTCCCGAAACAGTTTTTCATGGTAAACAACTGATGATCCCTTAAAATAGTGTTAGAAACAAACTAATATAATAACTGTAAAAAATAAATTGACTTACATGAGTGATTTTCCACTGAAAGACTTGGGACTATAAGTTTTTTTTTTTTAGTTTTTTTTTTAATATAGTTTTAATGGTTGAGAAACTTCCGAGACTATATATATATATATATATATATATATATATATATATATATATATATATATATATATATATATGGGGTTTGAATTGTGCGACCGGTTTGCATAATTATCTCTACACTGACGATGAAGATGAAACGTATATGTATATAGATAATCAAATATTTATTATTAAATAATTATATATATATATATATATATATATATATATATATATATATATATATATATATATAGAGAGAGAGAGAGAGAGAGAGAGAGAGAGAGAGAGTAAGATATAAATAATATCTTTAACCAGTAGACTATCAAGATAAAAACAAAGCTCGATATAGTGTATAGAGCAATAATGTTAATTGAATGACATAATAAAATGAGAAATTAATCAGATTTCATTAAAGTTCAAAAACAAGGAGTGATACTGCGTCCTTAACTCATGAGTTTTCAAAGAAAATCTTCTCCTCAGAGGACCATTACCGCAATGACATTATTGCAGGTAATAAAAATTAAGCTTTGAAAATATATAAAAATATATTTAAAAAATACATAAAAATACATATATACATATATATATTTGGAAAAAAATAGAATAAAAACTGGGTCATTAGAATTTAGCGTAATATTGTTTATATATATTAAAAAATTAAACACAGCAAGAAATAACAATTAAACGAGAGATTTGACCAATTTTGTTCGGATCAACAAACATCTTCAGAAAAAGTGATTCAAACGAAACCGGTTAAATCTTTCGTTTGATTTGTATTTTTTTCTTTGTTTAATTGTTTTTCCTTTCTGTCTTTCATACATTTTGTCGCCACAATATTTATTTTAATACATGTGTGTGTGCGCGCGCATGTGTGTGCATGTCTGTGTATACAATATCCTAGCCCGAAGGTTAGGAACTTGCCTAGTCAACTTTTGAATCTTTTCTCTGAATGATCATGCCATTTGCACCATGGAATTACAAGTATTAAGTGTGCTGATTCGGTAATGAACATATCTGGGGATTTTCCATGACTGTTGATGTTATATATCTCTTTAATTGTGTTCATGTCTATGTTTTGTCTTTTTTTTTCTGTTTATTTTTCCCCTCCCTCTCACCCTTTCTCTTCCTTCCTCATGACGTGGTCTGAATACATCTCTCGGACAAGTGTTTATAAGAGGAAGACAAAGCTACCCATATAAGAGTCAGATGTGCCCTCAGATAGAGTACTGCTGTTGCCTCTGGGGAGGTACCACTCTTTCTTGCCTTGACAGAGTACAAAATCGACTTCGGGGATCATCTTTTCTGTTCTCTACAGCTCTTTTCTCACAAAAGAGACTTTGTTAGTCCTTTTCTACTCTATCATAATTTCCATGGAAGTTGCTCGACTGAGCTCTAAACTCTGGTTCCTTCTTATAAGACATCCACAGCAACAACTCCCCTTTTCTACCACAACTGCAAAGAAATTCCCCTTTTTCCTCCATGTGCCAAACATCAAACGAAACTTCCACAAACAGAGTTTCTTTCTACGAACTTTGAATTCGTGAAACACGTTACTACGGGATTGCTTCCCTGAGGGTTACTGCAAGGTCATCTTCAAATTTTATGTCAATAAACACTTGTCCCTATAACTAATCAAATTTTGTTCATTCCACTCATCAGTTTCAAATCCTCTCATAATATTCTTCATCATTCAACTGACAATCCATCCATCCAATTAACTCTTATCTTCGAGTGGCTTTTGGCCTTGATAAATGGTGACTCTGTAGAAAAAATAAATTGTCTTAAACTTACTTCAATGAAGATACTATTAGATGTTCATTCTTTAACCTCCATTAAAATCTTTTTAGAAGGAATTAACAACAAAAAATCCTAATCTATGTATCTCTCTCTCCCTCTCTCTCTCTTTCTAAATCTCTCTCTTTCTAAATCTCTCTCTCTCTCTCTCTCTCTCTCTCACTATATATATATATATATATATATATATATATATATATATATATATATATATACAGGGTGGGCAAAAATAAGGGTCCTATTTTTAAAAATTCATAACTTTTTTATTTATTGATTTTTTTAAATTTTTTTTTAGAATAAGTAAAGGACCCCTTCCGAAGCAAGCATGAGCCGTATTAGCCCTAAGGAACGTACCCTCATTTAGAAAACATTATTTTTGCTTAAAAAACTCAAAACAGTGTAAAAAACAATACTTTAGTTTTTGTAAGTTTTAAGAAGTGTTTTTCGGCTAAAATTTGTTTTGTTTATTTCAAAAAATCTCGGAAGGGTCAGTCTACACACACATAAAGTTTGGTGAGTTTAACTTTTATTTTGTGGAAGTTATTCAAATTCAAGTTATTCAAATTTAAAGATAGGACCCTTATTTTGGCCCACCCTGTATATATATATATATATATATATATATATATATATATATATATATATATATATATATATATATATATATATATATATATATATATATATATATTGTCACACACAACCTTCGCTGGGACCACAGCGGCGAGCACAGGATAATGATAAATATATAAAAAAGAGTAAAAGTGTCCAGAAGTGGCTTGCAGATCCTTAGGTACCAATATTATTAACAGAATACAGGGGGAGGGGATTCTCCAGTTCAAGACATCACATAAAAAATAAGGAAGAATAACGACTCAAACACCAAGTTGAGATTCAAACAATATTTATTTATAGAATAGTAAGAGAAATGTAAAAAAAAATATCTCTTGGTTTTTTCCTTTTTCATTTCCCATTACGTTGGATTACTCTCATCCTTCCTTTCTTATATATATGGCAGTCTATAGTATTTCACCGATTATTCTTAATTCGGCCATTTTTTTCAAGCGCTTTCGACTTTCTTAGTCGTCTTCAGGAGTAGTTTTTTTTTTTTTAAATAGGAAGACTTGAGTTTTATAGGTATCGTTAAGGGTGAATGACAGAAGAAAGAGGGTGTGTGGTTGAGTTGATTGTATTCTATCTGTTTGTGTATTTGGTTTTATTGTTTATTTATTTATTTTATTAATTCTTATTATTACTATTATTTATTTATTATTATTTATTATAATTATTACTATTATTTATTTATTTATTTTTTATTACTTAATTTTTTTATAATTATGGAATACTTTTAATATGTTAGTACCTGTGTTGAAAGCTATTTTGTTAATATTAGGCTGTTTAGTTTTAATGCATATTGCTTCTAGTATCTTAAGTCTGTTTATGCAATTATTTTTGTGTATTATTTTGGTGTTAGATGTTAATATTTTCCGTATATCGGCCGACTGTAGTCTTTTGTTATGTGTAGTAATGTGACGTTGGATGGCGCTGCTATCGGATAAATGGTAAGTTAGACTTGGATAAGGACTCGCTGCCTAAGTATACATATATATATATATATATATATATATATATATATATATATATATATATATATATATATATATATATAAAGTAATCCAACAAAAGATATAAACGTCAACTAATATCTTATAATTAGTGAAAACAACCGGATAAAAACTGAAGCCGCTTTGTTAACATCGTTCGAATAAGCAGATTTTAATATTGCTTTCTATTCGGCTGGGAAGGATCCTGTTTGGCTCGCGTGAGGATGAATAATTTCAGAGTTTACTTGTTGAATTATTTTTGTTCGATTCGGGGGAAAATGTGGCTGATTTTGTCAACTCGATTCAATTGTAATTTTTTTCAAATCGGATTTAACGAATTTAACGGATTCTCCATTTGACAGTAACGCTTTGATTTGATTTGTAATCTTCAGATCAATTTCTGGGAATTTTGAGTGAGTTAATTGAACTTTTTATTTGATTTGATTCATTTATCGGACTAACATAAACATTGTATACTCTTCACTTCATCCATTGTTGAGGCATCTCACGGTTGGTCTATTTTTTCATTCTCTTAATTTCTAGTTTTTGGACTTTCACTCATTACCTGCATTAATTTTCTTTCAGCCTTCTGGACTTCTGGATATCTTTCCTAATTATGTCTTTTAAACTCTATGACCTGGATGGATTGTATAGATTCAACAAAAAGTATGTTTTTGGGTTGATATATTTGATGTTATATATTTTTATGTATTCTTGTATATATTTTTATATATTTTCAAAGTGTAATTTTATTGCCTGTAGTGATGTCACTATGGTAATGGTCCTCTGAGGAGAAGATTTATCTTTGACAACTCATGAGTTAAGGACGTTAAGATACTTTGTTTGAACTTTGAATTTTAATAAAATTTGATTGACACCTTATTTTATTATTTCATTTTATATTATAATATATATATATATATATATATATATATATAAAACACTTATGTGCAAAATAATTTTCTTAATGCCAGAAATCATGGCAATTTGTTCTTTGTTTAATTTTATTCTGTGGGTAAAATATTCGGTAATAAATGGGATCATCCACGCAAAATCTGATAGATTTTGACCTTTATGCTATTGTCATCGTTCAGATACTCTGATACTCAATATTACGGATTTGATCTCCAGCTTTCAAGAATGACCTTTAAATGTTTTGTTTTTTTATTTTGCACATAAATTCTATATTACACTAATTTAATCATTAATTATGCCATGTGTTAACCATGTTATTTTCTATTTTCTTTTACTTCTTTAAACTATATATATATATATATATACACACACACACACATATATATATATATATATATATATATATATATATATATATATATATATATATATATATATATATATATATATATATATAGACACTATTAGACTAAGTTCCGGGTTCCGGTGACCAAAATTTTATTAATTTTACTGTTCATTTTTTTCCAGTTCAAAACTTTAGATTTTTCAATGAAACGTTTCGCTCATAGTCGGTTGGCTATGAGCGAAACGATCCATAAAAATATATTGAAGTTTTGAATTGAAAAAAAAACAAAATAACAGTAAAATGAATAAAATCTTGGTCACTTGAATTTAGGCTAATATTGTCTATTTATGCTCTGTTGTTATATGTTTGCAATCATCGAGCGTTTACCTGGAAAAGGTTGGTATATTAAAAAATAGAAAGTATATGCACATACATGTATTTTCCCACATCTTCTCTCTTTGTCTCTGTCTGTCTGTCTGTCTGTCTGTCTGTCTGTCTGTCTCTCTCTCTCTCTCTATATATATATATATATATATATATCTATATATATCTATATATATCTATATATATATATATATATATATATATATATATATATATATATATATATATATATATAATAATCGAGGTACAGTAGACATCCACAGGATACAAATCCACAGAATTTCAACCGGACTTATAAAAAAAGTGCTCAATAGTAAATACAGCTATTTATATAATTATTTTTATTGACACAGACATTTACAAAAAGGCGCTACACTGGCATGTCGATGTTATTGATCAATCATTATTAGAAACTAAGATCTCATCAGGCGGAAAAAGACTGATCGTTCATTATTATTATTATTATTATTACTGTTATTATTATTATTATTATTATTATTATTATTATTATTATTATTATTATTATTATTAATAACAGTAGTAACATATATATAACATTATTATTATTATTATTATTATTATTATTATTATTATTATTATTATTATTATTATTATTATTTCATAGTAGCCTCAAATTTTTTATGTTTTAGTTGGCCATTATTATTATTATTATTTTCTTTTAGTTTTCTTTTTTGAACATCTAGTCAATTCTCTTGACCTTAGACATTCAAGCTGTTCCTTAACACTTTCGCTGTTCCTAACAGGCAAGCCTTTTGCAGAATTGGAAAATAAATTTTCCTATCAATCTGTTTAAGCCATTTATGGTGGCTTTTCGTTATGGTACAAGCGTTCCAATTACAATGGGAATCACCTTCCCTTCTTTACATTTCCATAGTCTAACTAATTCCCATTTTAGATCTTGATATCTATTTATTTTTTCGTGTTCTTTCTCCTGCATTCTGGTATCGAAGGAGCAGGCTATATCAATGATTAAGCAAGTTCTCTTGTGTTGTTTAGAAAGATTAAGTCAGGGTTTGAATGTTCAAGAACCTTATCAGTCAGTATGAGCATGTCCCAAAGAAGTTTGACATTGTCGTTTTCCTGTACCACTTCTGGCTTATGCGCATACCACTTCTCAATGTGGTTCAATTCATAAAGTTTGCATATATTTCAGTGTAGTACCTGAGCGACTTTGTTGTGTCTCCAATTTTGTACTGGTGTTGTGCTAGCATAGGGCATTCAGATACAATATGCGCTAAGGTTTCTTCCCTTTCATTACACAATCGGCACATCAGTGATTCTTCAGTTTTATCAATGCAATGTTTGATGAACCTAGTGCGAGTGGCTTGTTCCTGGGCTGTCATTAAGGTGCTCTCGTTAGATCTTTTGAGATCACCTCTGACCAACTAATTCCTGCTGTCATTATCTCTAAATGCAGTATTCTTAAAGAATATACTGTGTAGTTTCTTTCCAAATAATTTTAACCCTCTCTCTTGTAACCTTTGATTCTTGTTCACCCAATTCTTAGTATTTCCTCTCTTTTCACTTCACGAAGAAGAATCTCATTACTCTAAGAAATATATTTATATAGACAACCTTCTTCTATATTCACAACATCTTCAACGTTAAGTAGACCTCGACCACCTTCCTTTCTAGGTAGATACAATTTATCTGCATCTCCTTTCTTTGCAAAAGCTCCATAAATTGTAAGCATTTTCCGTATTTTGGTATCCAAACATTTTAATTCATCTACATTCCGGTCAAGTATACCGGCAGTCTATCGAATGATAGCTACAGCTCTGGCATTGATTGCATAGATGGTATTTCGACTGTGGAGGTGTGATTTAAAAATACTCCTTACTCGTCTGTTGTACTCAGCTGTGACATGGGTTTTCATTCCCTTGTCTTTAATCTTATCCGCCTCCAGAATTCCCAAGTATTTGTAGCCCTTCTCACTGTCTACATTCTTTATCAGATCTGTTGTTGGGAGTTCAAGGCCATCTGATTGGACAAGTTTACCCCTTTTTATAACAAGAATGGCACATTTAGTGATGCCAAATTCCATTCGCATGTTGTCACTAAATAATTTAATCTTGTTCATTAGGGTATCAAGTTGGTTTTCATTCTTTCCAAAAACCTTTAGGTCATCCATGAATAGTAAGTGGTTGACTGTAGGAAGTCTTTTCCCAAATCCATATCCTGCCTTCACATTACATAAAATAAATGTCATTAGGATCAAACTAATGACAATAAGCAAAGAGGAAAGACTATCGTCCTGGAAAATTCCTCTCCTGATTTTCACTTTACTTAATGCAACACCTAGAGTTAAATTGGTTTACCAATTATTTATGCAATTCTTTAAAGCTGTTTGAATGTTAGGGGCTATTCCGAAAATCTCCAGGCATGAATGAGGGACCATGTCAAATAATCCACCCATCCCATGGCAAGTTTAGTAGTTCTTCGTTTGCAGTTTCTCAGGATCAGTTTATTGTTCAGAAGTTGATGTTTGGTGCCATGTGATCTTTTTCAGCAGCCTTTCTGTTCCTCAGGCAGCAAATTGTTTTGGTCCAAATGACCATAAATACTTTCAGACAATATTCTAGTGAAAAGTTTCCACATAACTGAGAGGCAAGTGATCGGTCTAAAGTTTGTCATTTCACCCCCTTTTGTTTTATCTTTTATGATCAAGACTGTAGTGCCCTTTGTCAGACATTTAGGGAAGCTACCTGTCGTCAAACAGCCATTTATCATTTCTGCAAGACGTCTGTGAAGAGCTGGAAGGTTTTTAAACCAGTATCCCTGGACTCCGTCAGGTCCAAGTGCTTTCCAATTTCAAAGATTTTTAACCCTCTTCTTCAGCATCTCAACGGTGGCTGTTATATTCGTTTGTCCTTCTACTCTAGAGGACAACTCCCTTTCAATATCTTTGATCCATTCTTGATGCATTACTTCCTTTTCCCAAATGTCTTTCCAGAATGTACTAGATTGGTCAGCATCAGGTATAACGTCATTCCCTCTTTGAATTCCTTCTAGTTGTTCAAAAAGGAGTTTCTGGTTGTTCTCAAACAGTCTGTTTTGTCGATACTGCTCAATTCTGTCGCTGTAACGTTTAAATTTGTCAGTCTTGCAAGTTTTTGTTCTGATAGTTCAAACAGGCCTAGCTCATTCCAGTTTTGGTGCATTCGCTGTCTCTATCGTCTCTTAGGGGAATCACTCTTCAAGTAACATTTCATCACAATTTAATTGAAGGCTTTAGTCTAATTAGGTCTAGTTTTAGTGTTAGTGTTTCGAGGGTTTCGCTAGATGGCGACTTTGGAAGCCGTGTTCATTCCCCTGCCGGACGTGGGGCCTGTACTTGACATTCTGGACCCACATACGTTGTTTTCGGTTTGATCATTTTTAACACTTATACTGAAATAATAGGAGAAATGGTTTTTGAAAGGTTTTCCTTCCCTAGTATTTTTTATTGAGATACCATCTCTAGGAGAGTTGCTATCCAAAGCTGACGACTTAATCCTGGCCATGGAATGCAGTTAAACTATGCCAGATGTCAACCTAGCATTTACAACTGCCTTTGCATTCCATCAGGTATTTGCTATCCTTAGAGATGTTGCGTTCGCTATGGCTTGCTGGAGATTCTAAACCCCCTATGCCAGTTGCTCCACAACTGGGATAATTGCTATCATTATCATTATCATCATCACCATTAAGTACTATGATTTTCATTATTACTACCACAACTATTATTACATTCTTTTTTTATTATTTATTTATTTATTTTATTCATTTTTTATTTTTATAATAAAAAACGAAGACGCTTTGCAATTAAATCAAATAACTTACCAGCTGCAACAATTTCAATAGTGAGCGATCCACTATAAACAACAAGCCGCCAAATAACTTGGTTTTATATAAAAATCCGCGTGGTAATTAATAAGCATCTCCACTGAAGGATCTCCCTCTGTTTTTTTAAATGCATTATTTTTGTTATTTTTTGTTATTGTAATCGACGCTCATTTGTTACACGTCATTCAATAACTGTTTTATACAGAAATCCGCGTGGGACCAATGATTATCTTCACTGAGGGATCTCCTTCTTTTTTTATATACATTATTATTCCTTTTTTAAATACATTATTATTATTATTATTGTTATTATTATTATTATTGTTATTATTATTGTTATTATTGTTATTATTATCATCATCATCATCATTAACATTTTGACTTCAACTTTAATTAAAATTTTAATATTATTACTTTTATTGTCATCATTACCTTTGATATTATTACTGCCATTACGATTATTATTAATAATGATTATTATTATCCAGGACCGGCGGGACAGTTATAAAAGTGTGGGGGGAGCTCTCCTAAAAAGTGGGGGGCCCGGTTAAACACATGCATATATAACGTCATTATTGATGACCGTAAAGTGGGGGACGAAGTCAAAAAGTGGGGGGGGGGGCTTGAGCCCCACCCCCTGCCCCCCCCACCGGTGCCGCCGTCCATGTTATCGTTTATTATGATTATTGTTGCTGTTATAACTATTATTATTATTGGTAGTGTCACTGTGGTTTTCATTATTGGTGTGGTTATCACTATTTCCTAGATAAACACTATTGATATCACTGTCATTTTTATTACAAAATAACTTCTAGTTATTTTCATTTTTATTATCGAAACCCCTGCATTCTATTTTTATTTTCATTATTATTATTTTTATATTATATTAGCATTTTTCATTACAGTTATTACTATTGTTATTCTAGGCAAATTATTTATTTTGTAAATCTTATCATCTGAGGGGCGCATATGTATGTGTGTATGCATATATATATATATATATATATATATATATATATATATATATATATATGTGTGTGTGTGTGTGTGTGTGGGTGTGGGTGCGTGTGTGTGTGTATGTATGTATATATATATATATATATATATATATATATATATATATATATATATATGTGCGTGTGTGTATGTATTGTTATTTCTTTATGAACCGATCAATATTTATTTAAATAGAATAAAGTAAAAAAAATTATTATTATTATTATTATTATTATTATTATTATTATTATTATTATTATTATTATTATTATTATTATTATTATTATCATTATTATCATCATTTGAGCCCTTATTATTTTTATTTTTTATTATAATCATTATTGGTAGCAATGGTTTGGAAATAGTGTAAGTGATAATAATAATAATAATAATTATTATTATAATTATAATAATAATAATAATAATTATTATTATTATAATTATAATAATAATAATAATTATTATTATTATTATAATAATAATAATTATAATTATTATTATTTATATAGTTTACTTATTTTAATCATAGTGTTAGTGAAATTTATCTCCATTTAGGTTTAAATAAAAAAAAGGAAAAACTAAGAAAAAAAAATTAAATGACGTCATTACTTGACAGACCCCCTCCTCCTTTAACACAAAAAACCAGACAGACAAACTCTGCTCTCCAAACCTCATGTCCGTCGACCCACTTTCTCCCCCCACACACATGCATTTTGTTCAAACCCTTAAACCCGGCATAAAAATCACCCCACCTCTTCCTCTTAACTTACAACTTCCACCCCAATCTAAACTTAATATCTGAGACCTTAAAAATATGTTTTAAATAGATTAATCTTTTAATCTTTCAACTCTTCACAAACAGTTTTTTCAATTGTTTTAAATTTGACCATGTGACCTCCCGGTTTTGAATTTGGCTTTTCCGTTTTCATTTCTTTTTATTCTTTCCCAATATGAACATCTGTGTAAAGGATCAGTCTTTTTCCGCCTAATTAGATCTTAGTTTCTAATAACTATTGATCAATAACATCGACATGCCAGTGTAGCGGCTTTTTGTACATGTCTGTATATATATATACATATATATATATATATATATATATATATATATATATATATATATATATATATATATATATATATATTACTTTGAAAAAAAACAAAACAGGTAAAAGGCATTTGGAAACCACGTAAAAGATGCATATCTTTTTTTATTAAAAATCCTTCAATTTTTTTTACCATGACAGTTTTTAAAATAATTTCGGACAATAACATGTCCATCTTCAGAGAAATGGTGTTTCACAACAAAATTAAAGGTTTTACCTTTATTTTTTATTTTTTGTAATTAGTCCGTTCTTCGTGGTGTTATTGAAGCGTCGGTCGATGCTATTTGAATGATGTAGAAACATCTCTTTATAGATTAACTTTTAATAGCACGTGGCCGCTATAAGGTACTAAAATTGGCAAAAAAATTTTTAAAGCATCCTTTAAGAATTTAAAACTTAGCAAAAACAACATCAGGCAAAATGCCATTGGAAACCATGTATAAGATCCAAATATTTGTTATTCTTCGTCTTCTTTTTCTTCTTCTATATAAAGTTAAGACGTTTTTCCCTTGTACTTTTGACGACAGTAAGAATATAGCCACATGCATCATAGGCTACTAAACTCACCACTCTATTCAGTTTATTCACTCGCATGTGTTTCAAGAAATTTTTTATTATTTCCACAATCTAACAATAAATATTACTTTTAGACCGCCATCACAGACTCTCACAAAAACATTCTCCATACAAATGGTAGCAAACAGTTTTCTCTCTAATATTTTCTTACTCCTACCTTCCCACCGGTAAATAAATTACATCGGGTAATTTATACAATGATCACCGTAATTGTTTCATTTCATTCTTCTAACAATTTCATACATTTCCGGATTCGTAAATCAAATAACAAACCCTCCCTAATATTCCTTGCTAATTTGAGAATATCGGATTAGATAAAATTATTTACTGTCCTTCTTTACTCACAACTATTAACAACACACTTCAACTCATTCCGAAATTTAATTCAAAATGGCGTCACGTACTTATCAATCTCGTCGAGTAAATTCATTTCAGTTACGAATCTTCGATTGTTACACATATTCTTTTCTTATCACCTTATACATTTCTGCCATAACACTTAGCCATTTAGATACATAACACTTTTAAGGCTTCTAAATTTAAAAAAAAAACATAGCGTATAACGAACTGAGGTTTTCGGCTAAACAACATTAATTGCTCATAGATATCTTATGGAGGTCCATAATATATTTTTATATAACACTGTCAGTAATAATTCACACACAACACAGGTAAACTTTTTCGATTTTGACGATCCGTACTTATCGAACATTACTCAAACAATCGCAAAATCTAAGAATTTATTTTTTCCAAGAAAACATTATTTTTATTACTTTTCTTTCCTATGCTTCCTTTCCTTTACAACATAAACAATTTCGTCAATATCTGTTTCAGACCCAATAAAAATCAAACTTTAACTTTGAGATACTGCAACTTATTTTGAAACAAAAAACTTTGAAACAGTTTCAGAACGTTAACAGTATACAAATCGGTAGAAAAATAAATTTTAATGTGTTTGGTGAAAATTATTAGTTGTAATTTTGTTTACATATTTTATTTTTCAGCTATTAATTATAAGATCTCGAAGCTGAACAAAATATGTAGGCCGTCTTGTTTGATTTTTCAACTCAATTCAATAAATTTTGCAAAAAATCAAACAAGCATGTGTCAGTTGTCATGTAGGAAAAGGGGGTAGAAATTTACACAGAAGAAGAAGATAATGTGGTCCAATTTCACCTTAAATTGCTGCGGTATTGACACATTTACTACATCTGGAAGTCCATTCCAAGTCCAGTGAAACAGTTTCTAGTAATGCCTGCACAGAATTCTTTCTTATGTAGGCATGAATAGAAGGTACCGAGGGAGATTATAATGGCCATTGAGGTGATTATAGGCCAAAATGAGATCATAACGTAAACATTGGTGCTTAAGGGAGAAAAAGTTAAGCTTCTCATTTTGGCCTACAATCTCCTCAATGGCCATTACGATATATCTCAGGACCTATTATTCACTCCTGCACCAGAAAGAGGTCTACGCGGACACCACAAGAAACTATTTTACTACCGATTACGATTGATCCGGAGGAGGGTCGCTTTCTTAATCAGGATCCTTGGACCTTGGAATAGATTCCTAAGAGAGGTAATAAATGCGCCAACAATACAACAATTCAAGTTGAATTTGGACAGGTGCTAGGCTTCTGTATCCTCTTCTGTGTAAATTTCTACCACCCTTTCCCTACATGGCAACTGAAGCATGCTTGTTTTATTTTTTGCCAAATTAATTAGATTGAATTGAATTCTCGAGTTGACTTTCGTAGGATATATCCTGTAGTCCCTGCACCATTCAAGTAGCCAGTCATTAAACACTATCCATGTGCTGGATATCATGTATTAGACATTTAGGCTTTGGTTAGTGTCAATGAATGGCAGGAATATGTTTCCCAAAAAGTTTTGGAAGATAAAAACTGCTGCATAGGAAACAGTATCCTTGAGTTGCATATACAGTGACTGTATACCTAGTGATGGCTCTTAAAACATATGCAAGACATTGCTAGGATCAAAATGTAGTATCTGTTCTGTCCTCGATCGGAGGAAGAAGATCATTCTTGACTGGGGCAATTTTTATTTTTGTCTCTTCTAGAAGTGTCCTTCTGTGTCTGTAGTTGTGCTTACATAGTGTCATTCTATTTACTTGCTTCCCCACGACGGCAGAGTAAAACACAAGGGCGGTTATTAATATGAGAAAAATCCAGCTATCCAAAAAGGGTCACTCTGGATTGGGACAAAAATAAAAATTGCCTCACTCTAGAAAGATTTCTCCTTTACTGATCGAGGAGAGAAAAGAGAAAGTGTAGTATCAGAACAGATACTACACTTTACTCATAGCCAATACTGACACCGATTTATGCATGTACCATTTATCTCTGTGTTCAAAGTGCAGACGTTTATACAGTTTTCAGTGGATCACCTTTTCCACGTCGGTGTCTGTTTCTATATTTCTTTTAGGCTACTTTGCTGCATTCACTTATAATGTAGTTTACCGTTTTGTTTCTTTGTCAACATAGTCTACATTTACTGTTTTCCTGAGTTTTGTCTATCTTCGCTTTTATGTAGTTTGCTCTGATCGCATTGTTTTGTCCGGCTCTTAACAGTGATTCCATTTCTCTGTTCAAGTGTCCTTTTCGTAGCCATTTCTATGTGTTTTCATGTGTCATTTCTTTGGTTAGTCTTATAAATTGTTCATGTAGTAGCTTCTCTTCAGATTTTTTGTTTCTTGCCTTTTTGTTTCTGTTCAGGAGCTAGATATCCCCCACATAAAAAGGTGATGTGTCTAACTCTAACCCTTGTAGGGAGGCAAGTAAATAGGGACACAGAGTGACTAATTGAGAAGAATCATACAAGTTTGTGACTCGTGGACTTTAAGCATTACATTTAGTCAGTAAGATTTAATGAATTGAAAAATAATCTTTTTTCCTTCTTTTTAAATCGTTTTCCTTTCTTTTTTTAACAAAAAGTAATCAAGATACCTCGCCGATAGCAGTAATGGTGATTAAGAAATGTATCGCTCATCTATATAACTTTCCATTTCAATTAATCTGCTAAAAAAACCCAGAATGAACAAATTACAAATAAACGGAAAGAAGAATAATTATTTTCCTTTTAGAAATAAAAGAAGATTAAATGTGGACAGAATAGAGAGATTTTTTATGGAAATCGCTCCAGACAAGACATGAAGCCACTTGATGTAAAAGAGCTAACAAGAACGAAATATGATTATCGCAAAGACAGGAGATGCATATTGACCTTAGTCTTGAAAAGACCAAGGTTATAGGTAAGAGGAAAACAGTCAGCAGGAAGAGAGTTCCACAAGCCTGCAGTTCTTGGGAAGAAGCTACTGGAATAGGAAGCTGTATTACAATGAGATATCAAAACAGCGAATTGATGGAGACCAACGAGTCAAGCGACTTGGAACAAAAGAAGCAGAGAATAGATCACATAATTCTGAAGAACACATGCCATAATACTATTCATAGAAAAGACTGAGACTAACAACATCATATCTGTGAGAGAGAGAGAGGGTGTAGAGAAGAAGAAAGAGTTGGGCCAATCAAATTACAGATACGTTTCTGCACCTTATTAAGAATCCTCAAATGGGACAAAGATGCAGAGAAGAAGACTGGATAACACCAATCAAATCACAGCTGTGTGCAAAGCAGGAGACTTCGTTGGTTTGAAAGAATGGATGAAAGTTCTTAGGTTAGTAGATGTAGAACAGTTGAGGTAGCAAGGTTAGTTGGCAGGGAAAGGTCAAAGAAAACATGGGAGGATGTGATAATGGTGGATTTGAGAGAAAGAGATAGGTTACTTTACAAGACAATTTTTAAAAGTGTAAGTAGTATCAGAACAGATACTACACTTTGCTCCTAGCCGAAAAGCCAAGAACCAGTAATTTAAATCAAAACCATGACCCAAGGTATTTGAAATGTGGGTTGCCGGTTCACATCCTACCCATGGCAAAAAAATTAATAAGGTAAAGAATACTAGAAAAAGCTTCCCAAGGGGTAGCAATTGGGTCTCACCGAGTTTATTATTTTTTTAAACTATATTTTACCCCAAACAAGGCATATTGCCACCGAAGCATAAGGGGCTACTATGATAGAATTAAAAATGGTGCTCGGAAGGAATTCCAAAGACAAGCAGTCGAAGGAAAAAAGCTTTTAGAGTAGAAAATCTTCCGGTATCTAGGAACCTCAACAGTGAAGGGGTGAGATTTTGCTGCTAATCGGGTGGAGTATTTACGTTAGGGGGGGGGACAAATGCAATGAGTTCGTCGGAGCACATTCATTGGAAATACTTGTAAAACAGGCACAGTAAGAATATGTGGGGCATTTCAAGATATGGGTGAATCACGAAATTGTCTCAGACTCATTTCCACTGAAACTGGGAGGCATGAAATACTTAGCAAGACTAGATCTTAAATCAGCATACAACCAGATTGAAACCAATAATTAATTCAATATATATATATATATATATATATATATATTGAATTAATTTTTAATAATTAAATATTTTTAACATCTATAGACATATATATGTTTTGTGTTACTCATTAGCATGGATGACATAACCATACCGCCGGTCAGACAATTTGAATCTTGGATCCAAGTATTATGAACACTGCTAGGTGACGATTACGCTTTGAAATGCGAGAGAAATATGTTGTGTATTTGAAATGTAAACACAAGTAATGAAATTCAAACAGCGTTCTAATCAGAGAACCTCGCAACGTGGCTAAATTAAAGCTTCAATTTTAATCTCTCTCAAAGTGCTCAACAACTGACCTTAATAATGAGTTATTTTTTATGAATAAATATTTTTAATATTTCACAAATGAGTCACCACTTATCAAGGCCCAAAGGCCACTTGAGAATAAGAGTTAATGAGTTTGTTAGATGGACGGTGAGACAATACCTTGACGATTGGAGACGATAGTTGAAACTCTGCAGAATTCAAAGAAAGAGAAAGAGGGAGAATTGTAAAAGATTATTTTTACCTGTTATAAAGACTTTCAGTCATATTTTTCAAAATATGATTGAAAAATTTATTGGGAAAGATAAGAAAAAATTGTACTATATCAGGACGATATATGTGTTACCGCATTCACTAAAGAAGAATTAAAAAATAAATGAACGCAATTTTGAATATATTTAACGAAGCAGGTATGACCATAAACGAACACGAATGTAAATTAAACTGTGACAAGATAGCATAAAATAAATATATTTGTGCAAATAACATAGTGGAAAGGACAAACAAAAAATAGACTAGTTTGAATCAAATATCGATATTACAGATGGGTCTAACTTTGAACTAGCTGTACCTACCCGGCATTGCCCGGGTGTAAAAAAGAATGGCTGCCTTATTTACAAAGAAACGCAAATTAATGTTGGTGATGTTTGCAGAAGGGAAACAACTCATTACATGATTACTTCCCTTTTAATGAAAGTAATTATTCAATGTTTTATTTCCCTTAACTTCTTTAATGTTCAAGAATGCCCAGCGAGTAATGGAAAATGTATCTATTCTGAAAGTTTTTCTTAGCTGGAATAATTTTCACAAAAAAAAACTGATGCAAAATAAAATATATTTGTGCCAATAAGATAGTAGAAGGAAAAAAACAAAACAAAATATAGACAAGTCCGAATCAAGTATCGATATGTTAGATGGATTGCTATTTGGGTTTGACTGTGAAAATCTGGCAAGATAATTTTACATGTTAGAAGAAAGATATATCATCATTATTTTTTTCTGTGTTTATCCTGCACGGCAGGGTTTGCACTGGATTTGTTTGTTTGCGACAGTTGTACTCTAACCAATGAGTCACACCATCTGTCAGATTCTCTAAGTTAGACCACAATATCAATGTATTTGACAAATCGATATTTTATTCTGATTAGCCTATTTTTATTCCTTTCATTATGTTCTTTGCACTAAAAACTGTATTTCGATTTACTTCCTTTCAAAAGAATACCTTTTCTGGCTAGGAAAACTGCTGCTCACGACGTTGGCTTTTATATAAGCAATTACAATCGCACAGAACTATTAAACTATTTAATTCTTACAAATAATTCCATGAACAAAACAGTTTTGCACCAATTTTATGTCCCCCTAGCCAGATTAAAATCAGGATATAATGATACTAAACCTTATGTCTATAATCCTCATTCCAATTTTGATCAAAATCCATTACATAATTTTTATGCTAGAAAATGTCTAAAATTTAAGGGGTCTTAAGATGAAAGTGAAAATTTAATGTCATATCATGTCCTTAAAAAACCCTTTAAAATACAACAAAGAAACTGAAATTTGTGGAATATTTGTAAATTGATGTCTTATACTTATTGTTAAAATGTTAAAAAAATTGGAGGTATCTGAATTTTCACAAAGGGCTTCCACTCCTTTTCTATCAAACTAAATTAAACTACATATAGTCCACATTACAACCCATTACGCCTAGCAGCTGGATTAAAAAATTTATAATGATCAGTTAATTAGTTTAACAGTGAATCATGTAGATACAAATAAATATATATATATATATATATATATATATATATATATATATATATATATATATATATATATATACATACTTAACTTTATATAAATAGAGGTTTTTTTTT
>OY744550.1:38109922-38122422 GCA_963556195.1 Sepiola atlantica
AGAATTATGATATAATGTATACTTTTAAAGCAAAACCTATCATGAAAAATTGATGTTCGATATACGAGATAGAGCAGTTATATAAACAATTAAAAGATGAGAATAAAAATTATACAAAATACAATATCTATTAATTCATCAGTTGTTCAGAACAAGGGGTTTTAAATAAAATAAATTTTATTATTCCTTCCTTAAATTTCTTTTACTTAAAACCCCTTGTTTTGAACAACTGATGACTTAATAGATATTCTATTTTGTACAATTTTTCTTTTTCTTTTCCTTTATGGAAATCGTTCCAGACAAGACATGAAACCACTGATGTAAGGAACTAACAAGAACAAATATGAGATGCCTATTAGCTTTAGTCTTAAAAAGACCAAGGTTATAGGTAGGAGGAAAACAGTCAGCAGGAAGAGAGTTCCTCAAGCTTGCAGTTCTTAGAAAGAAGATAGTGGAATAGGAAGCTGTATTACAATGAGGTATCAAAACAGCAAATTTATGGAGACCACTAGACCAACTAGTCAAACGAGCTGGAACAAAAGAAGCGGGGAGTAGATCACATAATTCTGAAGAATATATGCGATAATAGTATTTAAAAAAAAAGACTGAGACTAGCAACATCACGTCTGTGAGAGGGGGGATGCAGAGAAGAAGAAATGGTAGGACCAATCAAATTGCAGATACGTTTCTGCACCTTATCAAGAATCCTCAAATGGGACAGAGATTCACCAGCCCAAATATGACAACAGTACTCCATGCATGATCTGATTGTAGATTTGTAGAGATAGATAATAACTACCGGTGAGAAAGTGTTTGGAGAGATAGAGAGAACCGACTTTACGAGAAGCAGAAAGAGCAATGGATCTAATGTATGAACTTCAAGAAAGATTTGATGAGAATAAAAGACCAAGAAGTTTCAGAGTCGATTTCTTCTAAAAAACAGAGTCATCAATGAGAATCTTAGGAAGAAAAGGGACACACCTACGATTGAAATACACGAGCTGAGTCTTAACAGGATTAAATGAAACAAGCCATTTCATACCCCAATCCACAACTGAACCCAGGTCAACTTCTAGATCAGCTGCATATTTCAACTGATCCGAGGGAGATGGGTGAGAAGCAACACCAGAATAGAGAGTGGTATCATCAGCATAGATGTTAATTTTTTTAATAATATTCTCTGGAAGATCATTTATATAGAGAAGAAACAGTGTTAGGCCTAGAATAGAGCCCTGAGGAACACCAGCATTGATAGGGAAAGAGAATGAGGAGACACCATCCAAAGTTACTCGCAAGCTTCGATCAGAAAGAAAAGACCTAATAATGTCAAGAACCTCACCATCAATACCATAACCCTGAAGTTTGTGTAGGAGACAAAAATTCCACACTCTGTCGAACGCCTTTTAAATGGCAAGCGCAATGGCTCTACCCTCTCCCGAATTATCACATCAGCAACACCCCATGGAATGAAACCATGTCACTCCCTGCTGATCAGTGCTCAAATGAGTTAACCGAATGGGTCAAAGCTGGCATTGAAGCATATGTCCCCATGCGAAAGTTCTTCAGCAAACTCCACTCTCCTCAATGGTTCACCTCGAAATGTACAGCTGCCATTGCACTGAAGCAGCAAGCATTATGACAATTCGGCCGTCATAAGTAAACTGAGAATAGACAGAAATTTATAGTCAAGAAATAATTGTAAAGTAGTGATAGGTGAAGCAAAGAAAATGTATACAGAGATAACCAGTCACAGTACTCATGATTTCTCGAAAATCTACAATAAGACAGATTTCATCGGAAAGATTTGTGCAGTTAGAGTCAGAATGAAGAGCATTGAAGTCACCAAAAACAAAGATGGAGCTTGGCGGATGAATTTGCAATGCATCATCAATACTGCTGGATATAGCATCAACAACAGATGCAGTCATTGTCGCAAGGGGAACGGTACCAAAAGAACAAATAGGAAGTGGAGTGCAGCAAAGTCAACTTCAGACAGATAAAAGGACACCCATGAGATTCAAGACTGGGGACACATGCAATGGAGAGATCCTTGCGAAGAAAAAGAGAAAGACCATACAAATGTGTGGAAGAGTCTAAGCGGACAAGAGGCAAATAACCATCCACATGTAGATCGTTGCTAGCAACAGAAGCATCAAGATTAGTCTCACAAAGAGCAAGGATGTGAGGAGATTTGCCCAAGACGTGGCTAACCAGAAACCAGTGTTTTATCGTGACACCATCACGCTTTTACTTGTTTATATATATATATATATATATATATATATATATATATATATATATATATATATATATATATATATATATCCTCCACTCTATGATAAAGATTACTGTGTACTAGTGGGACCCATGGAAATCAATAAAGCGAATGTCCCCTTTTTGAAATTTATTTATTTAAAATTAAATTTGGAACAATTCATTTTAAAATGGGTAAACTCAGAATTTTTTGCCTTAGCGACATCAAATTAATTAGCAATAACTATGCTGATCGGACGATCTCATTTTTTACATGTGTGTGAAAGGTGATAATGTACATATGAATATGACGTATTATGTCCATACCCTCGTTGTATGCTTCATCTGTTGTATATTGCTGACGTGCTTTAAAATAGTTTTATTCTATGGAATTCCGCCACAAACTCCCGCAATATTATTTTAGCATTTTTGTTCAAACTGAAACATACTTGCGATCTACCTGTTGTTTTCGGGACAAAATCTCATAATCAGCCACTCTGGTTATAACTCCCACAAATTTGTCTGGCTGTTTGACTAACTTCACTAGTTCAGCCATTGACCTGACCAACCCAAACACCATTTAACTCAGCCCTGGACTTAGCCCATTGACCAACGTCCCTTTTCCTGATTAATATCTTGTGATCAATCTGTTCTTCTCATGACAATATGTCCTTCTCAGGACAATCAGTCCTTTTCAGGACAATTTTTCTTTCAGTCTGCCAAGCTGGCTTTCAATCTCAATATCCAACCGTTGGAGAAGCAAGTCAACCAGACATTCAGCATTCATGCTGTTTTGGTGGTCAATCTGTCCTCAGGACATACCCTGTCCTTTTCAGGACAATTATTCTTCCAGTTCGCAAAGCTTGCCTCCAATCTACCTACGACTGTTATGTGTTGGTTTATTAAAACATGTTCTCTAAATCAAGTCACTTACTTCAAATGCTCTCATAGTCTTATCTTTTTTGTATACTGATGCACTGGCGCTGTCGTCATCATCATCGTAGTTGTGACTGTAATAAAAAATGTCCATGCACAGAAGGCAAGATCGATAAAGAATTTAAACTGGGTCTTTATTTTGGAGAGAAATTCTCGTCATACGAATAAAAGATACACATTAACATTAAATGGAGAGAGGCCAAAATTGTCCTTTTAACTTAACTACTTAGTTACAGGGGAGGATGGAGGTAAGCATACAACAAGTGACACCATCAACTCTTTTAGGAATTAAATTCCCATGTTGTTTTAATCACATCCCTAATTTGCGTCGGTTCATGACCGCTTACAAAAACTGACTGACTAAAAAACGTCCTTCTTTCTTTCACACGGTATCGTGACGTCACTCTTCAAGGGGACACTGAATTTGTCATAACACATTTGTCTGACCTTTCCTTGATCTCCCAACTTTAATCATGCCTGTTTACATTTTAGTCCGGAGAGTTGACTTGTTTTTCAGATTTTCGTGTCAAGGTAACTTGCATTGGTCCACCTAGATACTAAATCCATACTAGCTGATGTAATCGTTCTCCACATACGTCTATCCATTATGTAACACGACGTCAGCACCCGACCATCATCGTTGGAGAAGTGAATCAAGCAGACATTCAACATCGACGTTGCTTCGATGCTGATCAATCTGTCCTTCCAAGAACAATTTCTCTTCCAGTTCACCAACCTGGCCTTAAATCTAAATGCAACGTCAGCACCCGAATACTATCGTTGGAGAAGCGAGTCAACCAGACATTCACTATCCACGTTGTTGCGACACCAACAAGTGGCTCTAACCATTCGCATTTGTACCTGTTTATGTCTCAATAAACAAGCCATTTGTATATATTCAACTAAATTTCCATGTTTCTTTGCTCATTGTCGTATTGTCTTTATATTTGAAAAAATGTTAGACCGATCACCATACACTGACCCTTGCAACAACCCCGCTCCTCTGCTTTCCACTAAATTCCATAAAAACTTGCTTTCAGTGTAAATTAATGTGAAGAAAAAAAATTGGTTCTTTTGTATACTTATTTACTATTTAGTGCACAATAAGGTTTTTAAAAAATGTTGCCGTAAAATTTAAAAAATGCTCACCAACGATTAAAATATTGTTAAATTTTTAAGAGTTTAAAAAGTAAACAGGTTTTTATTTCAAGAAGAAAAAAAAAAATTTAAGATCGATAATCAACTTCAAAACTAACTGTACCTACCCGGTGTTGCTCGGAACTCCTTACTTTAATTTTTAAGTGTAATTCTATGAAGGTTTTTGCTTGGGTGGGAAGGGGGCTTATACATCGGACTTAGGGTTAGTGGTAGGGTAAGTAATTTTTTTACTATCTTTTCAGCATGATGTTAATTGAAGTTTAGTGATCATCTAGAAAACCGACCGCTATTTTTTGTGTGTGTCTTAGCTTTTATTAAAATCAAACTCTGAAATAAAAAAAAATCTTACAGTTTCAGTATTTGTTGTTTTCATTTTTTTTTCTTTATTTACGATTTCTTGACTGTTAACTATTCTGAACTTTTACCAATTTTTTCTAACGCTTTTTTTCTTTTTCAATTATACCGTTTTGTGTGTGTATGTTTTACACCAAATTTTTTTTTTTTAATAGGATTTTATTTTAAGTTAAATTAACACCAAATTATTATAAAACTAATTTTCTTAAGTTAACGTTGTTTTAATCTCCATTTGGCATTTATGAAATGGTTGGATGTAAAAAAGTTTCCAAAACTTTTAATCTTTTAATTAAATGAGGATTCGCTACGAATTTTAAAGTCAGTTAAAATGACTTTCTATTCGACAGTTTAAAGGCTTCCAAACTTTTTTCAAGTTTTGAAGTAATTCATTTTTTTTTTCAACTATTAACAGCATATTAAAACAGCTGACTAATCTCCGAAGAAACCGAAATGCATTGTGGATTTATTTCGTAATTAAATAATTTTTTAAAAATAGGATTTTTAAAGAATTTGTTTTCACTATTGTAGTTTTGTTATTTCAGTAAATACTCGATCAATAGTAAATTAAAACAAATAATAATAATGTGTACGTCACATAGAGGCGAGAAAAACACACACACACACAGACATGTGAAAAGTAGTCACACAATTTTTAAAATAAGAGATGCGAAATAGATGAAATAATGCGAAATAGGTGAGGTTATTCAACGGTCCCTATTCTACAATTACACCATTATTCTTTTCTTTTCTTTTTTAATTGTTACCATGGAGTTGGAAACAGACATTATTGTGAACTGACTGGTTCTAATTGCATTTGCTCATTTTTATATTCTGAGTTTATTAATTTATTTATTTCCGATACATTGCCGATTATATGTAATTAGTAATTAATAATTAGGCTATGCATAGAGAATAATAACTTTTTGATTTCATTTCATTCTATTCTTCTTTTCCTTTCTTTTTTTGTATAGTGGAAGTCATTTTGAAAAAAAAGGATCTAAAGGTTGCTGACGCCCCCCCCCCCCGCAAAAAACTAAGTCACCAGTGAGTCCGAGTCCTTGCCCTCCCTCTCTCTCTCCCTCCCTCTCTCTCTCATTATGCATAATGTACATATTTATTTACCACGAAAAAGATTGTAGAATGAAAATGAAAAAGAAAGATCCTTACCATTTATTATATTTTTTATTATTTTGCGTACATATAGTTTTTTTTATCATCTCTTACTGCTGATATACACCCCCCCCCCACACACACATATATATATATATATATATATATATATATATATATATATATATATATATATATATATATATATATATATATATATATATATATAGTACTCCAGGTAGAGTAAAAATCCACAGGGTAGAAATCCAAAGGGAATCAAACCGGGCTTACAAAAGAGTGCTCAATAAAGATATAGAGCTGTATTGTGAATGCTTTTATTCGAACATGTACAAGGTCTGCTACACTGGCATGTCGATGTTATCGATCTACAGCTATCGAGAGCTGAGGTCTCATCAGGCAGAAAGTTTTTCCTTGATCCGACCCGGTCAGTGAAGTCTGGACTTTCTGCCTGATGAGACCTCAGCTCTCGATAGCTATAGATCGATAACATCGACATGCCAGTGTAGCAGACCTTGTACATGTTCGAATAAAAGCATTCACTATATATATATATATATATATATATATATATATATATATATATATATATATATATATATATATATATTGGTACAGAAAAATTAGTACAACATTCATACCGTCCGTTTCAAGCACAGAAGGACTTAGTCATCCGGCTCTCTTCAGCTTCTATTGTCATAAGTCTTTCTGTGCTTGAAACCGACGGTACGAATGTTGTACTAATTTTTCTGTACCAAAATAAATAAATATTACGCTCTTAATTTCTAATTTTTAATTTTAATTCTCAATTAATCGAGCACTCTGCTGGGATTTTTCCTGCTATATTACAAAGAAGTTATAATATATATATATATATATATATATATATATATATATATATATATATATATATATATATACAGAGAGAGAGAAAGAAAGAGAAAGAGAGAAAGAAAGAGAAAGAGAGAGAGAGAGAGAAACTAATTTAAAAAGAAACAAATGGGTGACTGTTGACGTTTTTTTTCTGATGTTTATCTTACCGAAAGTTTGAGTTGAATTATTTTAATTCTATTTAATGGTAAATATATCCGACACCTTTTGTTTTAAAGATATCACATGAACTCCTTTGCAAATCTGGTGGTTAAGAAAGAATAATTTGGAACTAATCCACAGTTTCTCTTGACTAAAGGAATATTTTATAATAATCTCTTGTATATTCATATGATGCTTATGATATACCTTGAATTTTGATTTTATAAAATGAACACGCTGATGAAGGGAATTCTTTATCTATTTAAAATGTTACTAAAGTGTAATTTTTTGATAATGAATAAAACTGAATACCAGAAACGTACATATGTATGCACATATAGAGGTATTTATTTGAGTATTTATTTCTGGAAGTCGATTTAAATATTTAAAATTCTAGTCAATATGTTAGAATATTTCGAATGATACTCTATTATATATATATATATATATATATATATATATATATATATATATAAGAGACGTTGAGCCTGCCCATTACTGAATGGGTGACCATTTGAGCATACCAGGTGTTGTATGTGCTCTCTGCTTATTTCGACATTGTTTCCAGTCGTCTTGAACTACTTGCCATTGGAATCAAGCAGTGCCGACTCAGGAGAGGTGTTGTTGGGGATTGTGGAAACCTTGCAATTACAATTTCACGCGTGGGTAGCTGCTGGCGGGGCACTCATACGTCGAAATCGACGGGAGAATCCATCATATATATATATATATATATATATATATATATATATATATATATATATATATATATATATCTAAGCAAGCGTTGTTGAACATCTCGGAACGTTCGCATTTGTATATTTTCCTCGTGAGGTTCTCAAACCGTCGAGCCATCTTTCTGGTTTCAGGTGGCAATCCGTATAGTACTTCGCCGATAGTTTTTAATTCGGCCATTTTCTCGAGCGCTTTCGACTTTCGTAGTCGTCTTCAGGATTAGGGTTTTGTTTGTTTTTTTGTTTTTTGTTTTTTTTTAAATTTAAATAATAAGGAGCTGAGAAAGTTATCCAGTCGCGAAATGTGTCAATCGCGACTCGATAATTTTCTCAGCTCCTTCAATTTCTCGTATATGGACTGCTATTTATAACTTGGAGTAAGCCTCGGTCAACCCTCTGAATGTCTTTCCTGATTATGTTTTTCAATTTGTATGACCTGGATGGATTGTATAGATTCAACAAAAAAGTATGTTTTTGGATTGATATATTTGATGTTATGTATTTTTATGTATTTGTGTATATAATTTTATATATTTTCAAAGCTTAATTTTATTACCTGTAGTAGTATAACTGAGGTAATGGTCCTCTGAAGAGAAGAATTATCTTTGAAAACTCATGAGCTAAGGACTTAAGGATACTTTGCTTGAACTTTGAATTCTAATAAAATTTGATTGACACCTTATTTTATTACTTCATTTTATATCATAATAATAATGCTCTATCCAGTATATTGAGCTTCAGTTTTTATCCGGATGTTTCACTAATTATAAGATATTAGTTGACGCTTATATCTTTTGTTGGATTGCTTCATATATATATATATATATATATATATATATATATATATATATATATATATATATGTGTGTGTGTGGGTGTGTGTGTGTGGGTGTGTGTGTGTGTGTGTGTGTCAATTTATATTGAAAATAAATCAATAAAGTGCTCGATCGCAGAAGAGTGAGAGCTAATACAAATAATTTATTTGTAAAATATATGTTACATATTTCAGAATCGTACCAAGGTTTCATTAGGATGGGTTGACTTTTACATTTTAAAAAGTCTATACCCAAGAGACTCGTCAACGTACTGAATGAGGTCAAAACACAATGAGAAATGGCGTTATATCGATAAAAAAAAAAACGGTGCATTCCTGAAATGTCTCTCTGGAAAACATATTCTAATAGAAAGATTCTAGGGATCAAATGAAGCGATCGAATTTCCAACGAAGAAGTCAGGGATAGCACTAACCAACAGGTGGTATCATCAATAATCTGCAAACAACGTCTAGTCTGGCTCAGTCATGCCTAATATTGACCCCAGTAGGATTTGCTAATCAAGTTCCTTAGTGGACCCATGATGGAAAAAGAAGAAGAAGAGGAAGACCAAAAATGAATTGGAAGCAAACAATCGAGAGAGATTTGATCGCAACGGAAAGAAGCTAAAGGGACACTGTGGATTTGGCTTCAGACCAAAAACGATGGTTTACTTTGACTGCCGAGAGCTCCTAAGTCTACATAAGTAAGTAATTATAGTAGTCTCTATATTATTGTTAATCAAATATCATTGTTTTATTTCCACTTAATTATTTAAAAAAAAATTTACTATCAAGATCATGGCTTATCAAGGCCAAGAGCCGCTCAAGGATAAGGGTCAATGAGATGGGAATGATTGCCAGCCGAAAAGATAGGGAGCACTATTGGAGTACTAACATTGATCAATAGCATGAACTGCTGAATTTTGAGGCGGTCCATGACAGGAGTTTGTCGACATTGGATTTGAGGATGACTAAGCTGTAATCAACAGGAAAACAGTCTTGTGGATCATAGGTGGATCATAGGTGGATCATAGGTGGATCATAGGTGGGAAGCGTTTGCAAAGAAGCTCTGTTCATAGAAATCCCGTCTGACACAAGGCACATGAAGAGAGAAAGGTAAATCTTTTTTCGTTGTGGTAGATGGATGAGTTCTTGCCGTGAATGTCTTACAAAGAAGAATGAAAGACTGGAGCTCAGTCGCACCTTCCATGGAAATAACGATAGAGTAGAGAAAGACTAGCAACGTCTTTTCTGTAAGAAATGGGGTAAAAGAATTTCTTTAAACGTTTTAGTGGTGTGTTGTTGACTGTAACTAGTGTTCAGACGATTAATCGAAATCGAAAATCGGAAATGTCAGAACTTTTGGAGAGCTAAGTGCTCCCCGTTATATTCATAATCCTTATGCCAGACTTATTTCAAAAACAGTAATTCTCTGCGTTTTGAGATCACTGAGTGCACCTGTGCCTCAGTCATATTTGGAGGACTGACGGTCGGTGTCAAACCAATTCAATGACAGATGCATGTGATGGGATCAGAGATCAGACCAGTCGTCGTTCGAGAAAATCAGTTATGAAACTCAAAAATAAATATTTGACAAGGCGTACACTGATGACGTCTGTATTCCTTCTTTCTCTCTTCATCTGCCTCTCTTTTTTTCTCTATCTCACTTCCCCGTCCCCCTCTCTCTCTCTCTAGTAAAGAGATTGAAAATGAAGAGACTGGTTTGAATTCTGACAGAGATGCACGCGTCTTGTCGCGTGCTCTGAGATGTTTCTTTTCAAAATATAATAAATATATATTTTTATATCAAAAAGTAAAATATTTTGTTCCCTTATTACATAATGTTTGATTTGCAGCACGATGGTCCCGACCAAACAGCCAACCAGTCCCAAAAGCAGACGACAGTGACTATCGTTAGACGATGATTGCTCACTGACCATAACAAGACGAGACATTGCACATACGTGCACGTGTTGTCACACATCGTCCCGTCGTCACATAAAGTCCGGCAAAGATCGCCCAGCCGTCCAAAGCAAACGATGTTGCCACATTCGTGCCGGTCCCAAGAGATACCCCTTCGGCCAAAGCAAGTAATATTGCCACATTGGTTCCACGACCAAGATTAACACAACGTCCAAAGTAATATTGCCACAATGATAAAATGATAAATATTTATTGTTTCTAAACTAGCAGTAAAACTAAAATCTATAAATCATAATAACATCAAAATACGATGCAAATTTATTTTATTTGCATAAAAAAAAAACTTGGCATTAATTCGCTAGGTAACTTTTAAAAGAATATAGTTGATTTACAAGGTCCCAAAAAATGTTTAAAAGTTAAATAAAGTATTTTTGTCAAAAGAAATTCTGACAAACATCATTGATAAATTTAAAATAAAATATAAAAAAATGTTTAATTTGTTTTTAATTCATTTATTTTATGCTGTTAGGCTTTTGTCGTTTTTTTTTAATTATAATAAGGTTGTGATAAGAAAAGTTCTAAATATAAGAACATTTCTATATAAACGGCCTTAAATAGACTACATTTAATGAACTTTTTCTATAGAGGGTCTATAGTTTCATAAAGTATTACTTTTTATGCGGTGGCTGTGTTCTTTCGGGTGCTTTCGTTATTGCAATTGGAATTGGAATCGATAATTGTATCAGAATCGTCAATTTAGAATATAATCGGTAATTGTATCAGAATCAGATAAAAGTATTGGAATCGTCCCATCACTAGTTATAATATAGATAAGCTTGAAGTCAAACATTTTCACAGTAAACAGAATTCAGAATCGACTTAGAAATCTTGTGAGGGATGATCTCTTCCGTTCCTTACAGCCCCTTTCTCACAGAAGAGACAGTGATAGTCTCTCTCTCTCTCTCATTTCTATCATTATTTCCATGAAAGATGCTCGAATGAGCTCAAATGTCTGGTTCCTCCTTATATTTGATAGTATTAAAAGTGAATAAAATACAGAAATGGGAATGGTTATTTGTGGTTTAGCCTAGTGAGAAGTAAATTCGGAGACAAATTGAGTATACTGCTGCCACATCTGGGAAAGTGCTGCTTCGAGCACTGTGTTGCTTTGACAGAATTCGGAATCGACTTCAAAATTTAGTGGTGGATAATCTCTTCAGTTCCTTACAACACTATTTCTTATAGAAGAGACGCTGCTAGTCACTCTCGCATCTCTATCGTTATTTCCATGAAAGATGCTCAACCGAGCTCAAATCTCTGGTTCCTCCTCATTCACAGCAAGAATTCGTCTCTCTATCACAATGAAGCTTCAAAGCCGATTTCAACAGATTCCTATCAGGAACCGCCCCCACAAGTATTTGAACCTGGTCCTGACAATCATTTCATCTCATTAACCCTTATCCTTGAGTGGCATTCTGGCCTTGATAAGTGGTGACCATTTATTAAAAAAAAAGAAAAAGAAAGCTATCTCTATTTTGTATTCTCTCTATAGTAAGGTTGACATTTTGCTGTAAAATAAGGATTGGGAATGAAAAACATCAAGTGCAGAAATAGCATAAGATGTGCATTACAGAAAAGAGTAAAAACCTTTCTTTAGTAACTTACAGCACGGAAGAGTTAATAAAAGGGAGATAATTACAAGAGTTATCAAACTTGCTAAATACTCTTAACACTTACACATGCTCTCATATTGATATTTAGTTTACTTTCATATATGTGAACCCACCATATCAGTGTGTTTAAAATTGCTTGAGTAAATGGTTTAGTCATTATGTCTGCAAGCATATCAGCAGTAGGAAATAACTCTGTCACAAAGAAAGTAGGCTCCCTTTACCAGGCTAGAAAACTTCTCACATCTGCCAGTATCTTATGTCTCTATAAAGCAAACATTCCCCCTGCATGGAGTACTGTTGCCACATCTGGGCTGGCATGCCAGCCATTAGTCCCTCCCTCTTGAACAGGGTGCAAAAAAGAGTTTCTAACCTAATAAGTCCAGCATTGTTTGCCAATCTCAAGCAACTGTTGCATCACCGCTTTGTTGCATCCCTGTGCTGGTTTTACAAGTACTTCCACAGAATGTGCTCCGATAAACTCACTGCACTTTTACT
>OY744550.1:38127422-38224922 GCA_963556195.1 Sepiola atlantica
GAACAAACTCTCTTTCGTATCTGCTACTTTTTCATAATATTTCTTATTTAATAGCAGCATGATTCTATTTTGTGGCTGTCACTTTTGTACATAATTACATCATGATTTCTATTGTTTGCAGTTACTAGGACAGACTTGAGCAACGTGTCCCTTTCCACCACATGTAAAACATGAAACGTCTTGTTTAGCATAATTGTCGGTCTTCATAGCCTTTGAAAATGAGGAGGAGAAGGAGGAGAAGGAGGAAGAGGAGGAGGAGGAGAAGGAGGAGGAGGAGGATCATCATCATAATCGGTTTAACGTTCGTTTTTCATGCTGGCATGTGTTGAACGGCTTTTAGAAATTGATTCTAAACTAACCTATCTCTGGTCAGTTCTTTATTTAAACTACATAGCCTGAAATGCAACAGATTTTCTTTGGAAGTTATTTCCTTATTCGGGCAAGATCTTTTATATGCCGGATGCCATTCCTGATGCCAACCAAATGAGGTGATGGGGACCAGTGCTTTTATCAAGACACCGTCTCTAGGTGATCGCCTACTAAGGCTTCACCTGCCCTTAGGATGCCCCTACAAATTTGACCCCCAATTCACAGTAGCCCTTATGTCTCAGTGGCAATTTACCTTGTTTGTGGTGAATATGAGTAGAAACCCTAACAACCAAAAAACGTTGGAACGAGAACAAGCAAGTGAAAGATAAACAGAAAACGTGTGTCGTTAGGGTTAGAGTAAAACCTTTTCTTTTATTGAACTTACAACACAGAAGAGTTTATTTACTTCCTCCCACGGCAGCGGGAAGATGTGACACAAGGTCAGGAAAGTGGGATTTGAAAAGCCAGCGCCCTAGAGGAAGAGCACTTTGGCCTACAAAAATTGCTAAGGCAGCCTCATCAGCATTCCCCGTTAGGGACGCTTCAGACGATTAACAATAAACTAACCCTTTCTCAAAGGGTGAGAAGGCAAAGCCTGGGAGGATGGACCTCCTAGAACTGCATAGAACCATACCTCAGCCAGACAGAGAACAAGCTACCTCAGCAATGGCATAGACTATGTCGGTGTGATTTTGGTAGAAAGATAATTACAAGAGTTATGAAACTGTTTTTTACCCCAAACAAGGGGGCATATCACCACTGAGACGTAAGAAGCTACTGTTATTAAGAAGCCAGATTTATAGGGGGCATCCTAAATGGGGAGTTGTACAGTGAGATGTTTGTTCAGATTACATTTAAATTTCTGCATGTTTGTACAATCGGGGAAACAGGGAGCAGGGAGGAAATTCCAAAGGTGAGCAATCTGAGGACAGAAGCTATTAAAGCAGAAAGATTTTCGGCATCTGGGGACCTCTACAGTGAGGGAGGCAGGATTTTTTCTGTAATTCAGGTTGATATTTACGTTGAGGGGAGGGGGTACAAGTGCAGTAAATTCATCAGGGCACATTCCGTGGAAGTACTTCTAAAACAAGCACAACATTGCGGCGATGGGACAGGAGTTTGCTGAATACTTCTAACACCGATAATATAATTTGACTGAATAAATAATCGTCTGCATTAGTAAATTGTAATTAATGCTGAACCAACGACCCCCCCCCCTCCTTAAAGGAGGTAGATGTAGTGACACTTTAAATTGGCTTTTTGTGTCTAACGCTGCTCTTGTGGGGAGGCAAGTAAATGTAAAGTGTAATATCTGTTCTGATACTACACTTCATCTTTTCTGTCCTCAGTTAGTGAATGAGAAATCTTCTTCGACTGAGGCAATTTTTATTTTTGTCTCAATCCAGAGTGCATCGTTTTGGAGAGCTGGGTTTTCTCCACATTACATACCGACTTTTGTCTAACCCTGGTGTCTAAATCTGCCCTCGTGGGGAGGTACATTTTAATTTTAATTAAATGATATGGTTTTAGATGTGCCTCATCTTTCAAGTATAAATATCTCAAACAACTTAGATTTTGTTATGTAATGGTTCATGAATAAACTCCTATATCATTAAGATAAAAATAACTGTTGAGATAGCGCCAAAAGCACTGGTTGGAGTTGTATAAAACGCGACTTTCCCTTCACACAACAAAGAGAGAGAGAGAGAGAGAGAGAGAGAGAGAGGGGGGGGAACAGAGAAGGACAGACAGCAGACAAAGAAAGAGAAAGAGGGTAAGAGAAAGAGAGAAAGAAAGACAGAAAAAGAGAAACAGGGAGACACAGAAAAAGAGACAGAGAAACACAGACATGGAGATTGAGAGTAGCATTAGTGAACAACAAGGCCCGACAAGAATGGACCTGTTAAGTTTCTGGTTCACAAAGATTCAAAGAGTGAAAAATCCCAAAATGTTTTTCTCAATGCAGAACAAAAATGTATGTACATATATTATATATAAAAAATTAAATAAAAAAATGCATGGATTTCCTTCCACACAACAAAGGCCAATATGCAATCGTTATAGCTACATACTTAGAAAATGGAGCTAAAATACTGATATGGGATAACAGGGAGAAAGTAGTAATCCTAGTTGAAGTCAGTGTCCCTAATGATGATGGCTTAAACAGAGCAGAGAGGGAGAAGATTACGAAATACCAAGGTCTTATGTACGACACGAAAAGAAACTGGAATCTTAGGAAAATCTCCATCATTCTAGTAATCATAGGAGCAACCGATCTCATGAAAAAGAATTTTTAAAACTACCTGGCGAATATACCCAGTGAACCAAGTGTAAGACAAATATAAATACTTGCGCTTAAAGAGACTGTTAGAATCCTAAAAACATCTATCGGTTGGAGTCTCTTAAATGGCAGGTGAATGTCTAGCATCCAGTAGGATGCCCCATCCCCAGCAAAAACAACACGATAAGAAAATTAAAAAAATTAAAAAAATAAATAAATAAGTATTGACCACAACGTAGACAAGAACGTATCTGATAAGTTTCCGTCCCACAAATATTATAAGAATAGCAAAACCCAAATGTTTTTCTCAACGCAGAACTTCTCGGAACAAAAATTAAGACAATTAACATATACCCCCCCCCCTACCACCACCTCAAAATGCAAATCTATTAATTTAAATACACTTCTTTCTATACAGGCCATTTGGCATAATGGTTATAGTGTTTGCTAATGGGCCAGGAAAGGATGAATGGAGTAATCCTGAGAAACAAGTGGCGCTCTCCCCTACACCCAGGTGTAGTAGCTATGGTCGACCACTTTATTTGGTGTTTGTTGTATTGTAATTTTGTACATCCAAACTATTCACTTAATCTCTATCCATACAAAGTTAGGTATGTGTATATGTTTATATATTTGCATAAACTAATTAACCGATCATTATGAATTTTAGAACACGGCTGTTAGGCGTAAAGGTAGGTTATGTGGTCTATATTTAGTTTTATGCAAAGGGGTTAAAAGGAGGTGAACACCCTTTGTAAAAATTCAGACACCTCCAATTTTTTTGAAATTTTAGCAAATTAGTATTAAACATCAATTAATAAAAATATTCCCAAATTTCAGTTTCTTTGGTGTATTTTAAACGGTTTTAAGAGGGATAAAATAGACAAATATTTGAAAATTCAAATATTTCAGATTTGCATTGAATTTGATCGATAGTCATTAGACACCAATTAAGCAAGATTACCTGAATTTTAATTTCTTCTTAAAACCCTTTCAAGCTTGAAATTTTAGACTTTTTCTCAAATTAAAATTATAATGGATTTTGATCAACATCAGAATAAGGATACGGTTTAGACTCATAATATTTTGATTTTAATCTTTATAAGTAAGTGAAGTGGTCGACCATAGTTGAGGACGACCCAAAGGCTTCCATTTCATTAGGTGTAACCGAGGGCGCCACTCCTTTCCCAGAATTACCCTACTTACTCTTGATCCTCACCTTATAATGCTGAGTATTTAGCAAGTGGCATCACGTACACATTTTTAAGTCTTTGGATTGAACCCTGGTCTCCTAGCTGATTATCGAACACTCTTATCATGATGCTACTCCATAAGGTGACATAAAAGTGGTGCAAAACTGTTCTGGGAATTAATTTTACCTGTCCTGGGATGGGTATTCTTCTAGTTTCTGTATGAAAAACAAAGCAAAACTATTCCTCTGACAAGTACTAATATATAATTATAGGACAATTAACATTAAGAACCCTAGTGATTTTGTAACAGTTATCTGTTCTCCATTATTTAAAAAGTAAGGTACAAGGTAGGTTGCTAGGAGCGAAATACCGATCAGGATCTGATTACATTCTTTAAGCATCAGTTTAAGGTCAAAATCAGATGTGATAGAAAAAGATTACATTCCTTGGAATTTGACAAAAAGGTGAATACAAGTTGATAGCAAAGTGTAGTATCGGCATACAATACACATAAAAGATAAAGGGCATGCCTACTTGTCATTGCTGTGACAAAACAACAAAAGAAACGCCCAAACATGCCTTCTTCAAATGTCACTCGAGCAGTTATGGGAGTATGTCAACAGGGTGATGGCTTACATCGATTCTGAGCAGCCTTTGCTACTAAATGTACATTATATAATTGATAGCATTGGACTACCATTGGATGAGAAAAGACGAATGGTTTTTCTTGCAAATGTGGCCATAGTTAGAATGGTGGTGGGGACATTGTGGCTGGGGGAATCTCAAGAGGTTGAATCTTTCTCTGATCAGGATAAGATTGCATTCTTCAAGCATCAGATGTGATAGAAAAAGATTACATTCCCTCACAAACTCTATCCCTACTTCATTTCCTCCCACTTAAGTCCCACTCCCAATTAGAGATCAACCTGCTTGTTTTGAGGCCTTGTCCCATTTTTCACTTCAAATGAATATATATATATATATATATATATATATATATATATATATATATATATATATATATTGTTTTTTGTTTTATTTTACTTCAATCCAAGTTCTCAGAAATCAAGGGGTCATTTACTAGGGCTAACACTTCATCTCTATATGAGATACATAGATATTCGTGTGTTCCAATAAAGTTCTCCTTTAGCTCTCAAACGTTGAGTTTGTAAAAAAGTTAAGAACATTAACTTTCCTCTCCCTAATCGACCAGTTGATTATGTCATAGTATATCTTTCTTTTTGGTATGTTGGTCTTACCGGATTCCAGGACAAGAATTTATCTAGTCTGGTGGAGTATCCAGCTAAGTTAAATTGTATCTTTTTGCAAATAAATAAATCAAAATGTAGTATCTGTTCTGATACTACACTTCATCTTTTCTGTCCTCGGTCAGTGAAGGAGAAATCCTTTTAGACTAAGTCAATTTTTATTTCTGTCCCAATTCAGAGTGCTCTTTTTGGGAGAGCTGAGTTTTCTCGACATTAAAAACCGACCTTGTGTCAAACCCTGCCGTCGTGGGGAGGCAACCCAATAGGGACTTTAAACGGCCAAGCAAGCAATGTTACTCTAAAGTGTGAATGGGGAATTGGCTGAGAGAGAAAAGTTCTAACATTATTTGCCATTTTTTATCTGCTTTTTTCATTAGAATTAATCGTCCAAGACAGATGCAATTTTCTTTTATCCTAATCCATAGATTTCCCCACTCCCCGCACGCATTAAAAACCGACCTTTTGTCTAACTTTGCCCTCGTTGAGAGGAGCAAGTGAAGTTATTTACCTCCTCAGAAGGTTAGACACAATAATAGTGAGGATTGGAAAGTCAATGTACTAAAGGAAGAGTACTCTAGCCCATAAAAATATATTTTGGCAGACTTGTCAGAATTGCCCGGTAGGGGCGCTTTAGGCAAACTAACCCCTTCTCAAACAGAGAAAGTAAAACCTGGTAGGATGGACCTCCTAGACCGCACAGAACAACATCTCGACCCGACAGAAGCAGGGTCACCTAATTTCAGACTGATTGTCGAGGAGGTGAATGAGTGAATAGGTTGCATTTATTATTAACTAGCATGGTTATACAGCATTGCCTGGGGACAAGGACAACAAAATAAGACAGTTAAAAAGTGTGTGTAACGTCTTTCTTTTAAAACTTCTCTATTTTTCTATCTCTCTCTCCTCTCCCCCCCCCCTCTCTCTCTCTCTATCTCTTTCTCTGGCAACTAAAAAAAATTGTTGACGAACTACTGCATAATAACATTAAAAAATCGCTCTAAATGGGGACCCACCTGACTAATTCTGTTCCTATTGACCCCCAAAACAATTAATATTTAAACAAAAATGTGCCTATATTTTATCCAAAGCAATTATGAACAAAATATACAAGCTTTGTGGGTGTGATTTGTGTAGTTTTTGACTTTTAGTTGGACACACACACAACTTTCATTTATATAATAGTTTATTTATGTTATCCTCAAGTTACTGATCCAGTAGTCATCTGATATAAGCCACAATTAACGTATATGTTACAACCTTTCAAAAAAAAAAAAGGAAGAAAAAGACTTGTTGATAATTCATTGTTTTTCTTTTCATACATTTTCAGGGGGAAAAACTGTAATACAAAAACTACCTGAACTATTTTTCTTTCCATATCTTCGAAGCATGTTTTTATTTTACTAATCGGTGATCGCTTATCAAGTCCTGGGAGCCACACGAGGATAAGGGTTAAAATAATTATTAGTTGGACGACGAACAACACCATGAGAGGATTGCAAACGATGGATGGAATAGACAGAATTTGATTATCTAAGAGGACAAGTATTTGTTAACATTCGACTTGAAAACGACCATATTCTATTCAGTGAGCTAAGAAGCAGCCTGTGGTATTTTGTTCCACAGATGACATGTTCTAGGAAAGAACCTTTGTTCATGGAAGTTCTGTTTGGTCTTTGGTACACAGAGAGAAAAGGGAAAGTTCTTTGATGTTGTTGTAGCTAAACGAGTTCTTGCTGTGAATGTTTTACAAGGGGGGAACAAAAGATAGAGTAGAGAAATGTAGTTATATAACAGCTTCCCATTTCTTTATACAGTCTTTTGCACTATGTAGTTACCCTTTTATTTGCCTCCTCACGAGGGCGAAGTTAGACACAAGGTCGGTTTTAATTGGGAGGGGGGGGCAGCTCCCCCAAAATGGTTACTACTCTAGATTGGGAACAAATTTTGAAAAAAATTTCTCAGGCGAGAAGGATTTCTCCTCCTCCTCTGAGAACAGAACACTTCCTAGCCTGAAGGCCAGGTTTGTTTACCTGTCTCCCACAGCAACAAAGTTAAACATAAGGTCAGTTTATAGTGGGCACTGGGTCTGTTGTGTTCCTTTCTTTTTATGACACGTGAATAGAAAATAAATAAATACCCTCCATATATGCACCGAAAAGAAGGAACAAAAGATCTTGGCCGTCTCCAAAAGGAAGGAATAATGCCAGGGAGAATAACCTTCCGAGAGAAAACTTTGAATTATATATTTGCAAAAAAAACAAAAAAACAAAAACAAACAGATACTATATTTTGATCCGAGTCTGAAGGCCATGTAATATTTATCCTTCTTTCTCACAAAGACTGGGTGTGACATGAAGTTGCTTCTGTTCTGATACTACACTTGATACTACACTGCCAGAGTGAAGGAGAAAATCCTTCTAGACTTTTATTTTTATTCCAATCCAGAACTCTCCTTTTGGGAGAGATGGATTTTCTCCGCATTAAAAAAACAAAACTTTGTCTCTAATTCTGTCTTCGTAGGGGAGGGGGTAAATAGGGACACGAGGTCGCTTCTTTAATGTAAGGGGGGGGGTCCAGCTCCCGAAAGGATTAGTGAGAGGGGGGGTCACTCTAGATGATTTTAAAAAATAGCTCGGATCGGACCCGTCAGCATTTCCCTGACAGGCAATAGGGAGGGGGAATGCCTGGGAGCATAGGTCTGGTGATGCCAGCTCCTTAATTGTATGCCCCTAAATCCTAGTACTGAGAAATATTATAAGAACAGGAGATAGTTTGAATATGATTGAATGCCCGGGGTCGCCCCCTCCTTCTGCACGCCACTTGTCGAGACAGACCAGGACCATCCTACACTCTCCCTTTTAGCCGAAGGCTAAATTTTAGCCTGAATGCCAGGCGAACTAAATTTACTTGTCTCCGTATGCAATACAAATCATGTGATGTACGAATATGTACTGATTTGTTTCGCTTTTACAATAATTTCCCAAATAGGGAATATCGTTAAAAAAAAAAGAAGTCTTTTAATGACTACAAACGAAGGAAACCAACTGACTTCGATTTCTAAAAATAATGATATATAATTTTTATTTAAGGAAATGCATGTTATTTATTTATTTATCTATTTTAATTTCAAGAAACTCGGTCAAGGCAGAGAATTGTTTCCCTTCTTTTTTATGACACGTGAATTTCTTAAAGATTTTTTAAAACCACAGTACTTGAATACATAACACCTTTTTCATATCATTTTATTGTTATATATTTCGGCAAGCTTGAACTTATTTTACTTTCTATTGTAACATTCATCATTAATATTCGTAGGGTTGATTAGTATGTAAGAGAGAGAGAGAGAGAGAGAGAGAGAGAGAGAGAGAGAGAGAGAGAAAGAGAGAAAGAGCGTGTGAGAGAGAGAGAGTGTGTGTAGCAGTCAAGAGAAAGGGAGAAAGAGAAGAGCTAGAAAAGGGGAGAGATAGAGAAAGGAAGAGAAAAAAGAAAAATACGAGAGAGAGAGAGAGAGAGAGAGAGAGAGAGAAAGAAAAGATGGATACGAAGTAGAGAGGGGGAAAAAAGAAAAATAAGAGAGAGAGAGAGAGAGAGAGAGAAATGTAGAGATAACAGTAGAGAGAAGAGGAAGAGGAGGAAGATAAGTAAAAAGAGAAAAGAAAAGAGAGAAGAAGAGAGAGAGAAAGTGGACACCTTTTTAATGAATTTTAGCTGGGTCTAATCACTGATACAGATAGAGGAATGAATAAAAACCAGAAAGAGAGAGAGGGGGAGACCCTATTTACTTACACCCTGTTCTGTCCTAGGAGGCCATCCTCCCAGGCCTTACCCCCTCTTTCGGAAAAGGGAATTGGTTTATCGCCGGTTGCCTGAGGCGCTACTACCAGAAGATGCGAATGAACCCGATTGCGGAAAATTTTGCATTCATCCAGAGTGCCTCCTTTTGATGGGGAGCCGGATCCCACACTATAAATTGACGCCATGTCAAAGTTTACTGCAGTGGGAAGCAGGTAAATATACCCCCCCCCCCCACGAGAACAAAGTTAGATACATGGTGTAAGGAGCTAAAAAAATACTACTTCAAAGTCAAAAAACTAGCCAAAGTGTTAGATGGATAGATTCCGACACAGAAAACAGCAATTCTTCCCCCTTTGTCAGAAACATCGCTCATGGAATGTGAGGACTAAAGGACAAAATAAGGGAAGCGAGAGTTACGAGGCTGCCGAAAGCAAACCTAAGGTCCACTTTCTAATCTCCTTAATTTATCCTTATATCCTATGCTTGTTCAACCAAAGAGAGAGAGAGAGAGAGAGAGAGAGAGAGAGAGAGAGAGAGAGAGAAAGAGAGAGAAAGAGAGAGTAAAAGAGAGAAAGAGAGAGATTTTACTTCTTTTTTTTAGCAAGTACACGTAAATAACCTGAACAACTTGGCGCTAAAAATAAATAAATAAATAAATAAAAAACAAAAAAAACAATATCTTTAGAATTTAGAGGGGGGTCAGTTTCGCATTTATTTTTAACGTTTGTCTATCTTACTTTTTAACTAGCCGCATGTTGACCCATTTGTCCACGCATGTAACTACACTTTGATCCTAGCCGGAAGAAAGAGAGCCTCAACGAGACAATAAATGAGATAGAAAGAGAGAGGAAAGATACTGACCGAGAAAAAGAGAGAGACAGAAAGATAAAAATAAAGACAGATGAGATGAGAGAGAAAGAGCGATGCGGGAGGGGACAGTCAAGTCAGAAAATACTAACGGTAAAGAGAGATAAAGAGAGAGGGTGAGAGAAAAGGAGAGAGAGAGAGAGGGTCGGACTTTTATGTAAAAAAAAAAAATTTAAGGCAAAAAATTATATTTATCTTAAAATTTATTGATTGAGTTCCTCCTATTTACCCTCCCCCCTCCACCCACGGCAAAGTTATACACATGATCGGTTTTGAATGTGGGGAATATCCAGTTTCCCCAAAAGAGGCACTCTATATTGAAACAAAAATAAAAATTGATTCAATCTAGAAGGATTTCTCCTTTGTTGACCGAGGACTGAAAAGATTAAGTGTAGTATCAGAACAGATACTACAATTTGCTCCTAGTCAAAAGGTCTAGCTCATTATTAAGTTGTTATCAATTTACTTTTACTTATATTTAATTTATTTAGTTTTTGTTATTGCACCAAAGATATTCAATCATATATTGAAAATAATGCAAACTTTTAAATTATTCCAACAAGCATCATCACCAACGCCATCCTAGTAAAAACAACATTAATAATAATAATAATAATAATAATAATAATAATAATAATAATAATAATAATAATAATAAATGCCCCTTTCCTCCTCTTTACGTTTCTACTTATTAATCACATGACCTGTTCTATAGCAGTCGAAAAAAAAGGCAAATAATTATTCGCTCCAGTAGTTGCAATGAATGACAGTTTCCTTTTAAGTAAGATGTCCTTACTGAAGGTATCATTTACTTCGTTATTTATTAAAATACTCTTCATTGTCATTCGTTATCGTAACATATTTATTACTTTGTTAAAATAAAAAAAATAAAACAGAGAGAGAGAGAGAGAGAGAGAGAGAGAGAGAGAGAGAGAGAGAGAGAGAGAGAGAGAGAGAGAGAGAGGACTAGAAAAGAAAGAAAAGAGAGGTATTCCGTTTTTCTATTTTTTTCTTTCTTTTTCTTTTATTGTTCTTTAATTCACATCTAATTAACCACGTTAAACAAATGTGGATCTGCCTCGCGTAAATTAGTTTAATTGCTATTAAATCGAGCTTTTATCTATTTATTTAATGCATTAAAGTCAGTAAAGCGCATAGGAGAGTCGACGGGACGGTGACCCTGGGCATCTACATGGGGGGGGGGGGGGTCACACACACACACACACACACACACATATATATATATATATATATATATATATATATATATATATATATATATATATATATATATTATCTCTCTCTCTCTATATATATATATAATGTATGTATATATATATATATATATATATATATATACACATATATATATAATGTATGTATGTATATATATACATATATATATATATATATATATATATATATATATATATATATATATATATATATATATATATATATATATATATATATATATATATATATAACACATAAAACGATACAATAAATCCGACGGTATGAGTTAAAAAGGAAAAGCGGAAGACTTAAAACTCAACGTTTCGCACAGCTGTTGCGTGGGCTTTATCAAGAGAAAAAGCCAAAAGTGGCAAAAAACGAGAAGATCTGTTAAATTTAAATCTATGTACAAAGGAAAGATATACAAATACGTATATATATATATATATATATATATATATATATATATATATATATATATATATATATATATATATATATAATATTAAATTATTTTTACTATTTTTTACGTACGTACAACGTCGTTTCGAGCTCATAGCTCTCATCAGCATAGGGAAATAACAATCTCAGACGGTCATAGTGCACGAACCCGGTACACAGATACACCTTGAATCCGTTATTGTTCACCTAGTTCCATTAGACCACGAGAGATTGCCACATAATAACGGAGAAATTAAGTGATATTTAGACTGAAAGTGGCGAGTATAGATATCTAAACATTCGATAGAACTCAACGACAGGGTCGGAGCATCGCACTGAAGCTTTAGGTGAATTTTTATTTTTAATCTTTTCAATTTTATATGGAAGGGGCTTATAATAATATTAAATTTAAAAAATTTTTTATTTTTTTTACCCACGTTCAACGTCGTTTTGAGCTTATGGCTCTCATCATATATATTTACATAATGGTCGTAGATAATTGAACTCATTCACTTGTTTCAATTGCCAAAAACCAATAACAAACAAAATAAATGTGTCGACACACATATACACAGAGAGTTTGAATTACCTACTAGACACCATCTTTTAGTGTCTTCGGTTTCTCTGTACAAGGGTTTGTCAGAACAACCTGACATGAGGATACTTCACCCTACAAGTAAACTCTGACTAAATATTCAAAATAACATAGTATTCACAGCAATAATAAGGTCCCCTCAGCACTGCTATACACCTGCTCATACGAGGAATGGTGCACCTTCCTCTAGTGACATTACCTCAAGTAATACCACGTAGCTGGATACTCCACCAGACTAGATAAATTCTTGTCCTAGAATCCGGTAAGAACGAGAGACCACAAAAAGATATACTATAACGTAGTTAACTGGTCAATTGGGGAGAGGAAAATTAATGTTCTTAACTTCTTTACTAACTAAACGTTTGAGAAATAAAGGAGAACTTTAATAGAATATTCGAATATCTATGTATCTCATATATCACTTAGGAAGTGAACAACTAATTAATAATACAAATGCAAAACTAACAAAAAACAATTACATAAAATATGCATTAAGTATAATTTATATATATATATATATATATATGTATTTAATAATATTTAAATGTTGAATTATATAACGATAATTGAATTATCGTTTAATAATAATAATCTATCGTGATAGTGTAAAGCTCAATATATTTAATAGAGCAATTTATGAGGCTCCTTGCTCTGAACTTTTGATGTTTTAATAAATATTGTATCTTTACAATTCTTTATTCTCATCTTTTACCTCTAAAATATATATATGTATATATATATATATATACTAACATACATGCATACATACAGTATATATACATTATAATCAAGTTTTAATTTTATTATATCCGCATAAATATGTTTCATCTTTTTCGGGAATCGTCAGTGTGGAGGTAACTGTTCTGCTGGTCACACGGTTTGAACCCCAGACACGAGTCATTTTTTAACTCAAGTCTGAACCCTTTTGTCCATGCGGACAACCCAACGGCTCTGAGGAAAGAAAAGAATTAAAGCCTATTTATGTCTCTACAAGCTGCCACATAGTGGTTGACATCACCAATGGACGGAACTCACATTTATGCATACACATATTTATATACACACACATATACATACATATACACATACATATATATATACACATACCAATACATACACACGTATGTACATACACACATACATACACATACGTAAATATATGCACATGATGATTGCTTCTTCTTGACAGAAGTTTGCCATCTCTTCAATTACTTGTTGCGTGGCCGTGTGCACGTAGGTGGCTCTTTAACCAAATTTCAGTCTTACATGGACATTCCCGTATATAACACAGAAACTTTACTTCTGGTAAAGGTGCTCGCACATTAGCTTCATTATGAATCAGGCGTACATATATACATACACACACATACATACCTATACATACACACATAAACATATATATATATATATATATATATATATATATATATATATACCAATACATACACACGTATATACATACACATACGTAAATATATACATATATGCATACATATATATATATATATTTGAACATTTCTTTGAGAAACCAGATAACAGACGTGTGATTTCATATCAATAAATGAAAAGTTATTTAATCATTTTTTTTTTCATTTTTTTATAATTCCAAATTTTCGGTTTTAACAAACCATAATCATGGTAAACTGTTTACCATGATTATGGTTTGTTAAAACCGAAAATTTGGAATTATAGAAAAAAGAAAAGAAAAATAATTAAATAACTTTTCATTTATTGATATAAATTCACGCGTCTGTTATCTGGTTTCTCAAAGAAATTTTCAAATATATCTACTAACGACGCTTTTAAAACTGTAGTAACACTTATAATATATATATATATATATATATATATATATATATATATGCATACATACATATTTTCAAGGTAGCTCTTTACTACGCTTTTTTACCACTTGACTTGTTACATTGACACAATACAATCTACCTAACATTGTGATAATTTTTAACTTTATTTTCTTTTCTGAGTAGAAAAGATGGCATAGTCTGACACATGGTCATACGAAGCGCTCAGCCTTATCATGTGTACGTTACCTATTACTTAACATAGTACCGTGATGTACTGCATTACTATACAGAAATAGTACTGGACTGAAATTAAACTAATGTTATTATTTTAAATGACGAGGTTTGTAAATGTTAAATTTCCAAAGTTGGGTGTTCAGTGGTTTATCTTCTACTAAATAAATGGCAGTTCTGTGTGTGTGTATGTGTGTTTATATATATATATATATATATATATATATATATATATATATATATATATATATATATATATATATATATATATATATATATGTGTGTGTGTGTGTGTGTGTGTGTGCCCAGCTAAAAGTCCAAAGCTACAAAACAAACACCCACAAAGTTGGTATATTCTTGATCAGCATTGCCCGGAATAAATAATATTTAGAAGTTATAAAAAATATTAATTATTTGACTATAAATTGGCACAGATTTGGTCGGGGGAGGGGGGCTATTTTCCAGCCACTATCTAAAGAGAAGTAACTGACTTTTTTTTCATGGAGTTAATTCTCTTAAGCCGACTCATTCCTCAAGTTGTATTTGTGTTTGTGTGTTTGTGTGTGGGGGGGGGGGGAGGGGGAGGGGGTGTCCAGAGAGAGGAATGATGCTGGGTAGAGAAGAAAGAGGGGGTGGGGAGAGAGAGAAGGAAAACGGGGGAGGGGGAAAAAGAGAAAGATAGAGAGACGGATGGAGAGAGGTAAAAAGATAAAAGTTTTAATAGAAATAGGATACACTTTTGCCCCCAGTCAACTCCGGGTAGCCCTGCTAGTATTAAATACAATACAAAGTTAAAGTTAATTAAACCAAAACTAATCCCCTGCTCTATAATAATGACCAATGTGTCTTATATATATATATATATATATATATATATATATATATATATATATATATATATATATATATATATATATGCACACACACTAGAAGAATACCCGTCACAGGACAGATGACATTAATTCCTCAAACAGTAGAGTGTTGCACTACTTTTATGTCCCTTACGAAGATTAAAATCAAGATATAATGATACTAAATCTGATGTCTAGAATCCTTATTCCAATTTTGATTAAAATCCATTACATGATTAAAATGTCTAAAAATATGTGGTTAAAGCTTAAGGAGTCTTAAGAAGAAATTAGAATTCAGTGCATCCGTCTTCATTGGTGTCTAATGACTATGAATCAAATTTAATGCAAATCTGATATATTTGAATTTTCAAATGGAAGGTTGTGCTTATATTATGCCCCTAAAACCCTTTTAAAAGACCACAAAGAAACTGAAATTTGGGGAATATTTATTAATTGACCTATTGTTAAAATTTCACAAAAATTGGAGGTATCTGAATTTTTACGAAGGGCTTTCACCCCTCTTTACTTTCTTTGCATGAAATTATTTCAAACTAAATGTATCCCACATCACGAACACTTACACCTAGCAGCTATGTTCCAAAATTCATAAAGATCTGTTAATTAGTTTATGTAAACATATACACATGCCTAACTATATATAGATAGAGATGTATGAAAAAAAATGAAAGGAAAAACAAATTAAACACATGAATAAATCATTAAAAACGAGAGCTTTACCGGTTTCGTTCGGATCAACGAACGTCTTCATAAAAGTGAAGATTTCTGTGTTTAATTTGTTTTTCTTTTTGTCTGTTTTCATACATTCTCTCTCCACGGCATTTCATTTTATAATATATCGAGTAGTTTATCCTCATAAGTGGTGGTGAAGGAAAGCGAGAGAGCAAATAGCAAGTCAGATCACTACCTCAGAATTGAGCCCCCCCCCCCCCACGCCAATTGAAATGAGTTTGCAAAGAAATTTTTCAATTAACGGTTGTTGTTTTTTTCTTTAGATCATCAGAAATGATAATAATAATTTATATATGAAAAATTAAATTATTGACGTAATTCTAGGATTTTATACGAATATTTTAGTAATATATTTAGATAAATAGCGATTGCAAACACTGGCGAAGCATATTTTTGTTGTAATTTTTGACGGATGTTGTACACTAGTTAAATAAATAATGGAGCTCTGTTAGCAGAACGGTACCAAACTGAAAGATTAATTTGGTACGCCAAAACTTACACCATCGAAAAACGATCTCAAATCCACACAAGTTTTATAGTTTTAACATTAAAAAAACTTCATTTAAAGGTGATTATATTATTACAATGAAAGAAAAGGGCGACCGTGGATTTGAGACCATTAAATTAATTAAAATTACATTTAAATTCGACTAGACTACCTTTATTTTTTTTTTAGTTTTTTTTATTGTAGCAATTAATATCATTTCATTGTAATAATAATGTTAATTCATTGTAATAATAATATGTTAATTCATTGTTGTTGTAGTAGTAGTAGTAATAATAATAATAATAATAATGATAATAATAATAATAGTAATAATAATGATAATGATAATAATAATAATGATAATAATAATAATAATGATAATAATAATGATGATGATGATGATGATAATAATAATAATAATAATAATAATAATAATAATAATAATAATAATAATAATAATAATAATAATAATAATAATAATAATAATAATAATAATAAAAAGTCGCGCGTGCGTGGCCCCCCTCTGTATGTGACTCGATGTGGCGAGTGTAAAATGTAATAAATTTGGGCAATTTGGGGCATTTTTGACCCCCCTTTGGCCCCCTGGGGGTGCAAACCAGAAATTTTCTGAGGTCAAGGATGTTCATTTTATATCCAGAACAATTGCCTCTACATTTTGGCCAAGTTTCAGAAAAATTGAATGGATGGATCAAACGTTATGGGAGAAAAGGGTCATTTTTTGCCATTTTGGGGGCTTTTAACCCCCTGGGGGCGCGAACCTGATTTTTTCCAAGGTCAGCGATACTTATTTTCTATTAGGAATAATTGCCTCCATATTTTGGCCAAGTATCAGAGAAATTGAATGGATGGATGTAAAGTTATGGGGCAGAAAATGTCATTTTTTGCGATTTTGGGGTCTTTTGACCCCCTGGGGGGCTAACCAGATAATTTTTCAAAAATCGGAGAATGTCACTTTCTAACCTGACCAAAGTTACAACTTCATGCAAAATTTCAGAGAAATTCAATGGATGGTTGCGGAGAAAAATCCGGACGGACGGGCGGACGGACGGACGGACGGACGGACGGAAATGCCTCAAAACATAGGTCTCCCGATATTATAAATCGGGGGGGGGGGGGGGGGGGGGGGAACCAATAATAATAATAATATGTTATAGAGTTCCGTTCAACAATAACTAAACAAAATTGTTTTCCAATCTCGTTGCTTTTAAATAAATGAAAATTAATAAGAAAATTGTTCTCCTTAAAAATTAGTTATAATAACAAACGTAGGCCGTGGATTGTAGACCATTTTTCGATTGTGTAGGTTTTAGCTTCCTAAATTCACTTTTCAATTTGGTACCGTTCTGCTTACAAAGCTCCTAAGTAATTTTAATGTTTCGGAATGTTTGAGATGGGAATTTATAATTTGTATTATTCAAACTACTATCTATCTTGGTTGAAATTCCGTCCATGTTTCCAAGTTGGACTATTAGGTTCCCAGGTTAAAAAAATTGGACCTGAAGAAAACCGAACGTTACATCGGCCGAAACATTGTAAAAATAACAACAACAAAGATCTGAATAGTAGTCCGAAATATATATATATATATATATATATATATATATATATATATATATATATATATATATATATATATATATTACAGAAGATCAGAACAACATCGGTACCGTCGGTTTCAAATTCAAACAAAGGGGGCATATAATAGGTCTCCTTTACCGGACTCTCTTCAGCCTCTGTTTATGTCTGCCTCCCCAACGGTACTGATGTTGTTGAAACCGACGGTAACGATGTTGTTCTGATCTTCTGTAATAAGACATACACCCTCCGTCAAAAATGCCTTTAAAAATACACTGTACGTTCATTATTATATAAACGATCACCATGGCGATTTCTTCGTGGCGGTGAGCATTGCAAAATTGATTGCGAACCTTTAAATTGGCTGATAGACAGTCATTTATGGCTAAAATGAAGGCTTATTGGTTAAAGTCGAGTATCCTGGCTCATATATGCTTACAAACCAAAAGGGAAACATCATTTCTTGAAGGAGACACTATTGTAGAAAAGAACCTATGATAAAACTAATAAAATGTTCCATCTTGAAATTAATGTGATTTTTGATTTATAATATCCTCTACTATAAACACAAATGTATATATATATATATATATATATATATATATATATATATATATATATATATATATATATATATATATATATACTTATGCAAACATTGTTAAAATAACAGAATTCGTCTGTTTAATTATACCTTTTATATCTTTTTAATTTTTCTAATGGTCTTTTTTGTATTAAAATAAAAAATAAAAAAAATGTTTCACAGGTTTCACAGGTTTCACGAACGTTTTCGATTCTTCATCGAATCATCCTCAAATGTCAAAAGCAAATGAACAAAAACGCCGGAGACAGAAGAGAATTTTAAAAAGACGGTGGAGAAACGCGCATAACACGTTTTTCCGCATTGTTTCAGGAAGTCGTTGACGATTTAAATTAAGCAACGCTGAATGGTATCACAAAACAAAATCGCATTACGTTAAGCATTTCAAAATGTTACTACTGGTTTCATATGTGATGTTGTTAATTTTAGGTTGTTGTGTTTTATATAGATAGCTTCGAGTATTTTTAATTTTTTTAATTGGTTTCGGAATGTATATATATATATATATATATATATATATATATATATATATATATATATATATATATATATATATATCGCCGTTTCCAAGAAATCTGTTCACACTTCATAGAAGGCTTGAAGAAGGGTATCGTTCCCAAAAATTTCCTACATACCAAAAACAAAAACTGAAATTGGGATTTACTTTACTTTGCTTCTAAAATCGTCCAATAAATTTGGCACAAAATTCTCAGTTTTTTTATTCACAATTATTATACTTCTCCAACTTTTGCATTATTCTACGAACTGCGTTTGAGCTCATACGACTGCCTGAAACTACCACTCCCTACACTGATGAGGGTGTAAGTCCGAAACGACATAGTCTGTAGGTATAAAACACTTTAATATTTAATTTAAATATATATATATATATATATATATATATATATATATATATATATATATATGCGTGTGCAAATAAATATATTTGTAGTTCCATAGGCTTTACCTAGAGAGAGAGAGAGAGAGAGAGAGAGAGAGAGAGAGAGAGAGAGAGAGAGAGAGATACTTCTATCCCGTCACAAGTAAAAATGTGTCGGACAAAATTTTTCAAATGGTGAGGGGAAGCGAGAAGCAAATAGCGCATAAGGCCAACCCCACCACCTGAAATGAATTCGGAAAGAAATCATCTACTCAAAATCAAAAGTCAATAATGGGTTGTTGTTCTTTTCTTTAGGTCATCAGAAATGATAATTTATTCATGAAAATTTAAATTATTAACATAATTCTATGATTTTATATGAATATTAGTGCCAACACTGGCGAAGCATAATGTTCTTTCCGTCATTTTTTACTGTAAACAAAGTATTTTATATTATTCTTTTGCAAAGTTTGATTAAAAGTACAAGAAAATGATTATCTTGAACTTTTCAGCTTTAAGATGGCTGCCATTGAAACAACATTATATTAACCAAATTAATTTTAGTTTTAAAACAATTTGGTTCAACTAATAATTTAATGACCAAACAATAGTGTAACAATATAACCTAATTATTACGTTATTGTTTGGTCATTAATTAATTAATAATTTATATTAATTGAACCAAATCGTTATAAAACTACAAGATAACCAAAATTTATATAAAAAAGTTGAAAGTGGTTAAAGCGTAGTATAGCGTCATGAACATAATGCGATACAAAAATTGTGTATGGCGATAAATATTGTTTCCTGTTGTTCTTTTTGTTAAATATTAGTAAATTAGGAACACTTTCGAGTTAAAATCTAATTAGTTTTACACATGATTTTTTTCTTAACATAGTTCACCCAAGACTCGGCAAGTTGCCACTGTAGACGTAAGGGGGTACTGAGAATTAGGGTGAAAGTTTAGGGGATCATCCTACATTGGAAGCTGTGCAGCTAGATGTTTGTTCACATTAATTTTAAATTTCTTCATGTCAGTACAGTTGGGGAAACAGGGAGCAGGGAGGGAGTTCCAAAGGCCGACAGCTCGAGGAAAGAAGCTATTAGAGTAGAAGGCTCTCCGGCATCTGGGGACCTCCACAGTGAATCGATAAGATTTAGCTGCTTGTCAGGTTGGTCTAGTGTATTTACGTCGAGGGGAAACTAGAGCAGCAAGTTCATCGGAGCACATTCCATTGAAGTATTTGTAAAACAAGCACAAGGATGCAACAGGAGTTAGAGTTTGGTGGATAGTGAGGGGCCTATCAGATTAGATACTCTTTTTTGGACCTTGTCTAAGAGGGAGAGACTAGTGGATGGTGCACCAGCCCACATGTGACAACAATACTCCATGCATTAGGTGTGAGAAGTTTTCTAGTACGGTAGAGGGAGCCCATCTTTTTTGCAGCAACCTTGGCAATGTCTTCTATGTATTTGTTCCAATTCATGTTACTTATGAATGTTAGGCCGAGGATTGTGAACGTTGGACTCACAGGTAGGGTGTTATTTGCCATGGCAATCGGTGGTCGAAGAGGTTTTTTGTACTTGTTGAAGGAAAGGAGCTTTGTCTTAACAGCATTAAATGTTACCATCCACTACAGACTGGAGGTCACTTTCTAAGGATTCACGGCTGTTTTACCCACATGACAAGAGTAGAGCGTAGTGTCGTCAGCAAATATATATATATCTCAGACACAATGTCATCAGGGAGGTCATTTATGAAAATCAGGAACAATAAAGGTTCAAGGATCGATCTCTGGGGTACACCTGCATTTATGTCATGTTGTTTGGATGAACGGCCATCGAGGACAACTTTTGGTTAGAAAGGATCTAATCATATTAAATATTCGTCCAGTAATACCATATGAATGAATTTTTATGAGAAGACCTTTATACCAAACCTTGTCAAAGGCTTTGGATATATCAAGTGCTATCGCCCTAGCTTCACCTGCCTTTGGCTTGTCCAGTATATGGTATATGCGTTCGGAGATGACCGTTAGGATATCCACAGTAGACCTTGCTTGCCTAAATCCATACTGATGGTCAGAAAGAAGTTTATCATTAAAAAGGTGTAAGCTTAAGAAGAAATGTGTAAATAATCGCTAGTAGAAAACAATGGAGTCGTCGAAGAAACGGAAGTAAGAGAAGTAATGGTATATCCAAAAACCGGATCATAAATAAGTATTGAAGAAACGAAGTAACGTCTTGTAGTTAAATTATTATTTAATTTTATGTTTGTTTATTTTTTAAAATGATTTTTTTGTAAATCTTGTGAAATATTTTTTATACCACTCTATTTATAACATATATAATGATGATAATAATAATATATAGTATATAAATAGTATTTTAAATAAAAGAAATAAATAAAGTAAAATAGAATAAAGTACAGATTTTATATATATATATATATATATATAGCTCCACACGAGGGCAAAGTTAAGCACAAGGTCGGTTTATAATGTGTGGAAAATCCAACTCCCCCAAAAGGGATAAAAATTAAAAAAATGTCTGAGTCTAGAAGGATTTTATCTTATGACGTAGGACAGAACAGATACAACACTTTAATCCTAACCTTAAAGTCTTGAGAGACTATATATATATATATATATATATATATATATATATAAGAGAGAGAGAGAGAGAGAGAGAGAGAGAGAGAGAGAGAGAGAAAGAGAGAGAGAGAGAGAGAGGAAGGGAAAAAGAGAGAGAGAGGGGGGAGATTTCCTACAAGAGCAAAGTTTGGCACAAGGTCGGTTTTAAATGTGGGTAAATCCACCTCCATTAAAAGGGAGCACTCTAGATTAGGACCAAAATAAAATTTCTTCAGTCTAGAAGGATTTTAAATTCTTTGGCCGGAAGAGGTCAAGCTAGGTCTGCAAATGATAAAGGGAGAGGGTAATCCTTATATTGTTTCATTAAACTCCGAATTGTCGACTGTCCAACAAAGTGAACATTATAATATACGTATATCTAGAAAAACAACAACTATAGTACTAAATATTAGCAGCAACGTCCATGCTACTACTAACAGCTAACCAAATGGTAATTAGGTACCATTTCTACTTTCGATTTAGTGCTAAGATGCTTTTTTAAAAATTCTAGTTCAAATTCTTCACGCGCCTTGCAGCAGCTGAACACGATGCAGACGACACGACTGGATTTATCAATTTTACTATAAAAAAAAAATTCAGATATTTTTTTCTCGGGAATTCAGAATTTTATTTCTGCTAGTTATCATTATAAATATATAAATAAAGTTGATTTAGTTAACTTAAACGTATTCGTTCTTAATTTAACAAATAGGAAAATATCAGCTGTGATACAGTTGTGAGCGGAAAGAACACATTTTGGGAAATAGAACGCCTTTTTTATTTTTTTAAACGCACGTCAAAAATGTTTCCCTTTCAAAAAGTATTCTTACAAAACTATAGACTTAAAGATATACACCTTCGGAATTAATTTTCGTGGTTTTAGTTTACAATAATATAAGTTAACTGACCTTTTATTAATTAAATAAATATTTTTGCGTGCATTGATCTTATTTACATGTGACGTGCACGCGTGGGTGTAATTGCATTCGTATAACACGCACTTGTCCGAAATTAGGAAAAAATAAATAATAATAGCGTCATAAATTATAGTTATTACCTACATACTAGAAACCAGAATTGTGCTTGGTTAGGTTAACTTATATTAACTTAGATGTTAAAACTTAATTTTATGATTCGAAGAATATTTAAATAAATTCAGACCGAAAAGAAAAACAGCCACAAAAATATCGTTATTACATTTTGTTATGCATTCAAACTAAAATTATTTTTTAAGCAAATCACATGCAATATCTTAAATATATATGTTTGATCACTGTTACACCCCCCCCCCCCCAAAAAAAGAAGAAAAACAAATGTGTAACTAACTACACACAATTATGAATAATAATAATAATGAATAATAGAATGTTGGGCTTTTTATAATTTTTAATTTATGTGCAGTCCAAAAATGATATTTTGTAGTTGTGGCTTTCCTCTGAGATAAATAATACTGTGTTCTTGTAGTCTGTCTCCTTTTCTTTTTCTTTTTTTTTTTATTCCTAAACTTAAACAACAACAAAAATGGTAAGGAGATTTTTTTTTTTAAATGGGTTGTTTTTCTTTGTGGGAGGAAATTTTATTCGTAAAAAGTAAAAGGTTTATCGAAATGATTCTATTTTCTGTTTATAAAAACAAAAACAAAACAAAAAACAAAACTGTTTTTAGTAAAATACAAGATGAAGAATGAAACAAAATTAATGTTTTCATAGTTAAACAGTGTGTAAGAAAGTAAAAGTCAATTAAAACAACAACAACAAAAAGTGAAATCGAATCAAAGAAAACGCATTAGAATGACAAAAATACGCGCACTTGTCGTTCTGCGCTAAAGCAAAAACGAGATTTTCAACAAACTGCATTACAATGCAATCGTAACACATCACGGTTTTAGTAGAAAGCCATCAAGACATTCTTAAATATATACATATAAATATTAGTAATAAAGAAAAATAACAATTCCATGATATCAATAAATAATAACAATTAAATATCACATTCAATCACAAAACAAAACAAAAAAAGAAAGGAAAGAAAAAGAAAGAAAGAACGTCTCTCTGTTTCTCTCTCTCTCCCTTTTTTCCCACTTTTACGCAAATTCAAGAATAGATGTTTTTGCTTCATTTTTTTTTTAAATTTTCACTTAAATAAAATTTAAGTAAATTAACTAAAAAAATGCTTACTTTTCTCGGTGGGGGTTGCATCTTGTCTTGTGTAAGCTCTGTAAGTTCGTGGTAGAGAAGAAGAAAAAAGAAGAGAGAGGAGAAGGAATGTTTCCTTCTTTTAATAAATGGGCAGATTCTCAGTCACGGCCGACACCGTCTCCGTCGTCGCCGTCGTCGTCGTCACCAGCATCAGCATCATCATCATCATCATCGGCAGCAGCAGCAGCAACAGCAAAAGCATCAACAATAAGTGAATATAATTAACAGCAGCAGCAATTCAATCAATAGTTTCACCTACTAACGCTCTCTCCCCGCTCTCGCTCTCTTTCCCATTCTCTCACTTCTACTACCCTCTCTATCTTTCTTACTGTCTCTCTTTTACGGTCTATTTTCATTCTCCCTCCTCACTCTGTCTCTTTTTCTTTTTCTTTTTTAGTTAGTTTGTTGTTTATTTTTAAAGTTATTTATTATTATTTAATTCACCCTTTCATATTTCTTCCTTTTTTATACTCTAGTTTTAGTGCATTTATTTACTCAAACACAACTAGAGCCGCCCCCTCTCTATCTCTCTTCTTTCTCTCTTTCTCTCTCTCTCTCTTTCGCTTTCTCTCCTCCCCTCTTCCTCATCCCCCCACCCCCCCCTCTCTCTCTCTCTCTCTCTCTCTCTCTCTCTCTCTCTGTCTTATCTCACACGTACTCTTCCGTAGGCACCCTCTCTATGTTAATACACGTTTCCTTTTCGGCCTCGCTAATTTCTATTTCATTATACACGCATTTTTAAGCAAACAAGAAAATTAAACTAGCGCACCTTTTTCCATTCATATTTTTTTCTTTCCGTTTTTGACCGTTTTTTATTTGCACATGTCAACTTTTGGTTCAATTGTAGCATAGGGACCGTTGGAATAGCTCACCTTGGTGTTTGCATACATTTTGGATAACATTATTGGTATTAGTGGCGTGCAATGGTATGGTGATGCCGGGCCTAACTCCTATGGGCCGCCCCCCAAATTGTATGGGCCGCCCCCCTCAAATTCCTATTGCTGAGACATACTGTTTGCCTCTGTTCACTTATACGTTCACTTCACTTTCAGTAATATTTTTATTTGCTTTGGAAAATTTATAACATTGAACTTTTATTCCGTTTTTTTTTTTTCAACAATTCAATTTATTATTAAATTATCGACGGGAATGTACCCTCTTCATTTTTGTTTTTAAATCCATTAAAGTCCGTAAAATGTATCTGTGTGTGTGTGCGTGTGTGTGTGTGTGTGTGTGTGCGTGCAAAATAAAAAGTCTATTATTATTTTGTGTCAAAAAGTTTCTTCTATATATAATAACATTTTTATAAAGTAAACATTTTTCTGTGTAACAAAAAAACATGGCCGCCAGCGATTAAAAAATTGAATTTTCGTTAGTATGTTCAATATTTTAGAAAAAGTCAATTAGAATATTATTGCAGTACTAGAATTTAAAGTAGAATTTAAGTACAGCAATCAATCTTATAAACTTGATGTACCTACATGGCGTTGTCATTTTACTTCCAGTTTGTTTCGGCTTGTTTTGTTTTTGTTTTTGCTGTTTTAACTATGCCACTTTTTTTTACCAAATTATTTATATAAATATTTTAAAAATAAAAATGTGAAAGTTAAATTTAATGATTACAGTATCGTTTAGTCATTAAATTATTAGTTGAACCAAATTATTATAAAACTTAAAACTATGACTAATTGTTGTTAAGATATAAATGTTGTTTTAATCTCTATTTATAAAATTATTGGGTGTAAAAAGCTTTGAAAACTTTCAATCTTTTTATTAAATAAGGATTTGCTAAGAATTTTAAAGTCAGTTTTAATTGTCAGCTTAGTTTAACTGCTTTCAAATTCCCTTTAAATGTCGAACGGTCAGAAAGTAATTAATTAATTCTTTTTCTTTTGACAAAAGATTAAATTGGCTGACTTGTTTACGAAGAAACGGAAATGCATTCTGGTGGACATTTTAATAGGATTTTAAAAAGTTCGTTTTAGTACTTTACGTTATCACATTTTTTATTTCAATAAATAATCGATTGAATAATGTGCTAGTCACGTATAGGCGAAAATTACGGACACATACATAGGTACACGATAAGTGATCACAATTCTATTAATAAAATAGATTTGGGAGAAAACCAAGCAAAATATATGAGCTACTCCAACGGCCCCTATAGTACGATTGAACCCAACTTGCCCTTTCTATTCTTTTTTTTTTCTTTCTTCTTTTTCTAATCCATCCTTGATGCTATTGATTCAAATAAATGATCCCCTTTTTTGTCCTTCACTTAACTTTTATCATCCAACTATAAATACTGATGCATGCACATAATGCAGTAGCCAACCGAACCACCAGCGACAGACACACGCGCGCACGCACGCACGCACGCACGCACACACACACACACACACACACACACACACACACACACACACACACACACACACACTTCACGCTTCGGACGGGTCGAGATTATCCCATACAACCCACCCAAACTCTAGTCTAAAAGCATACATGCGCCTAAGCGAACAAATTAGTGATCCGTAAAACTAAGCTGAAAGTAAAAATAGATATTTTTTATGTAAAAAAAAAAATTAAATAAATAAAAGAATACTTCAACGGAAATGTGTATGACACAAAAATAAATGTGTCATCGAGTCAATGAAAACACACACCTTTTGCCTAGGATAAAAGTGTAGTATCTGTTCTGATACTATAGTTCATCTGTTCTGTCATTGGTCAATGAAGGAGAACTCTTTCTAGATTGAGGCAATTTTAATTTTTGTCCCAATCCAGAATGCCCCTTTTTCGGGTGTTGGATTTAAAAAACCGAACTAGTGTCTAATTCTACCTTCGTGGGGAGGCGGGTAAATAGGGTCAAAGAAAAAAAGAAAACACGCCAGTTGTCCCTATTTACTCGCCTCCCCACGAGGGTAGAGTTAGACACTAGGTCGGTTTTTAATGTGGGGAAAAACCAGATCCCTCAAAAGGGACAGCCTGGATTGGGACAAAAATTAAAATTACTTCAGTCTAGATGGATGTTTCCTTCACATAAAAGTAAAAGTATAGTATCGGAACAGATACTACACTTTGCTTCTAGCTAAAAGGTCAAGGAAGCTTAGGACACCTAAACTAATTAACCGATCATTATAATTTTTTTAACATAACTGCTAGGCTTAAAGGTGGGTAATGTGTACTATATTTAGTTTAATTTATGTAAAGGGGGCAAAAAGCAAGTGAAAACCCTTTGTAGAAAATTCAAATACCTCTGATTTTTATGAAATTTTAACAACAGATATTAAACATCAACTAATACTCCTCAAATTTCAGTTTCTTTGGAATATTTTAAAGGGTTTCAGGAGGCAATATATATATATATATATATATATATATATATATATATATATATATATATATATTCATGCAAACATTATTAAAAATACTAGAACTTTTAAGTCTATTTTGCCATAACAACTTGAAGATAATTCGAAGAGGAATCGAAAACGTTAGTGACACATACGGAACTTTTATCATTTTGTTTTGATTTTAACAAAAAAAATAATTAGAAAGATTGAAAAGATTAGAAAAGGTATAACAAGACAGACGAGTTCTGTTAGTTTTACTAATGTTTGCATTATATATATATATATATATATATATATATATATATATATATATATATATATATATATATATATATATATATATATATATATATATGATACCCAGGTCGCGGTGCCAGATTGTGACTTTCACTCGTGCCGATCGTCGTTATGGCAATAAAAAAATATCTGTAGATCGAAATTCCTCTAAGCCGGGATGACGACAATGATGATGATGACGTCGCCGATCTTGTCGTCTCGTCCAACTCCCACGTTCAAACTGTTTATATCAGCGAGCGATCACTGGACGAACAGCAACCGGTTGGCTCTGTGAGGGCGAAAGATCATTCAAAGCAGAACAAAAGGAAAAGATCAATGTTAGTTGTTTTCTCTAAGTTATCTCGTTACTTCTCTGTGTGCGCGAATTCTTTACACAAGTAGTTGTTTAGTCACAAGTCAACAGGCGAAGGCGATAGCGGGGATTTTGTCTGGTTTTCTTTTCGTCGTCGCACGTTTGATTCCCTCTCCCAACAATTCAAGTCTAACTGGCTCTCTCGTTGTCTCTATTCTTCTGCTCGTGCGTGAAAAACGCACATTCTTTTATTGAAAATGTCTATCGTCGTACACCCCCTTCTCTGCCATCTTTCTTCCTGCGTGTCTTCCTCTCCCAAGGAGGGTGGGAACACGCACCTCACTCCTCCCCTTCCCTAAAATAAATGGAATTTTCTTTCTGGCCTGGCGTTATCGCCAAAACAAACGCTTTCTCATTCCGTCACACAGCTGGAGATGATCTGTGACCGAGTTCGTGATTAACGATGACAGGCCCAATTAACTATCTGCCAAGTCAAAGCAGCCCTCACAGAATTATGAATCCAAAACATATCATTTACCCAAACAATAATATCCTCTTATTGATATTATTAGAATTAAATTTAAGATCATGGATTTTCATAATCTTTACTTCCCATCTAGCAACTGTTTCCTCATTTCTGGTGGTAATCGGTACTGACTGTAAAACACAACTTCACGAGACTGACTGATGCCTCGTTCCTGTTGTTTGAATAAGTTCGTTTCTACATCAAATATATACTAGTTTTATATCTCCACTTCCTCTCGACGCAGGGCATAGCATCACTAACAAGATGCATACTAGCACGTCACAAGGGTACCCGATCTCCACGGATACTTTGTCACATATATATTAAAATAGGAGAGTTAATATTTTTTGTCTTTTAAAACATCTTTTTAAGAATGTAATAATAAATGAGGCTAAAAGCCTTTAAAAGCATGTTTAGATGCGATATTTATTAATAAAATAAAATCAGAACAGATTTTTTTTCTCTTTTTCATTATTTACCTTGATTTTTTTACTAAAAATTTCGCTATATACCTAGCATCTTCAGAGTATGAAAAGAGGTTGTAGCAGTTACGTATATTTGTAGCAGTCCATAAGAATGGAAAATGGATGTGGTTGACTCACTTTTTAAATATGAGGAAACGCGCATGCACGCAATATTTGTATTGAAATAAGAGAGTTCATATTTTTTTCTTTTTAAACATCTTTTTAAGAATTTAAGAATAAATGAGGCTAAAAACGAAATTATTAGTCAAAAGATCAAGTTAAAAATGAAGATGAGAAAAAAACATCTGTTCTGATTTGATTTTATTAATAAATATCGCATCTAAACATGCTTTTAAAGTCCTCATTTATATATATATATATATATATATATATATATATATATATATATATATATATATATATATTATTTTTATTCAGCCCAAACAAGGCATATTGGCATTGAGATGTAAGGGGCTACTGTGATTAGAGGCCAGATTTATAGGGGCCATCCTAAGTGGGTAGTTGTGTAGCAAAATATTTGTTCACATTACATTTAAATTTTTGAATGTTGGTACAATCGGGGAAATAGGGAGATGGGAAACTATTCCAAAAGCAAACGGTTTGAGGAAAGGAAACTATTAGAGTAGAAACATTTCCGGCATCTAGGGACCTCTAGAGTGAGGGGATGAGATTTTGCTGCTGCTCTGGTTGATCGGGAGTATTTACCTTGAGGGGGTACAAGTGTAGTAAGTTCATCAGAGCACATTCTGTGGAAGTACTTGTAAAACAAGCAAAAGGATGCTACATTGCGGCAATGGAACAGGGTCTGTTGCTTGGAAGACAGTGAGGGGCCTATTATGTTAGAGACTCTTTTTTGTACGCTGTCTAAGAGGGAGAGACTAGTGGTTGGAGCACCAGCCCAGACGTGGCAACAATACTCGATGCATGGGTGGACGATGGCTTTATAGAGATATAAGATACTGGCAGGTGTGAGAAGTTTTCTAGCCCGGTAGAGGGAACCCACCTTCTTTGCAACAGACTTGGCAGTATCTTCTATGTATTCATTCCAATTCATGTTACCTGTGAATGTTAGGCCGAGGAGTTTAAATGCCAGCTTTCACGAAGTATGTTATCAGCCATGACAATCGGTGGTTGGAAAGATTTCTTATAATTGTTAAAGAAAAGAAGTTTTCTCTTGGTAGCATTGAATGTGATAATCCATTTTTGACCCCATTTTACTACAGACTGGAGGGCATTTTCTAAGGATTCAGCCATTTCTTTGGAGATGTGCATGTTCGATTTGTCCACATGTCGAGAACAGAGTGTGGTATCATCAGCAAATATACTCATCTCGGACGCAATTGCATCAGGGAGTTCGTTTATGAAGATCAGGAAAAATAAGTCCAAGTATCGACCTCTGGGGCACACCCGTTGCATTAATGTCATGTTGTTTGGATGTATGGTCATCAAGAACAACCTAGATCTTTCTTTTAGCAATATGGGCACAACCTCCTATTTAAAAATTCAGATATTTCAGATTTGCATTAAATGTAATCCATAGTCATTAGATACCAGTTAACAAGACTCCCTGAATTTCAAATACTTCTTAAAATCCCCTAAGCCTTAAATTTGACACATTTTCTAGAATCAATATCATGTAATGGATTTTGATCAAAATTGGAATAAAGGTTCTAGACATAAGGTTTTATATCTTGATTTTAACCTCTGTAAGAGGATATAAAAGTGGTGCAAAACTGTTCTATCCGGGAAATAAATTTTAGTCTCCATGGGCAGGTATTTTCTAGTATATATATAAATAAATATATGTACTTTCATCCCATCACAAAAGGTTAGCAAGTAGCCCCTGGATGAAACTATTTCAAGTGGTGACGGAAAGTGAGAAATTAAATAGTAAGTCAGACGACCACCTCAGACTTACCCTGTCACTTGAAATGAATTCAGAAAGAAATCCTCCATTCTATAATATAAAATCAACGGTGGGTGTTTTTTTTCTTTAGGTCATCAGCAATAATAATTTACATATGAAAAATTAAATTACTGATGTAATTCGATTATTTTATATGAATATTTTAGTAAATATATCTAGATAAATAGCGAGTGCGAACACCGGCAAAGCATAATTTTTTTCTCCATTATTTTTAACAAAGTTAAAAAGTTACAATAAGAATAAGATAAACTTATTCGCCTGCCTCTCACACCAGAAATGTTTATAATGGGGAATCCACCCTGAATGGTTGCAAAATTTGCCGTGATCAGGATGGTCGGCACTCCCTGGTGGGATGGCGTCTCAGGCGACCGGAAATAAACCAATCCTTCTCCCGAAGGAGAAGGTAATGCCTAGGATAATGGCCTCCTGAGAGCAAAAGGAACTAATACTCCGCTCTGATATAAATCCCGAAGGCCTGTGAGTAAGAGCGTCCAGGCACGAAAATTGATGACTCCTAAGATAAAGCTATTGATAATTTTAAAAAAATAAATAAATAAATAAAAATTAAAAAATTAAAAAATAATAAATAAATAAAAGATAAATAAATAAATAAACAAATAAAAAAAAAATAAATAAAGAAAGAAAGAAAAAAATAAATGAAAAAAAAAAATAAATAGATAAAAAAATAAATAAAAAAATAAATAAATACAGAAAAACATAAATAAAAAAATTAAAAAAAAAAAAAATAAATAAATAAATAAAAAAAAAAAAAAATAAATAAATACAGAAAAAATAAATAAAAAGATATTTTTATGAAAATTTTACATTATTGAAGCCCTGCATTTGTTTGCCCCCCCCCCCGCCCCTCCTTAAGATTTTGCTTTTTTAGAGTATTACATGTAAACAGCCTGAAAAAGTTGGCGGTATAAAGGAATTACCCTCACCATTATTTTTAGATTTTAGAATGGGGATCAGTCTCGCATCTAAATTTAACATAAAATGATCACCCATTTCCGAACCAGATAACGTGTTTAAGGAAATATAACAATTTTATTTGTTTTTAATCTTGGCTGTTTACTTAATTTCTGAGAGATTAATTTTGTGTGTGTTCGGAGGGGGTAACTTTCTTTTTTGCTGATAAAAATACATTAAAATATGTTATACAGAAAATAATTACTTACTTTTTTGTGTCTTTGCTATGGACCAATAGATGAATGATGAATAATGGGTATGCCTTTACCCCCACCCTGGCCCCTAACGCTCCGCCAGAATTACTGCCAATCCAACCCAAATTCACATTGACCCCCCCCCCCCCCCCCGCATAGCGCGATCGACCTCTAACCTTTTTTGCTAACCTCTACGGTCCATGCCTTTTTGTTTTGTTTTTTCCATAAGGTCAATCTTCGATTAAAAGGCGACCATATATTTATCTCCCTTTTAAAAAAAAATTTGTTATATATCCTTAAAATGCTATCGGAAGAAAGTGATAATTACCGCCTAGTGGCTTGGAAGTGGGTGATTATTTTACATTGCATTTATATGTGAAAGTAATCCCCACATAAAGTTTAAAATATATATATATTTTTTTGTTTTGTTTTTTAAAAATATTTTCTTTATTCACCGAAGCTCGGGACTAAAGCAAAGAAAAAGAAGAAGTTTTATTTCATTTAACCACCAACTTTTTCATGCTTTTTCATGTAATGTCTAACAAAAGTAGAAGCTTTTTTGGGTGGGTGGGGGGGGGGGGGTAAATTTGTTGAGTTTCAACCTCATGTCATACATATATTTGGGGGGGGGTTAATTTGTTGAGTTTCAACCTCATGTCATACATATATTTGGAAAGGGGGGGGGGTAAATTTGTTGAGTTTTCCTCATCTCCTACATATATTTGGGGAGGGGGGTAAATTTGTTCAGTTTCAACCTCATGTACTACATATATTTGGGGGGGGGGGTAAATTTGTTGAGTTTCAACCTCATGTCATACATATATTGGAGGGGGGGGGGTAAATTTGTTGAGTTTCAACATCATGTCATACATATATTGGAGGGGGTAAATTTGTTGAGTTTCAACCTCATGTAATACATATATTGGGGGGGGGTAAATTTGTTGAGTTTCAACCTCATGTCATACATATATTTGGAGGGGGGGTAAATTGTTGAGTTTCAACCTCATGTCATACATATATTGGGGGGGTAAATTTGTTGAGTTTCAACATCATGTCATACATATATTGTAGGGGGTAAATTTGTTGAGTTTCAACCTCATGTCATACATATATTTGGGGTGGGGGTAAATTTGTTGAGTTTCAACCTTATGGCATACATATATTTTTTTTGGGGGGGGGGGTAAATTTGTTGAGTTTCAACCTTATGGCATACATATATTTTTTTAGGGTGGGGGGGGTAAATTTGTTGAGTTTCAACCTTATGGCATACATATATTTTTGTTTTGGGGGGGGGGGTAAATTTGTTGAGTTTCAACCTTATGGCATACATATATTATTTTTTTGGGGGGGGGTAAATTTGTTGAGTTTCAACCTTATGGCATACATATATTGTTTTGGGGGGGCGTAAATTTGTTGAGTTTCAACCTTATGGCATACATATATTATTTTTTTTAAGGGGGGTAAATTTGTTGAGTTTCAACCTTATGGCATACATATATTTATTTGGGGGGGGGGTAAATTTGTTGAGTTTCAACTTTATGGCATACATATATTTTTTTTTGGGGGGGGGGGTAAATTTGTTGAGTTTCAACCTCATGTCATACATGCAGGAAACAAAGTTTACGCACATTATTACAAAAACACATGAAAGTTCACAAATTGTATTCATACCTTGGTAGCTGCATGTTCTCCGTGTACGCTCTTTTGCATGATCCTTCCAGACTGAAATCAAAGTTCATTATTTACACTTTCGAAAAGGACTTAGTCGACTGAAGACTGATGGAAGACAGAAACGGTTTATTCAACTGGATCTTCGTTCCAGGTCACTGACCAGTGGAGGGGGGGGCACAGCAACAGATCGATATACCCCTGTTTAATCATATTTTGTAAGCCTATCTCAATTTTCATGTTCACACGTTGCGTGTTCCAAACGAACTGACATCCCACTCTCTCTTTGATCTATGGGACGACATATCTGTTTCTCTTAATTCCCACAGTCTCGCAATCCTCATCTCGGGTTCAGCAAGTTGACCCTGACTGACCTTTCATTTCCTACTATTCTCAACTAACCATTTTATATACCCGCCTAATATCTAACAAATTAGCATAGAGTGCAGGGATCCAGTTTATAGAAGCAGCAACCAGCAAATGTTGCTTAAAGATAACCCCTCTTGATTGGATCTCAATCAACATCTTCCTTTGGCAAATCACAGACACAGAAATACTGCATGTTCAAATATTTTGCATGTAATATAAAAACCAAATACACCAAGGTTTTTTTCAGGGCTAACGAATGTGAGCACATCACTAAAACTAGCCTCGGCCTTTAGAAATAGATCGCAATTTGTTGAAAATCAAGTTGGTTCCTCTAAAAAAAGGAACATTTGAACAAAAATGATAAATATTTGTCTAGGAAATAAATAGTGCAAAACAGAATTATTTGTTGTATTAAAATCATTGAATTAAAAAACAATTAAAAAAATTAATAAAATGTCCTTTTTCAAAACCAATATGCAAATTAGCTAATCTTGCAATCAATATCGTGTATACATAAGTTGTATATAAAAAAGATGGCGAGTCTATTTTATAAAGTTGAATTAACTTGAAATAATGCCGTTAGTACCAGAAATAGGCTCAACTTTTGCATTTATCTGTTTAGATGAAAAGTAAATAAAATTAGATTAATGTGGAAGAAGAAAGTGTAGTATCTGTTCTAATGCAACACTTAGTTTATTCTGTCTTCGGTCAGTGAATTGGAATAGCTTCTAGACTGAGGCAATTTTAATCTTTGTTCTTTTAGGGGGAGCTGGACTTTCCCCACATTAAAAACCGACCTTGTGTCTAACTTTACTTTGTGCGAAGGCAAGTAAATAGGAATGTGGGATCTAAACAAAGTAAGGTCTTCCTTATACATTATAATAAATTTAAAAATAAAACATGTTTTAGGGAAAATTAAAATAATGAATTAAAACTTAAAATTTTTCTTATGTAATGCTACATTTTCATTGATGTTTCGATCAAGGTTCTTGTAATACAATGAGACATGGCTGAAGTTAGGAATTAAGAGAAAGCACTTCAAACTTTTATTAGCTGTATTTTTACATGTTTGAACTGCATGCTATCCGTAATTAGACAGAGGATAAAGCCTCATTTCTATTTCTGGAGTGACGTCAGTGAAGTGTTCTAATAAAGGGAGATAACTTATAACTGACTATTACAGTTATGTGTTGTTGAGACTCTCAGCCATCCTACGGGTTGTCATCTGTGAGACGACTTCTATGTGATTTCCTTATTTACTTGACTCCCCACGAGGGCAGAGTTAGACACACAGTCGATTTTTAATGCGGGAAAAATCCAACTCACCAAAAAGGATCACTTTGGTTTGGGACAAAAATATAAGTTGCCTCAGTCAAAAAGGATTTCTCCTTCACTGATTGACCACAGAAAGGATGAAGTGTAGTACAGATACTACACTTTACTCCTGTGCTTCCAAATGTAAACAGAGCTAAGGCATTGCTTCAGGTATAAAGCAAGCAAACCGTGTGTACCCCACAGAGTTGTGCTGTGTTTTTTTTTTTGTTTTTTTTATTATTTACCTCCTCTCCAGATTTTGAAAAGCCAGTGCACTAGAACTAGCATGTTCTGGTCTACAAAGAATGCCTGAACAGAACCATACTTCAGCTCGACAGAGCAGGGCCAGAAGATGCCACAAGGCTCACCCTCTGTCGGACTGATTGTCGAGGACATACCCCCAACTGGCACAACATCCTATTACATTGCAATTCTATCAACTCGATTTGAATCTGTACAGGTGTCGTTTCAACAGTTACAACGAATAGGTTGCAAAATTGTTTTTTGATCATTTTCATGTTGATATCAAAAAATGGTTCTGCAGTCTGCCGCATGGGCTGGAAATGGCTCACAGACCGGGAGTTTCACATGCGTGCAGTGAATGTCAAGTTATAGCGTTTATTTATATCTCTTCCACCGAGAAAAGATGTGGCACAAGGTCGGAAGGTGGAGATTGAAAAGCCAGCAAAGCCACCGAAGAGGTAGAACACTATGACCTACAAAAAATGCATGTGGGCAGCCCCGTCAGCATTTCTTTGTAGGGGTGCCACAGGAGATTATCAATAAACTTAACACTTCTCAAAGCATGATAATGTAAAGCCTGGTTGGGTGTACTTCCTAGAACTACACAGAACCATGCCTCAGACTGACAGAGTACGGCCAGAAGAAACCACAACCATCCACCCTCTATCGACCACTAAAACTGATATACTGAAAGGGCATTGTCAGAATGTGTGGGTCGATAAATTACTCTTTGATAACAGAAAAATACAAAAAACTAAAAAAGTATATTTTTCATTTATTTTTCATTTATTTTTCATTCATTCATTTTTTTCTAATTCATGTTTTCATTCAGTTTTTTCATTCAGTTTTCCTTCAATTTTTTTCCTTCATTTTCTTTTAATCAAATTTTTCTTCATTTTTTTTCAGCTTTTCATTCAGTTTTTTAAATTCATTTTTTTATTCAGTTTATTTAATTCATTTTTTCATTCATTTTTTCACTCAGTTTTTTTTTTGCATTCATTTTTTTTCATTCACTTTTTTCATTCCTTTTTCATTCATTTCTTCTCATTCAATTTTTTAAATTTTGGCTATCTTTTTTTCTTTCATTCATTTTTCTCGTTCATTTTTCTTTCATTTATTTTTTAATTCATTTGTTTTTCATTCAATGTTAATGAAATCTAAACCAGAAGTAAATGTCACAGAATTGAACAATTTCATAATTTTCTAAGACTTAATAAAAATTTTGTTATATATTGAGTGGCCTTGAATCGAACTGAGATGAGAAGAAATTGTCAAAGCATTCAAGAGATCAAATTTTATGCGTAAGGGATAAAGATAGGAAACGGAAACTTTTGTGCAATGAGGGGGATATTGCCAGCGGAGAAGGCACTCTGCAACTGAATCTAAATATGTTTACACACGCATAACACAAGAACATGGTGGTATGGATTGATATATAATCTCTAATTAAATGAATACAATGGACAAGGGATGATCAGTAAATGCTCAACCCCACAAATTCATGGCCCTATGTTAAATTGTGTATTTTACATAATACAAGGTGTTTGAGACAAATTTGATACTTTTCAGAAACAAATAAAAATACGTCATATCTTGACCAATGCCAATTATTAATGTATTCTCAAAGACTTGCTATTTGCTTTCTCACTTCCCTTCACAACTTGAAATGGTTTCTTCTGGAGGCTAGAAAAGGGCACGTTTTTACTCGCTAACTTTTATGTGACGAGATGAAAGTATATTTATTTATATGCAAATAAACACACATTGGTCTTTATTATAGACCGGGTGATTCCATTATCACTACTTACTTTTAATATCTTAAGTGTAAAATTTCCATAGATAAAACATTACAAAAGTCTATGTTAATGTATATTAATGCCACTAGCAAATATATTTTTGCTAGTCTGACAACCGAACAAAAAGACAAAAAATATTTGGGAGTATGGTCTCATGACAGCAGAACAGATAATACACTACCCCCCCCCCCCCAAAGGAGGAGGTAATGCTTGGGAGGATGGTATCATGACCACAACATAAATGCTACATTACCCACCCCTCTCCAAAAAGGAGAAGGTATTGCTTGGGAGGATGGTATAATGACGAACAAACATATACTACACTACCTCCTCCAATGAAGGAGGTAATGTTTGGGAGGATGGTCTCATGATAGCAGAACAGATACTACATTATTATCCCCCTCTGAATCGACCTTTGGAAGATAGTACAATAGTTAAGAATTAATAGAAGTAATAGTATAGTTTCGGTTTCAGACAGACAGATACCAAGTCTCCATTAGTAATAGATTATCATAAACTACCTACCTACGTATGTACTTATCTACCTACCTATCAAGGGTACATTTTCTATCTTAACTGTTGAATGTCCAGTAGTACAGGTAGAATCGGTACAATTGTCTTGTCAACATGGAGTTGATCAACATATCAATCACTCTCTATTTGCTATGCAATCTCTTTATCATTCCTATTATAATTCTATTTCTTATTCTCTCTTTTTATCTCACTGCCTCCCATCTCTCCCTCTCTCTATCTCTATCTCTCTCTTCCTTTCTTCCTTTCTCCCTTTATTTCTTTCTTTCTTTCTCCATTCATTAAAAATGTTTCATGTGATTACTGTTGTTGTGTTTTCCATTTTTCTTCAGATTTAGGTCAGCCATCTAAAATAATTGATGAGGCGCAATCGTTTACTTCTTTAATATCATCAGCATTTTTTTTTCTTCTTCTTCTTCTTCTTCTTATTATTATTATTATTATTATTATTATTATTATTATTATTATTATTATTATTCCTCATTTTTTCTTTCTTCTTTATTATTTTCTTTCTTCTCCATTTTTTTCTTTTTCATTCCTTTTTATTTCTTCATTATTTTCTTTCTTATTGTCGTCTTTTTTTTCTTTTATTTCTTTTCTTTCGTCTTCATTCTTCTTATTTTTCATTCTTAATTATTTTCTTTCTTCTTCTTCGTCTTCTTTTTTCTTCTTTTATTTTTTATTTCGCCTTCATTCTTCTTCTTTTTCATTCTTTTTTACTTCTTCATTATTTTCTTTCTTCCCAATCTTCTTCTTTTTCTTCTTCTATTTCTTTTTCATTATTTTCTTTCGTTTTCTTTCTTCTTCTTTTTCATTATTTCTTTCTTCTTCATTCTTCTTCTGCTTTTTCATTCTTTTCTTTTTTCATTCTTCTTCATTCATCTTTTTTCTTTTCCCTTTCTTCCCTTTTTCCTTCTTCTTCTACCCCTTTCTTTTTTTTTTCATTCCCATGATTCTTTTTCTTCTTTTACTTTTTACCTTTTAAAAATTGTTCTTTTTACTTTTCACCTTCTTCGTTCGTTTTCTTATTTCCTTCGATTTTCTTCTTGTTTTTACATATTGATTTTTCCTTTTTTTTCCTTTTACTTTGTCTTTCTTTTTTCTCCATTTCCTTCGTTTTTCTATTTTTGTTCAACTCCATTTTCTTCACATTCTTTCTTTTTTTTTCATTCGTTTAATTTCTTCCTCTTTCCTAATTGTTTACCTTTTTTTATTTTACCTTTTTTTATTTTCGTTCAGATCTTCTTTTACACTGTTCTAGTTCAATTTTTATTTTTTCTCCCTTTTTGTTTTCTATTTCTTTCTTTTTTCTTGTACTTTCTTCTGTGCCCTTTTGTATTTGTTCTATTTTCTTCATTTTCTGTTTTTTTTTTTATTATTATAATCTTATTTTCGTTATACTTTTAGTTCATTCTATTTTTTCTTTATTTTTTATTCTTCTCCTTTTCCTTCTTTATTCTTGTCTTTTTCCTTCATTTTCTTTCTTCTTCTTTCATCATCTCTGAGTGCGCCATTTTCAAGAAGAACTGAAAGGTTTCAGTCCAAAATTAACGTCTTTTGAGATGACGGCACAGATTTATTTTAATTTAATTTAAATCAGAAAGAGAAAGGGAAAAAAGTAAAAAAAAAAATTAAAAAAAGAAAAACAAGAGAAAAAAAATGATAAACTGACAGAAGATGTCTTGCCGACTAAATACGCAATTTTAATGTTTCATTAATTACTAGAGATATTCACCCGGCGTTGCCCGTGTGCGGAGATTTTTTTTTATATACCTCCTCGGCAGGAGGTTAGACACAAAGTCAGGGGAGGTTTTGAAAAAACAGCTAACTAGGAAAAGTACACTCCGACCTACAAAAAGCGCCAGAGTAGCCCTGTCGGAATTCCCCGGCAGAGGTGTATCAGGCGATGAGCAATTCCCAAAGAGAGGAGGTAAAGCTTGGAAGGGTGGACCTCCTAGGACTAAACAGAACAATACTTAAACCTGACAGCAATAAAGTCATTGTCGGACTGATTATCGACGGCCTGTCCACAACTGATTTGAACAACACCTACTCAAGCTGTGACAGATTAATTGCTATGCTATTTTCAAATATAGACATGTTTACAATTTTTTCCTTGAAAAAAAAGTTTTTAATAACATTTGCAATATGAGGAGTAATAAAAAAAAAACTGTTAGCGCGGTGGTGTTTTATTTATTTTTAACCTACTTGTTGACACTGCGTTTTTTACAGCTGTAAAACGGAAACTCGCTTCAACGAAACGAAACGAAACGAATTCGTTTCTATTTAATTATTTTAAATCTTAAAAATAACAAATAACTATTTACATGTTTTAAACTATTTTTAAATACATTCTTCACTGACGTATTCTTTGTTTGATTTCATTTTTGTTTCATGAGACGAAGTAAATCTTTTTTTTTAATGAATTTCGTTTATTTACGTTCTAATATATTTCAGTTAATTCATGGACTTAACCAATAAATGCCCCTAGTGACCCCAGATGGAATCAATGGAAAATTTCAATTGTGTCTTTAGATTCTTTGAAAAATTTAATATTTATTGAAATATATTTGAATGTTTTAACTGTTAACATATCGATTTCTATAACACAGATAAACATCGACTTTTATATATATATATATATATATATATATATATATATATATATATATATATATATATATATATATATATATATATATATATGCCGGCTGCATTTGCTTGAAGAGCGTGCATACCCTAAGGCACAGTGTTGGTTTAGAGCAGGAAGATGATATTGAATATGTAAAAAGAAATACCATACCACATGTTGATACCTTATCTTGTCTTCAAAAAAGGGACAAAGTGTTGGAAAATGTCGAAGATGAATTTTTGCATTGATTATAAACTGACGTATTACCTAACCCTAACCCTAACCTAACCCTAACCCTAACCCTAACCTAACCCTAACCCTAACCTAACCCTAACCCTAACCCTAACCTAACCCTAACCCTAACCCTAACCCTAACCTATGAACCGACTAAGTTCGGAAACGTTACAAGATTCAGTCTTAAACTGAATCGTATGTAGAAAACAGAACAATAAATGAACTAATTGTTCAAAAGTGGAAAGGGTATACAAAGAAACCAGACATAAGCTTCTTCTTCTCTGCGTGTCTTTGAAGCATGCAGTCATACGACAGTTTCTCACTTTTTTACGATGTCCTTTGCAAGATCTTTCAAGCTGCACAGGTTGGGCAGTAGAGGGCAGACAAGGCAGTGTTGCATCGTATGGTCCTCTTTCTTTACATTCGTAAATGGTTGGGTCCTCCTCTCCACATTCACAGATGGTTGGGTCAGTTTTGTAGCCCCATCTACTCATAGCAACTTTTTATCTTGTCTCCTTATGTATTTCCTGAACAACTATTAATGGATTAAGGCCTTTATCTAGCATCCGGTAAGTAGACAATATATCAATGTCTCCTATTAGATAATAGAAATCCCCACGTGCATTCGCACGGGATTATAACAGCCCCATTCCTGTTCTCAGGCAGTTGAGTGTTTTCCACCAGAGTCAGGATGCCTTTAAACCGGGAGGGAGGGCATCAGAAGGGGGGATTCCTATGTCAGTAGAAGGGGGGGGGGCTGCCATTCTCTAGCCGGTTTGTCCTCTGTTGTAATCTGGTCTCTTCCTGAGATGTGTAATTTGTAATGGAGATTTGGTACTGCCGCCAGAAATATGTAGGAAAAGCATAATAAAAAAATGTGTGCTTCCATACAATGACATGCAGAGAGGGTGGGAGGTGTCATCCAATCATATTCAAGCTATCTCTCTTTTTCATAATATCTCTCAGAACTAGGATTTATACTTTAGTTTTTGAAGCATACAATCAAGGGGTTGGCCCCGGGCATAACCAGATGCCACTGCTTCCCTATTTTTGGGGTGCCACTGCTTTTTCATTTACTATTGTAAATTTGTAGGTAGTTTAGAGATATTTTGGGGGAGTTGTTTTATGTATTGCTAATGGATTTGGTCACGGTCAGCAGCTATGTCATGAATTTTGTTCAGTGATATTTTTACAGAAGAGTTCATTGTAGTTTTCGGTACAATTCGTTTTGGAAGGCAAATAAACAAAAACCGCCGGTCTTGTTTACAGTTGCTGCTGATTTCTGATTCTATTGTGGCTAATACACAGAAACGTTTAAAACTTAAGGCCTGGTGGCCCAGATATACGCATGATGTGGGAAATTACGTACGTGAATGTCCTAAATGTGCGAAAATAAAGACTTTTCTCCAGAATAAATTACACACCTGGACTAAGGAAACTGAACCATGGTTTAAAGTTCATATGGGTCGTGCACAAGTTAGCAGAGTCGGATTATGTTTGATATTGGTCGACTGTTTTCCGGCATGACCTGCGTTTTTTTTCCTAGTAAAAGATAGAAAAACTAATATAGTAAAACAACTATTGCAAATAATATTCGCGAGAAATGGTGCATCAGAAACATTAGTATCTGACAATGCTCCTGAATTTTGTGACGAAAATCTATGTTCATGGCTAAGGAATATGGGATGTATGCATTGTCTCCGTTTAGTCTTTAGAGACAATGGATACACCCTGTACGGGTACTGTGTGTGTAATTGTGAAGCAATGGTTGCGCAATCTACAACCGCAACTCTCTTGAGTCGATACTGCTTGATTCCAGTGGCAAGGAGAAGTCCAGGACGACTGGAAACAATGCCAAGATAAGCGGAGAGCACATACAGCACTTGGTATTCCCAAATGGTCACCCATTTAGTAGTGACCAGGCTCAACGTCGCTTAACTTTGGTCATCTAATGGGAACCGGTGTGTCAATGTGATTAGGCCGTATATTGGATGTATTCTGTATAAAACACACCCATACCAGTCGCAATTAAATGGAATTGCAGAACAATAAAAATGGGATTGAAAGCAAAAGAAAATTGAAACTTCCTACTCAGACTATTATTGAGATACAGAACAATACGACATACAGATAGATTAAAAAGTCTGTCTACATTAATGGGTAGACATATTAGAACGCCATTAAACATGTCTTACTCAACTAATGAAAACGTGTGGTACAAGAGAAATAGAGAAGCTGAACCTGATAAAGCGAATTTCATAACGCAAAAAGGACACCGCCCGGCATTGATATACAGAAAGAGCAATAATATTGTTGCCCACCGCAGTCTATTTCCCGACGTCCCCTTCTCTTCTCGACAGCCTTTTTCTCACAGAAATGGTGTAGCTAGTCTTTCTCTGCTCTATCGCTATTTTCATGGCAGGCGCTCTACCGAGCTTCAATCTATGGTTCCCCCTCCTAGTGGGGCAGCATAGCTAACCTATTGTGCATTTTGTGATACAACCACCAAATTTGGCACAAATATACATTGATATATGGCGAACATTTTCAGATATTGAGCCACTCAGAATTCTCTCTTTATGTCCTCCATATTGGAATTCAAAATAGCCGTCATTTGAAATCTACATTTGCGCTTATCTGTGGATCTAAAATTGCTATTGACTTGATTCTGGTGCCTAAATGTAGGTTTTTGAAGGCAAGGAATCTAATGGTAACAATATGCATTGCGTATTCTTTACTACTTAGCCGCCATATTGGATTTCAAAATGGCCGCCATTTGAAATCTTCATTTTCGATTATCAGTGGGTCTAATGCTGCTTTTGACTCGATTCTGGTGTCTAAATGTATGTTTTGGGGGACAAGAAATCCAATGATAACAATCTGCATTTTGTATCTTTTAGCAATGAGCCGTCATGTTGAATTTCAAAATGGCCTCCATTTAAAATCTACATTTGCGATTACCTTTGGGTTTACTAGTGCTATTGACTTGATTCTTGTGTCTAAATGTTTGAGGGGGAAGAAATCCAATGGTAAAAAGCTGCATTGTGCATCTTTATAACTTTTGCTGCCATATTGAATGACCCAGAAAAGTATCAGTTGGGGCCAAACTCCATTTTAAGTAAAAATGACACAGAATAAGGTATAATAAATATGACCATTTCTGGGTCAGATCTGACCTTTTCTGTGTAAAATCTAACTCTATTTCGAGTCATTTTTGATCCAGAATGGAGTTTGGCTCCAACTGATCCTTTGCCGGGTCTGTCACAGAATTTTTAAGAGGGTGGTTGTAGTAGCAGTTTTCATGGCATTTATGATTACAGAAATGCTACATTGTGTCTTTTCAGGTTTATTGTGATGCATGCATGCCTGTAGACTGACGGTGCTGGTTGTTCTTCTGAAGACAGTTCGATCACCATGTCGAAGAGGTTCACACTAGCTCATGCTGAGCGAACTTCATCAACATCAAAACACCTCACCACTACAGACTGGAGGTTATGCATCATATGTCAAGAGGACAAGATGGAGACATTGACTAAATCTGAACAATCTAAGAGAAAAGACATTGGTAGTGGATACAGTTCACTCGCAGAGAAGTTGATCAAATTCAATGAACTTGGAGAGCTTCCAGGATCACTTCAATTGGAAAGACTTGATAATGGCCATGGCATTGAAGCTGCGATGGTTGCACATGGCGTACAATATCACCATACGTGCAAGCTCCAGTACAACAACACCAAACTACAGAAAGCACAGAAGAGAGCACGCAAGAAAGAAGGTCAGAGCGATGAGGAACAATCTTTATGCAAACGCACCAGGATGCATTCACGTTTGAGTACAGAGAAGGCACACGAGCAGAATAATGCCTGCATCAAAGGAGACTATGGTGCAGTTGGGCTTACTGACAACCCTAGTGCCCTTCGTCACTGGATGGTTGCACGACCAGAAGTTGCTAGGGTGATTGAAGAATTCCAAGACGGGAACCAATACTGTAGACGGCAAACAGCAGACACGCGCCATCATGATCAGACTCCAAGTGTACAGGCCTCGTTGGTGTAATAGAGGAGATGGGGAACCCATTCGAGGAGGAGAGTCAGGATCTAGTCATACTGGATTCAAAGGACATTGCAGGTCCTGCTGCCATGGAGACCGTGATGAATGCCAAGAAGATTGGCCAAGAGCAGTTCGAGGTTTTCACCAGAAAGTGTCTGTTGGACAGAACAAAGGCAGTGGACAACCCCATACCTCATAACAAGCTGAACGTGTTCAGCACTTCAACTCCAAGAAGCCAGAGTAAAAGTCAGCAACAGCTCACCTCCATCAAGAATGACCGTGAACTCTTTGCACGCGTGTACATTGGCTGCCAGACAAGGGAAGGAACCTTGATGAGTTCTTTCGTCATGGGAACCAGGCATGTCCTGCACTGTCCGATGGTGGAAACCTCTTCATTGGTATCAAGAGTGATCTCATCACATGTTTGGAAGAAATCTCCATCGCTAAGACAGAGACTCCTGTCACTACCTGTATAGTGCTTGATGGAGCAGCTATCGTCCAGATGCTGAAGACCTTTGAAGAGTACGCACATCAGATCTTCATTCCATATATATCTACTAAGCTGCAAACAGTGTCACGCCTGGACCTGATCTGGGATACTTACCTTGCTGATTCATTGAAAGGTAGTACACGTGCAAAGCGGGGACAAGGCGTGTGGAGACGTGTGGTGGCTGCCGCATCAATACCAGGAAACTGGCAGCACTCCATACGAGTGGACAGCAACAAGACCGAGCTGTTTAAGTTTCGCTCAACAGCTCTCTTAAAATGGCTTGACCAGGAAGACAAGCAACTCGTCATTATTGATGGAAAGGCAGTGCTCAGCAAGCCACTACTACCAGATCTGACTTCACTCGACTATTGCAACCATGCATGAAGAGGCTGACAGTCGGATGTTGCTAAGCACGGACACCATTCAATAGTCATCCGGACTGTAGACACCGATGTTGTGGTGCTGGCAGTGTCCGTGGTACAGGAATTGCAACCAGAAGACAAACTATGGCTGGCATTCGGAACAGGCCCAAGTTTCCGATACCAGCAGCACATGAAATAGCAGCTGGACTGAAACCAGAGAAGGCTCGTGCACTGCCAATGTTCCACGTTCTAACTGGATGTAATACTGTGTCAAGCTGTGCTAGATATGGCAAGAAGACCGCATGTGCAGTCTGGACAGTACTGCCTGAGTTAACTGAGGCGCTGATGCAACTGTCTTCCGCATCAAGTGACATACTAAATGATGCAATGTGCACCATCGAGAGGTTCGTGATCCTTTTGTATGATCGAACCAGCAAATGCACGGACATTGACAAGGTCAGGAGGAAACTCTCCACAAGGAAGAACAATGTGCAGCTGATCCCTCCAATGAAGGCAGCGTTAGAGGAGCATGCCAAGAGGGCAGTATATCAAGGTGGAGATTTGTGGGGTCAGATACTGCTGCCAGCACCAGAACTTCCACCACCAACCAAATGGGGTTGGTCAATGACTGGAGGAAAATACACACCATACTGGACTAGGCTACCTGAGGCAGCTCACACCTGCATTGAGCTGCTTTCTTGCAAGTGCCAGAAAGGGTGTGTGAGACGCTGCAAGTGCAAGAAGGCTGCCCTTAAGTGCACAGCCCTCGGTGTGTGTGAAGGGGAGTGCACATGAAGATGAGTCCACAACATTCATTTACTTGTGGCAGTGCTGAACTGATTAACATGACACTGTTTATGTATACATATCTTCAGTACCGATGTATACCTAGCCTCAAATACCAGACCATTGTAGAATGTCAGTACACACCCAACCTTATATATTATACCATAGCATGCCAGAATTTTAACTTAGATATTTAATGACTTAAGACATGTATCAAAAGTATAAAACTCAAAATTAGTAGTTGAAGTGAATTGATATTTTTATTTAGAGTTATACAGGGAAAGCTAGTTTTGAGAAGTTTACGTTGTTTTGTGTTAATGTTCACACTATTTTTGTAGATATTCAGACGTAACCCCGAATTGATCATTTTGTGATATTGATTGAAGGAATGGAGAAGACTAATTAACCAAATCTCTTATGAAAGGTGCCATATCAAACCTAGAACAACACAGAATCTAATCAATAACTCAAACTTGTCAAAGCAATTTTTACTTCACAGACTTTGAGTAAAATATTTTCTTGTCAAAAATACATAATGATGAATATTCATCTCTCATGAATTAAGTGAAGTACTGTAATAAAAATGGATTTTTTATTTGTCATGTACTATAGAAATATTTGACCCAGAGGTAATCGCACATGTAGAATTCAAGTGGCAGCCATTTTGAAATCCAATATGTTGACTAATTTATAAAGATACACAATGCAAATTGTAACCATCGAATTCCTTTCCTCCCAAAACATACATTTGGACACCAGAATTGAGTCAATAGCAGCATTAGACCCAAAGATAATCGAAAATGTAGGTTTCAAACAACGGCCATTTTGAAATCCAATATGGCGGCTCATTGGTACAAAATATGCTATCCAGATTGTTACCATTAGATTCCTTTCCCCCCAAAACATACATTTAGAGACCAGAATCGAGTCAATAACAGCATTAGACCCAAAGATAATTGAAAATGTAGATTTCAAATGGCGGCCATTTTGAATTCCAATATGGCTGACATGAATATCTGAAAATGTTCGCCATATATCAATGTACATTTGTACCAAATTTGATGCTTGTATCACAAAATGCACAATCTTTTTGAAAATTCGAGCTAAACCACCCAACTATCCCTGTAAAACCTTCACAACAAAAACTCGTTTAACTACAACCACTGTTAATAATTTCCCTTTCCTCTCTGTGTACTTAAAACTAAACAGAACTTCCATGAACAAAGTTTCTTTCCTATGACTTCCCGTCTGTGGAACACATTACCATGGGACAACTTCCTAGCTGACCACAACATTGCCGTTTTCAAGTCCAATGTAAACAAATTCTTGTTGAGCCGTCCTCTTAAATAATCAATTTCGGACCAGTTACAACCATCTTTACAAATCCCCTTGATGTTTCACAGTCCAGCTGACAAATTTAATAGCCCTTATCTTCTAGTGGCCTTCGAGCTTTGATACGCGGTGACACGTTAGTAAAAAAACAAAAACAATTAAGATCTAGTCAAGAATATGAAGAGACCCTAAGTGAAGATAGTGGTGCCACTATAAATGATGATATATGTGATAATCAAGGGAAGATAATCAAGGTTTTTCTGAGGAGTAGAATATTGAAGCGTGCCAGATCAACGTCTCTGATAGTGGGGAATACACATAACACCATAGAGAAGGGGAGGGAGAAGAGAAAAAGAAGAAACCATGATCCACACAAGGCAGGAAACCAATACGATCCTGAAAGATATGCTGTGGTCGGTTTGTCTAATATAGTGATTAGCCAGACCTTATAAGTAGCCTACATACAATAATCCAACACCCTATTAGCAGGTCTGCTAAGAGAGCTACGTACTTTGAACATCGTAACAGTTAGATTTTTACAAAAGAATGAAGGCAAAGATTTTACAGAATGCTCTTTTCAAGTTCTGCCATACAATATATATATTTCCGACACAATCAGACTCTGAATATAGAAGTGCCAGATCACAGTTTCCCATGGGGAATACATATAAAACCATATCGACGGTAAAGAATGGAGAAGAAACCATAGATCCACACAAGGCGTGAAACCTATAAGATTCTAGGAGATGTAATGTGGTTGGCTTGGTTAATACAGTAATTAACATAGCCGAGCTTTATTGCTGTTTTTATTGTTTTATTACAACAAAGCGACATTAGAAATGGAATGTAGACAATTCTATGACATTTTAGTGATTCTATTTTTTAGTTATATATATTTTTTTTAGATAAAGATTGATAATTTAGACTGTTCTCATCTTGGATGTTATTCTCACAACGTTTTGATCGATGTAACCACCGACCTTTTTTGGGTGTGTCTTGTCAAACTCGGGAATTTTTCTGTTGAACTCGAGAATCTGTACGGAATTAAAAAAAGAACAAAAAACAAAGGCGGAACTTTTACAGAAAGTCCTTTTCAAGTTCGCTCATGCAATATATGCATTGCCAACACAGTCAACGAACATGCTATTTTAAACTGTTAGCGAACAACAAAAACTTACCCCCCCCTCTGTACCTGGTACCGCATTCACCCTGGGCGGGTTGAAACGACTTCCTCCGAAGATGGAACATTCATGAGCGGTCCCCAGTCGCATGTATATCCTGCTTAGGGGGAGATGACGATGTTAGGTTTTTGCAGTTCTTGCAGGAAGGTGTTGATATCCTCTTACATACAGCGCCTGGTATTCCCAAATGGTCACCCATCTGGTACTGACCAGGCTCAACGTTGCTTAATTTCGGTGATCTAATGAGAACCGCTGTGTCAATGTAATTATGCACTAAAAACTTAAACACTACAGCCTGATGAAATTGCTATTTCAGATATACATGTTTGTGACTGTCCAAAATAGCAGCAACAGTGAATAATATTGTAATGACAATAATATTGTAATAACAAGAATATTGTAATGACAATAATATTGTAATAACAAGAATATTGTAATGACAATAATATTGTAATAACAAGAATATTGTAATGACAATAATATTGTAATAACAAGAATATTGTAATGACAATAATATTGTAATAACAAGAATATTGTAATGACAATAATATTGTCATTACAATAATATTGTCATTACAATATTCTTGTTATTACAATAATATTGTCATTACACATCGACTTTCGAAAGGATAAAATCTCTAGCAGTTTCTTTCAGCCAATCAGAGAAGCGAAAATATTCAGTGTCGAAAGGTCAGTGCGTTGTATTATCAAATACACAGCTTTCTTTCTCATTGTTCCGTTATTTCCGTCCCTACCCGATGCACGTGGGTACGTCCTTAAAAATTAATGTTGGGTCCTGTACGAAGGTCCTTGAGAGACACAACAAAGAGAATTTCACTGACTACTAAGCGCAGTGCTAGCATATAAACATTTTTAACCGAACACTCTTGCACAAAAGTTAGCACATACACTCTCTCACTAACAAAACAGGCACGCTAATATGCACACGCATCTTCATGCCTTCCTATTACATTCGTTTAAACGCACATAATGCCAGCCGAAATGAACATGCGTACTCAATTTCCGCTTACAAACAAAACACCTTTCTTTGACCAGAAAGTTTCTGGGACTCTCTGAACTTTCGTATTTTACGAACTCTTTATCTTTCGTCGTCTCTAACAATATGTCTATACTAAATTAAAATATTTTCGTTTATTTTAAATCCAATATACATGATACCGGATAGATAATTTAAGACGCTAATATACTGTTAAATATCCAGGTCGAGTGTACCGAATATGTCATCTGGCAGGAGTAGACGCACTTGACACGAACACGTACCTGGTCGAAAATAAACAACATAACATGATTGATTGTCGAAAAAAACTGTTGATTGAAGTCAAGCCACCTGATCGCGAGAAACAAGCACAGTGGATTGTTATAAATAAAATAATTGTTGACTGAAACCACCTGCAAAGGTTAGCAGCAGAAGGAAATATCTAGTAACTGAATAAACGCTATGGAAGCGTGGCTACATTGACAGTGACGCCCGACAGTAAACGTTTGCAGGTGGAGGTTTGGGTGTCACAAATTTTCATATAATATCAACCGAAATTGATATCGTAAGTCGATTGGCGATTTGGGTCCAAGAAAACCATCCCGTCGTTTCTGTGCGTGCGTTCTCCTTTCTCACTGCCCTCCACTCGTTCGCCGCCACCTACAATAAAGATATACCATATATTTTTGTACATCAGTATTTAAGCAACATTCTTGAAGCTCAGCAGAAGTACAACAATACGTCACCAAAGCAACAAAAAAAAAATGCCCCTCAAACAGAACCAACGAAAATGTTATTTCAAACTTGTGTTCGAAACCAACGAAAATACTATTCCAATCTTAAATGTTTGAGACAAATGAAAATGCTATTTCAAACTTAAGTGTTTTAAACGAACCAAAATGCTATTTTAAACTTAAATGTTAGACCAACGAAATGAAAATGCTATTTCAAACTTAAGTGTTTGAAACGAACCAAAATGCTATTTTAAACTTAAATGTTAGACCAACGAAATGAAAATGCTATTTCAAACTTAAGTGTTTAAAACGAACCAAAATGCTATTTTAAACTTAAATGTTAGACCAACGAAATGAAAATGCTATTTCAAACTTAAGTGTTTGAAACGAACCAAAATGCTATTTTAAACTTAAATGTTAGACCAACGAAATGAAAATGCTATTTCAAACTTAAATGTTAGACCAACGAAATGAAAATGCTATTTTAAACTTAAATGTTAGACCAACGAAATGAAAATGCTATTTCAAACTTAAGTGTTTAAAACGAACCAAAATGCTATTTTAAACTTAAATGTTAGACCAACGAAATGAAAATGCTATTTCAAACTTAAGTGTTTGAAACGAACCAAAATGCTATTTTAAACTTAAATGTTAGACCAACGAAATGAAAATGCTATTTCAAACTTAAATGTTAGACCAACGAAATGAAAATGCTATTTTAAACTTAAATGTTAGACCAACGAAATGAAAATGCTATTTCAAACTTAAGTGTTTAAAACGAACCAAAATGCTATTTTAAACTTAAATGTTAGACCAACGAAATGAAAATGCTATTTCAAACTTAAATGTTAGACCAACGAAATGAAAATGCTATTTTAAACTTAAATGTTAGACCAACGAAATGAAAATGCTATTTCAAACTTAAGCTTGCATCAGACTGCTGACCGGACGGACAGAGACCCATATATAGATACTTGGTCGTATCTAAAACATATACCATTAAGAAGATCAAGATCTAATTGTTTCCATGGAGAAATCCAATTCCGATCAAATGACAAAACCAACAAAATTCAAAACAATTTCTAAAAAGAAACAAGACATAATTTGCAATCATGGCCAAATTCAAATCCCAGCAAATGACACAAACACATTAAAATTTAAACTACCTAAACGAGTGTGACTTAATTAAGGAAACAGCTCAACAAGAAAACATTGCCTCAATACATTTAATTCTGAGTCGCGTTCAACGATCCCAGATAGAAACCAATTTGAACAGACACCTTTGAAGATAGCCTAACGCAATAGTGTAGCCAGTAAGTGAGCGGGGGGGGGGGTAACATCATCTACATAATAAAGATATCGGCTGGTTGTTGGTTATTCCATTAAATTGTATCATTTTAAATTAACTTTTTTATTTAAAGTATGTTATAAATTTAAAGAATGTTATTCAATTAATTTAATGACCAAACGATCCCATAATTCAATTAAACTTTGTTGAAGATATGAGATTATTGAATCAAAGAAAGACAAAGTCTATCTATACATAAAGTAATTAATATTTATTGACAGAGTGTTAAGAGAATAAAAAAATGAAGAGTTGACAAATATTGGGAGTTCATGGTGTTCCAAGAACGTTCTTGGTGTAGGAAGGTGTTTTATCTGTAAGGAGAATTTGAGTAGACATGTTCAATTCGGCTGGCGCCATGCAAATTTGCACGTTGCAGTGTGTGTAAATGGAATAAGCATTGTAGATGTGCGTGTATATTATCACGCATGTTTTGCCAATAAGAACTCTCTGCATAAACTTGTGTGTGAGATAGTCATTCAGTAGTGTCTCTTGTTGCCTTTGTTGCGATGCCGTCGACACTCTGTGCTCTCCCGTCAGACATTTCACGTTGTATCTGTTGCGATGCCGTCGCCATCCTGTGCTCTCATGTCAGACATTTCACATTGCCTCTGTTCCAATGCCGTCGACACCCTGTGCTCTCACGTGAAACATCTCACGTTGCCTCTGTTGCGATGCCCTCGCCACCCTGTGATCTTACGTGAGATATTTCACGTTGCCTCCGTTGTGATGTCGTTTCAAGAATTAAACATAAACAACAATTTTGTGTACGATCGTTTCTGTGACAATATTGATTTTTTATTTTTTTATTGATATCAGGTCTCATCATTAGCACAGGGAATAGACACCAAATTCGAAGTTAAAACATAGCATCATGACTAGAGTGCAGCTATTAATCAGTTATACATTAATTCGAGGGGTTGAGGAAAGGTTAGGGTATGATAATTACAATTCAGTTCAAACCGGTTACAAAGCAATTATATTAAACATACAGAGGGGCACAATAAGGGAAATAAAGACTGTTTATATTAAACATACAGAGGGACACAATAAAGGAAATAAAGACTGTTTATATTAAACATACAGAGGGACACAATAAAGGAAATAAAGACTGTTTATATTAAACATACAGAGGGACACAATAAAGGAAATAAAGACTGTTTATATTAAACATACAGAGGGACACAATAAAGGAAATAAAGACTGTTTATATTAAACATACAGAGGGGCACAATAAGGGAAATAAAGACTGTTTATATTACACGCAGATGAAAAAAAACATACGATAGAGAAAAGATAAATTTTTAAAAACAATTACAAATTTTTTCAGGAAAAAATGAAAAAATATGAGAACCATTAATAAAAAAATTGATTAATAGATCAATTCACCATTAAATAAATTGAAGAGATTTTTAACCTTTAGAACTATTTCAAGAAAGATTATTCAACAACATATCTTAATAAAAAGTTGGAAAAAAAACATAAATATAATTTACAGTTTAAAACTTACAATAAGTAAAAGTAGTAATTTTAAAGAAAATTACAAAAAATTATCCTGTGCTTTTACTTGAGGTAACATCACTAGGAGAAGGTGCACTATTTCCTCGTATGAGCCAGTGTACAGCCATGTCGAAGGGATCTTATTTGTGCTTCTAATACTATGTTATTTTGAATATTTGGTCAGGGTTTACTTTTAGGAGAAGTATCCTCATGTCAAGTTGTTCTGACAAACCCTTGTACAGAGTTTCAAATTCTTTCCAGTCGGCATTCAAATTCTCTTCAGTAGGTATTCAAATTCTCTCCAATATGTATTCAAATGCTCTCTAGTCGATATTCAAATTCTCTCCAGTCGGCATTCAAATTCTCTCAAATAGGTATTCAAATTCTCTCCAGTCGGCATTCAAATTCTATACAATATAAGTGTCAATAGAAAGCCCTTACAATGCAAGGTAGTTTTTTTTTCTTACTGTTGTCTTATATATTTCGGAGAAACACTCCATTTTCAAAGATGTATTTTTTTTTTAAATAAACAAACTTATAGTTTTGTTTATAGAAGAAACGTCTATTTAACTCCCAGCATGCCCGATGCTTCAGTTCTTTCTACCTACTACCGCGAATTCCATCACAGAGCGGATAAATACGTCAGACCAACAAGACGTTTCTTCTATAAACAAAACTATAAGTTTGTTTATTTTTTAAAAAAATACATCTTTGAAAATGGAGTGTTTCTCCGAAATATATAAGACAACAGTAAAAAAAAAAAAAATCTACCTTGCATTGTAAGGGCTTTCTATTGACACTTATTACCTATCACCAATGCTTAAAAAAAAAAAAAGAACGAAAATAATTTGAATCTATACAATATGTATTCAAATTCTCTCTAGTCGACATTCAAATTCTCTCCAGTCGGCATTCAAATTCTCTTCAATATGTATTCAAATTCTCTCCAGTCGGCATTCAAATTCTATACAATATGTATTCAAATTCTCTCTAGTCGACATTCAAATTCTCTCCAGTCGGCATTCACATTCTCTCAAGTAGGCATTTAAATTCTCTCCAGTCGGCATTCAAATTCTCTCCAGTAGGTATTCAAATTCTCTTCAGTCGGTATTCAAATTCTCTTCAGTAGGCATTCAAATTCTCTCCAGTAGGTATTCAAATTCTCTTCAGTCGGTATTCAAATTCTCTTCAGTAGGCATTCAAATTCTCTCCAGTAGGCATTCAGATTCTCTCCAGTCGACATTCAAATTCTCTTCAGTTGGCATTCAAATACTCTCTAGTAGGTATTCAAATTCTCTCTAGTAGGTATTCAAATTCTCTCCAGTAGGTATTCAAATTCTCTCCAGTGTATATATGTGTGTGACAGTGTGAGAAGATTAGGCATTGTGTGTGTGTTGCCTTTATCAGTGTGCATATGCGTATGACTGTGAGTAGAGAAATTGCTGAGCATAATATCATGTGTTACTTGTCCTTTCTCTTGCTGTACTCTGTGTATGATTGGAATTTGAAATTCTGAGCCTTTTATTCAATTTGACTGGCACGTAGAAATTGAATTTACTTTGGGTGCTAAAATTTATATTAAGTGCACAGCTTCCTGTACAAAGCCTGAAATTAGCGACTAGCTCCGAAAAAATCGGTGGCTATGATGAAAAAAACTTGCGTTTGGCTAAATAAAAGTGACGATAACAAATGCATAGATGATAATTCCTACAATCACTATCCACATTTGAAACTTATGCAGGTTGGTAGAAAAGTAAATTTTCTTGCGTTTGGTAAAAGTTATTTGTTGTATGCTTTCTTTTTTATTTTTTTATTTTGCGTTGTTAACTATACTACACTTTTGCCAATTTCTTTAATTATCGCTCAGTGTTTGTGTTATTTTCCTATGCTTGATATAACATATTTCAAGCTTAACTGTATGGGAAGCAGGAGCAGCAATGAATGTTGTTTTTACGTATCTACTCTCGATTGGACAAAATCTCCAATCAGCAATTTCTTTCAGCCAACTACAGGTACGAAAATATTCACTGCTGAACATTCACGGGTAATATAAAAAGCTCAAGCACACAGCTTTCTTTCTCTTTTCCGTTATTTTTCTTCTAGACTCAACGTGCATACGTACGTCACAATCCAACCTAGACGTTGGAATTGTCTAGAATTTTGCTTCTAGACAAAAGCCCAAGCAGATGCAACGAGAACTTCTAAACAGCGACCGCATATAGACCAGCTTATTGAACTCACGTACACACAAGTTCATATACACCCGTGCTGACAAAACAGACGAAAACTAATATATACACGATCTACGAAGCCTCTCGAATTTAGACACACTGTCATGCACAAACTCACACGGCACCAGACAAAACACCTCTTTCTACACCTAGAACATTCTTGAGACATTCTGAACTCTCATTTATTATGAAGTCTTTATTTTTTCATTGTCTTAACAAAGTTGTCAATAAAATTTAATTATTTTGGTATAGATAGACTTTATCATTCTTTCTTTTGATGTTGTCGTATCCTCCACAAGTTACAATAAATGAATGCATTAATGAAAACTTTAAAACGTTTGTTTTATTCATTTAAAAAAATATTTACCTATTATGTTTCAGAGTTTTTAAAGAAGTTCGGAGGTTACATCGACCAAAACGTTGTGAGAATAACATCCAAAGTGAGAATAATAGTTCGAAAAATCAAAATAATGCAACATATTTAGCTGACAAGTATTTTTATAGTAGGAAGTAAAGAGGATGCGGTAGGTAAGCAACCGTGGAATTTCCACGGGGATATGGGTTGGGTGGAGGGGCTGCTAGTTGTTATATTATAGTAAAATAACGCTGGGATATTTTAGGATAGAGAGTCATAGTGATGAGGATAAAATGCACGATATATTATAAAATGAAATGCCGTGAAGACAAAGGAAAAGAAAAAAGAAAAATAGAAAAACAAATCAGAAAAAGTAAAGATTTTAAAATTTATTGAATAACGGCAAAACATAGGGGAAAAAAGAAAAAGAAGAACGCACAACGGGTGTTTCTCGCACGTGTTTAACTATTTGAAAGAAAAAAAAGAACGAATTCATGCAAACGCGTGCGATAAAGACGTTTAAACGGGAAAAGGGAGGAGAAAGAGAAGGAAAAAAGAAGACAATGGAAAATAAATGAAAAACATGGATGAAAAGCAGTGAAAAAGAATAGCTACTTTAACTGTGATCGGAGTCTGTAATGCAGTGGCGAGATATATTGTACTGTTTAAGTGCGGTTTTTGCTAGATGTTTGCTTAAGAAATAAGATCCGAGTCTGAGGTTTACATTAGATGGTGATGAAAGAAGTATTACAGCGCTTTCGATGCACTTGCGGCATGAGAGAGAGTATTCGGTCTTGAGGAAGGTGCAGTTTGTAAAATCAAAATTGTGGATATATAGGATTGAGATTTATCCCAACCCTATAAAGTTAACTGATCAAACGCATGAGTAAAAAAATACAAGCTAGACGCACAAATACCAGCTAAAAACGAAATAAGATATTGATTAGAAAAAGAGTCTCCTACAACAAAAGTTGCCGGAAAAACAAAAGTGGCTTTCACGTTGGGTGCCGTCAACTACGTCCGTGCGACCACTGGTCGTAAAATATAAAAACATCTCACTTCCCTTCGACGCTTGACAAGAGGACAAGGTTTCGCCTCCCCTCGCCTTTCTGGACTTAGGAGGCTGGCGGCTACTATTCAACTCACACACACACACACATTAAAACTTACACTCCCTATCATTTTTCAACTGGCGCACGCATGCACACACACACGCACACACACACACATACACATTCGTACAACCACACACTCTGACAAAAGGCGACATGCACATTCATACACTTCTGCACACTAACAAAAAGCTTAACACATGGCTACACTTTCGCAGGCACTCATAAATTACAATCATTAACATGTCATTACTTCCCTACCAGAACTTTTAAATGAATAATTAATGTCTTGTATTTGTATATATATATATATATATATATATATATATATATATATATATATATATATATTGTGTTTATTCAAATATTCTTTTATTCATGCATGGTTTTATCTGTTTTTCTGTTTTAACCATTTCTTATAACAATTTAAATGTAAGCATGGATTTTAGCACCACACCGAGGATTGAACCTTCAACCTTTAGATGACTATCACTTGGAACTGAATTTAACTTAGTATTATATCCACTGTGCCATGGGTCCTTGCAGGCGATACGAAGAATTGCGAATTGCTGAAGACTTCTCCCAGTCATGACTGACGGAACAAGAGCATGCTACCACTGTGGATTAAATAAAGGGTTCCGTTCGAAATTCCGTCCAGATTCCCGAGTTCGACAGAAATATTCCCGAATTCGAAGAGATACACATGAAGAAGGCCAGAGGTCACAGCGGCCGAAACGTTGTGCTGATAACACTCAAGATGAGAAATGTAGTCCGAATAACCAAAATTATGCAAATTATCAATCCTCATCTAAAAAAATTCAGAAATATAACATGTAAGATTTATTTTTATCAATCATGTTGTGCTTATTTGTGTTGGTGATGATGTTCTAAGGAGAATTTTTTTGTTATATGAGTCTGTTTTTGTTATGTGAGTCTGTTTTTTTGTTATGTGAGTCTGTTTTTTTGTTATATGAGTCTGTTTTTTTGTTATATGAGTCTGTTTTTTTGTTATATGAGTCTGTTTTTTGTTATGTGAGTCTGTTTTTTTGTTATGTGAGTCTGTTTTTTTGTTATGTGAGTCTGTTTTTTTGTTATATGAGTCTGTTTTTTTGTTATATGAGTCTGTTTTTTTGTTATGTGAGTCTGTTTTTTTGTTATATGAGTCTGTTTTTTTGTTATGTGAGTCTGTTTTTTTGTTATATGAGTCTGTTTTTTTGTTATGTGAGTGTTTTTTTGTTATGTGAGTCTGTTTTTTTGTTATATGAGTCTGTTTTTTTGTTATATGAGTCTGTTTTTTTTGTTATGTGAGTGTTTTTTTGTTATGTGAGTGTTTTTTTGTTATGTGAGTCTGTTTTTTTGTTATATGAGTCTGTTTTTTTGTTATGTGAGTCTGTTTTTTTGTTATGTGAGTCTGTTTTTTTGTTATATGAGTCTGTTTTTTTGTTATATGAGTCTGTTTTTTTGTTATGTGAGTCTGTTTTTTTGTTATATGAGTCTGTTTTTTTGTTATGTGAGTCTGTTTTTTTGTTATATGAGTCTGTTTTTTTGTTATGTGAGTCTGTTTTTTTGTTATATGAGTCTGTTTTTTTGTTATGTGAGTGTTTTTTTGTTATGTGAGTCTGTTTTTTTGTTATATGAGTCTGTTTTTTTGTTATGTGAGTGTTTTTTTGTTATGTGAGTCTGTTTTTTTGTTATATGAGTCTGTTTTTTTGTTATGTGAGTCTGTTTTTTTGTTATGTGAGTCTGTTTTTTTGTTATATGAGTCTGTTTTTTTGTTATATGAGTCTGTTTTTTTGTTATGTGAGTCTGTTTTTTTGTTATATGAGTCTGTTTTTTTGTTATGTGAGTCTGTTTTTTTGTTATATGAGTCTGTTTTTTTGTTATGTGAGTGTTTTTTTGTTATGTGAGTCTGTTTTTTTGTTATATGAGTCTGTTTTTTTGTTATATGAGTCTGTTTTTTTGTTATGTGAGTCTGTTTTTTTGTTATGTGAGTCTGTCTTTTTGTTATGTGAGTCTGTTTTTTTGTTATGTGAGTCTGTTTTTTTGTTATGTGAGTCTGTTTTTTTTGTTATGTGAGTGTTTTTTTGTTATGTGAGTGTTTTTTTGTTATGTGAGTCTGTTTTTTTGTTATATGAGTCTGTTTTTTTGTTATGTGAGTCTGTTTTTTTGTTATGTGAGTCTGTTTTTTTGTTATATGAGTCTGTTTTTTTGTTATATGAGTCTGTTTTTTTGTTATGTGAGTCTGTTTTTTTGTTATATGAGTCTGTTCTTTTGTTATGTGAGTCTGTTTTTTTGTTATATGAGTCTGTTTTTTTGTTATGTGAGTGTTTTTTTGTTATGTGAGTCTGTTTTTTTGTTATATGAGTCTGTTTTTTTGTTATATGAGTCTGTTTTTTTGTTATGTGAGTCTGTTTTTTTGTTATGTGAGTCTGTCTTTTTGTTATGTGAGTCTGTTTTTTTGTTATGTGAGTCTGTTTTTTTGTTATGTGAGTCTGTTTTTTTTGTTATGTGAGTGTTTTTTTGTTATGTGAGTGTTTTTTTGTTATGTGAGTCTGTTTTTTTGTTATATGAGTCTGTTTTTTTGTTATGTGAGTCTGTTTTTTTGTTATGTGAGTCTGTTTTTTTGTTATATGAGTCTGTTTTTTTGTTATATGAGTCTGTTTTTTTGTTATGTGAGTCTGTTTTTTTGTTATATGAGTCTGTTTTTTTGTTATGTGAGTCTGTTTTTTTGTTATATGAGTCTGTTTTTTTGTTATGTGAGTGTTTTTTTGTTATGTGAGTCTGTTTTTTTGTTATGTGAGTGTTTTTTTGTTATGTGAGTCTGTTTTTTTGTTATATGAGTCTGTTTTTTTGTTATGTGAGTGTTTTTTTGTTATGTGAGTCTGTTTTTTTGTTATATGAGTCTGTTTTTTTGTTATATGAGTCTGTTTTTTTGTTATATGAGTCTGTTTTTTTGTTATGTGAGTCTGTTTTTTTGTTATGTGAGTCTGTCTTTTTGTTATGTGAGTCTGTTTTTTTGTTATGTGAGTCTGTTTTTTTGTTATGTGAGTCTGTTTTTTTTTGTTATGTGAGTGTTTTTTTGTTATGTGAGTGTTTTTTTGTTATGTGAGTCTGTTTTTTTGTTATATGAGTCTGTTTTTTTGTTATGTGAGTCTGTTTTTTTGTTATGTGAGTCTGTTTTTTTGTTATATGAGTCTGTTTTTTTGTTATATGAGTCTGTTTTTTTGTTATGTGAGTCTGTTTTTTTGTTATATGAGTCTGTTTTTTTGTTATGTGAGTCTGTTTTTTTGTTATATGAGTCTGTTTTTTTGTTATGTGAGTGTTTTTTTGTTATGTGAGTCTGTTTTTTTGTTATATGAGTCTGTTTTTTTGTTATATGAGTCTGTTTTTTTGTTATATGAGTCTGTTTTTTTGTTATATGAGTCTGTTTTTTTGTTATGTGAGTCTGTTTTTTTGTTATGTGAGTCTGTTTTTTTGTTATATGAGTCTGTTTTTTTGTTATATGAGTCTGTTTTTTTGTTATGTGAGTCTGTTTTTTTGTTATGTGAGTCTGTTTTTTTGTTATGTGAGTCTGTTTTTTTGTTATGTGAGTCTGTTTTTTTGTTATGTGAGTCTGTTTTTTTGTTATGTGAGTCTGTTTTTTTGTTATATGAGTCTGTTTTTTTGTTATGTGAGTCTGTTTTTTTGTTATGTGAGTCTGTTTTTTTGTTATATGAGTCTGTTTTTTTGTTATATGAGTCTGTTTTTTTGTTATGTGAGTCTGTTTTTTTGTTATGTGAGTCTGTTTTTTTGTTATGTGAGTCTGTTTTTTTGTTATGTGAGTCTGTTTTTTTGTTATGTGAGTCTGTTTTTTTGTTATGTGAGTCTGTTTTTTTGTTATGTGAGTCTGTTTTTTTGTTATGTGAGTCTGTTTTTTTGTTATATGAGTCTGTTTTTTTGTTATATGAGTCTGTTTTTTTGTTATGTGAGTCTGTTTTTTTGTTATGTGAGTCTGTTTTTTTGTTATGTGAGTCTGTTTTTTTGTTATATGAGTCTGTTTTTTTGTTATGTGAGTCTGTTTTTTTGTTATGTGAGTCTGTTTTTTTGTTATGTGAGTCTGTTTTTTTGTTATGTGAGTCTGTTTTTTTGTTATATGAGTCTGTTTTTTTGTTATATGAGTCTGTTTTTTTGTTATGTGAGTCTGTTTTTTTGTTATATGAGTCTGTTTTTTTGTTATGTGAGTCTGTTTTTTTGTTATATGAGTCTGTTTTTTTGTTATGTGAGTCTGTTTTTTTGTTATGTGAGTCTGTTTTTTTGTTATGTGAGTGTTTTTTTGTTATGTGAGTCTGTTTTTTTGTTATATGAGTCTGTTTTTTTGTTATGTGAGTGTTTTTTTGTTATGTGAGTCTGTTTTTTTGTTATGTGAGTCTGTTTTTTTGTTATATGAGTCTGTTTTTTTGTTATGTGAGTCTGTTTTTTTGTTATGTGAGTCTGTTTTTTTGTTATATGAGTCTGTTTTTTTGTTATGTGAGTCTGTTTTTTTGTTATATGAGTCTGTTTTTTTGTTATGTGAGTCTGTTTTTTTGTTATGTGAGTCTGTTTTTTTGTTATATGAGTCTGTTTTTTTGTTATATGAGTCTGTTTTTTTGTTATGTGAGTCTGTTTTTTTGTTATGTGAGTCTGTTTTTTTGTTATATGAGTCTGTTTTTTTGTTATGTGAGTCTGTTTTTTTGTTATGTGAGTCTGTTTTTTTGTTATATGAGTCTGTTTTTTTGTTATATGAGTCTGTTTTTTTGTTATGTGAGTCTGTTTTTTTGTTATATGAGTCTGTTTTTTTGTTATATGAGTCTGTTTTTTTGTTATATGAGTCTGTTTTTTTGTTATGTGAGTCTGTTTTTTTGTTATATGAGTCTGTTTTTTTGTTATATGAGTCTGTTTTTTTGTTATATGAGTCTGTTTTTTTGTTATATGAGTCTGTTTTTTTGTTATGTGAGTCTGTTTTTTTGTTATATGAGTCTGTTTTTTTGTTATGTGAGTCTGTTTTTTTGTTATGTGAGTCTGTTTTTTTGTTATGTGAGTCTGTTTTTTTGTTATATGAGTCTGTTTTTTTGTTATATGAGTCTGTTTTTTTGTTATGTGAGTCTGTTTTTTTGTTATGTGAGTCTGTTTTTTTGTTATATGAGTCTGTTTTTTTGTTATATGAGTCTGTTTTTTTGTTATGTGAGTCTGTTTTTTTGTTATGTGAGTCTGTTTTTTTGTTATATGAGTCTGTTTTTTTGTTATATGAGTCTGTTTTTTTGTTATGTGAGTCTGTTTTTTTGTTATATGAGTCTGTTTTTTTGTTATATGAGTCTGTTTTTTTGTTATATGAGTCTGTTTTTTTGTTATGTGAGTCTGTTTTTTTGTTATATGAGTCTGTTTTTTTGTTATATGAGTCTGTTTTTTTGTTATATGAGTCTGTTTTTTTGTTATATGAGTCTGTTTTTTTGTTATGTGAGTCTGTTTTTTTGTTATATGAGTCTGTTTTTTTGTTATGTGAGTCTGTTTTTTTGTTATATGAGTCTGTTTTTTTGTTATATGAGTCTGTTTTTTTGTTATATGAGTCTGTTTTTTTGTTATGTGAGTCTGTTTTTTTGTTATATGAGTCTGTTTTTTTGTTATATGAGTCTGTTTTTTTTGTTTTGGTACACAATATATAATTCTCGATTACACTATCAAAATTCAATTCTATTCAATAAATCTGACAAAAAATGAAACAATCATGTTTCAGTTGCCATCTAGGGAAAGGGTGGTAGAAATTTACATACAAGAGGATACAGTAGTCCAGCACCTGCCAAAGTTCGTCTTGAATTGCTGCGTCGTTTACACATTTACTACATTTCCTGGAAGTCCATTACAATATCTAGAGATCCTGATTGAGAAAGTCGCCCTCCCCCCGCTTTAATCGAAATCGGCTTGGAGTAGACGGTGGAGAATGGAGAATAAGAAAACTAAAAATAGTAGATAAGCATAAATAAAAATAGATAAAGGCCTAGGAAAACGCGAGATAGCGCATAACTTATTGTCATAGAATTTGTTGACGAAATTCGTCCCCAAAACCACGATAACTGATGAGCGTGAGAGCCGACTGTCAAATGCCATTTTGGTTTCTGGTTCTATTGACAACTGACGGTGACACTTGCTGACTGTGGCCGAGAAGTCCGGATGTAGCAGATTTGCTGACACTGTAGCTAAAGCTGTCGGCTTCCTCTACTGCCAAAACCCGGATGTGACCTTCAACACGACACGGGAAGGGTGGGGTGGTCTAATGGCGCAACGGTAATCTTTCGCCACTATATTCTTAGTATTAGCAGAACTCAGTAGTGGTAACATTATAAAAGCTAAGTATTGTTATTATTGGAAAGTATTGTTCGTATGATAAAAGATGTGTATTGCTTGCATGGGAGTAGTTAATTAGTTTCAGTATTAGAATACTTGTGGGATGTCAGTATTGGAAGAGATGGCTATTTTTAGTATTAAGAGGCCTAAGTATTCTTTGTATGATCTAACTATTGAGACGAAACGAATCTCTAATAACACTGATCACATGACACGGGCAAGTTATGTGTAATGTAAGTTTTTGACACAAAAAAGGTCAATAGCATCAAACGTCCAGCAAAATGGAAAATATCAATATTATGCAGATACTCTACCGCAAGGTATAGAGTGATCACTACCTGTGAGTATGGACTGTGTTTTATATATGTTATGTATAATGTTGTGTTTACGGCTTTTGTAGATTGTCAACTGTAATAAATGCATAAATTGTACTTGGTGTTCCTTTTCGTATCTTAGTATTTCTAATATTTCTGTTTGAAATGGAGAATATCGGTATTATATGGATGCAAATACTGTTGGAATTTATTTCTAACAAATATCCAACTCCTTATTATGTATATATTTTTACATACATTTGTATTTGAGTTTTTTACCAGTTAATCCTGAGTTATTTATTTTTAGACGAAACTGTCTAAAAGGAAATATACCGGGTAGACTATCTTGTTTAACCGTCTTTTCACTCCAATGTCTGTAACGATAACATCTGCTGGTTAGACTACAACACGCAGTCATTCGAAGAATTCAGTTGCGAATCTAACATAGAAATTCAGGGTTTATGGTAAATTCCTGTAGAAATTGTAATATTGGAGAAATTTAAGACTGGAACTGTGTTCTTCTTGAACAGTGAATTATTTAGAAATTTAGACTATAAACTTGCGTTCGTCTTGTAGCCATCAAGCAATACAAATTCTACCAGAGAAGCTCTTTACTTTACTAAGAAATTCTAAGGGGAGGCGAATGGGACTGGCATCAAACTTTTTGGTACCAAATTTCTTCCCCTTTGTATCCAGCGTGTGACAAGATTGGTTGTCTTTCCAAGAACATCCTCAACACAGCACCAAAAATAGGTTAGCATGAATAAAAAAGAAAAAATGAATTTTGCTTCTGAAAATTGAACCTATTCAGTAGATTGTAAAAATTTAAACTGTCAGGTTGAGGTTCTTATTATTGTAAGACGATATCGTCTGCAGGGGAAATATTGTAAGTACTTGCCTTATATTTTATTATTTGTTTGTTGAGACATTGGAAGTACTTTATCTTGCCTTATATTTTATTATTTGTTTGTTGAGACATTGGAAGTACTTTATCTTGCCTTATATTTTATTATTTGTTTGTTGAGACATTGGAAGTACTTTATCTTGCCTTATATTTTATTATTTGTTTGTTGAGACATTGGAAGTACTTTATCTTGCCTTATATTTTTATTATTTGTTTGTTGAGACATTGGAAGTACTTTATCTTGCCTTATATTTTATTATTTGTTTGTTGAGACATTGGAAGTACTTTATCTTGCCTTATATTTTATTATTTGTTTGTTGAGACATTGGAAGTACTTTATCTTGCATTATATTTTATTATTTGTTTGTTGAGACATTGGAAATACTTTATCTTGCATTATATTTTATTATTTGTTTGTTGAGACATTGGAAATACTTTATCTTGCATTATATTTTATTATTTGTTTGTTGAGACATTGGAAATACTTTATCTTGCATTATATTTTATTATTTGTTTGTTGAGACATTGGAAATAATTTATCTTGCATTATATTTTATTCTTTGTTTGTTGAGACATTGGAAGTACTTTATCTTGCCTTGTATTTTATTATTTGTTTGTTGAGACATTGGAAGTACTTTATCTTGCATTATATTTTATTATTTGGTTGTTGAGACATTGGAAATACTTTATCTTGCATTATATTCTATTATTTGTTTGTTGAGACATTGGAAGTACTTTATCTTGCATTATATTTTATTATTTGTTTGTTGAGACATTGGAAATACTTTATCTTGCATTATATTGTATTATTTGTTTGTTGAGACATTGGAAATAATTTATCTTGCATTATATTTTATTCTTTGTTTGTTGAGACATTGGAAGTACTTTATCTTGCCTTGTATTTTATTATTTGTTTGTTGAGACATTGGAAGTACTTTATCTTGCCTTATATTTTATTATTTGTTTGTTGAGACATTGGAAGTACTTTATCTTGCATTATATTTTATTATTTGTTTGTTGAGACATTGGAAATACTTTATCTTGCATTATATTTTATTATTTGTTTCTTGAGACATTGGAAATACTTTATCTTGCATTATATTTTATTATTTGTTTGTTGAGACATTGGAAGTACTTTATCTTGCCTTATATTTTATTATTTGTTTGTTGAGACATTGGAAATAATTTATCTGGCATTATATTTTATTCTTTGTTTGTTGAGACATTGGAAGTACTTTATCTTGCCTTATATTTTATTATTTGTTTGTTGAGACATTGGAAATACTTTATCTTGCATTATATTTTATTATTTGTTTGTTGAGACATTGGAAGCACTTTATCTTGCCTTGTATTTTATTATTTGTTTGTTGAGACATTGGAAGTACTTTATCTTTCATTATATTTTATTATTTGTTTGTTGAGACATTGGAAGTACTTTATCTTGCATTATATTTTATTATTTGTTTGTTGAGACATTGGAAGCACTTTATCTTGCCTTGTATTTTATTATTTGTTTGTTGAGACATTGGAAGTACTTTATCTTTCATTATATTTTATTATTTGTTTGTTGAGACATTGGAAGTACTTTATCTTGCCTTATATTTTATTATTTGTTTGTTGAGATATTGGAAATACTTTATCTTGCCTTATATTTTATTATTTGTTTGTTGAGACATTGGAAGTACTTTATCTTACCTTATATTTTATTATTTGTTTGTTGAGACATTGGAAGTACTTTATCTTGCCTTATATTTTTTTATTTGTTTGTTGAGACATTGGAAATACTTTATCTTGCCTTATATTTTATTATTTGTTTGTTGAGACATTGGAAGTACTTTATCTTGCCTTATATTTTATTATTTGTTTGTTGAGACATTGGAAGTACTTTATCTTGCATTATAATTTATTATTTGTTTGTTGAGACATTGGAAATACTTTATCTTGCATTATATTTTATTATTTGTTTGTTGAGACATTGGAAGTACTTTATCTTGCCTTATATTTTATTATTTGTTTGTTGAGACATTGGAAGTACTTTATCTTGCATTATATTTTATTATTTGTTTGTTGAGACATTGGAAGTACTTTATCTTTCATTATATTTTATTATTTGTTTGTTGAGACATTGGAAGTACTTTATCTTACCTTATATTTTATTATTTGTTTGTTGAGACATTGGAAGTACTTTATCTTGCCTTATATTTTATTATTTGTTTGTTGAGACATTGGAAGTACTTTATCTTGCCTTATATTTTTTTATTTGTTTGTTGAGACATTGGAAATACTTTATCTTGCCTTATATTTTATTATTTGTTTGTTGAGACATTGGAAGTACTTTATCTTGCCTTATATTTTTATTATTTGTTTGTTGAGACATTGGAAGTACTTTATCTTTCCTTATATTTTATTATTTGTTTGTTGCGACATTGGAAGTACTTTATCTTGCATTATATTTTATTATTTGTTTGTTGAGACATTGGAAATACTTTATCTTGCCTTATATTTTATTATTTGTTTGTTGAGACATTGGAAGTACTTTATCTTGCATTATATTTTATTATTTGGTTGTTTGAGACATTGGAAATACTTTATCTTGCATTATATTTTATTATTTGTTTGTTGAGACATTGGAAGTACTTTATCTTGCATTATATTTTATTATTTGTTTGTTGAGACATTGGAAGTACTTTATCTTGCATTATATTTTATTATTTGTTTGTTGAGACATTGGAAGTACTTTATCTTGCATTATATTTTATTATTTGTTTGTTGAGACATTGGAAGTACTTTATCTTGCATTATATTTTATTATTTGTTTGTTGAGACATTGGAAGTACTTTATCTTGCCTTATATTTTTTATTATTGGGTTAAACAATATTTTTTCGGAAGGAAACTGTTTGTATGCAGGTTCCTTCTATTTTTTATTGTATTTTTATTGTAGTTGTCAATTGACGCACTTGTATTATTTGTTGCCCGCATAGGGGATTATATGTAAGCTTAAGTGTGCTCCCCTTTCAGGATTTTCATGGAAAATAAACACTTTTATTTTATTTTTTAAAACAAGATTATTTTAGTTGTTAATTCTACCCCCGTTCTGCCTTGTCTTTTATCTTTTGCGGGTTACAAGTTCGTTGGTTTTATCTGGAAAAGGGTTAAATTCCTACATTACTCTACCCTAAGCAACCACTACCTGTAAGGGTGGACTGTGCTTTATATAAGTTATGTATAATGTTTTATTTACGGTTTTGTATTTGTCAAAGCATCATCAAAGCATCGTATCAGCAGCAGCCGACAAAACAGAATAAAAAGGGTGCGTTTCTTCACTCCATCTCACAAACGGGGCTTGCCCCTGGGGTTGACATCAGGCAAATTCAGCAGTAGCCGTTTCCCATTGAATTCCTGCTGGACGGAACAGCATTTTTCACTAACACGCCCCTATCCTTCTACAGCATGTCAATAATGACTGCTATCATAATCACTATCGTTGCACCAACTACAGCAGCTCGTTTCTAACCAAAAAATCAACCATAGCTAGAGCCGATGCTGCTGCTGCAGCTTGTTCTCCGGTCAACCAAAGTTCTACAGCAGCTGCGTCAGAAGCAACAGCTATCAGCGAAACGGCCAAAGAACATTTCAACCAGGATAACCATCATTGCCATCCTACGTAACATCATTTTTTCTGTCAACTTACTAAATCTTTTCCTAATGGTCACATATGAATTTCCTTGAAATAAATGCCACCTTTATATTTTGCTGCACACACGATTTTCGTTTTTCCTTCTTTGCCATTGTCGTATTTTTTGTCTGCGTCTCCTTTCTTAGTTGTAAGACCAATCACCAACATTGGTCTGTCTGAACATTATATTATTTGCTAAAAGGTTGTATGAAAAAAGGCCACCGTGATTCTTTTGTTTTTGGACTGTATTGCAGTGAGTGTTTATATTTGCTACCATAACATTCTCAGCAAGAACTTGTTTTATTACCACAACTTCAAAAAAGTTTCCTTTCTTCCTCCATGTACTTACTTACTTGTACTTGAGGCGGTATTCATCCTGGGCGGATTAGGCCAGCTCCTCCCTCATCCCAACAGCATCCTGAACCATAACGGCCCACGCACAACGGTCCTGTGCAAGTTCACTGGAAATAACCAGCCATTCATGATTCTATCGGCATAGACCAAACACCTGCGGACCCAAGACTCATGGAGAGCCTTCTTGATCGTCATGGCACAGGTTTTCATCTGCCCACCAGTGCATCTCTGCCAGCTGGGAAGTGAAGATGGGAGAAGAACATCACGACTTAATTCACCCTCCGGACACCAGGCCGTATGGCCAAACTATCACAGATGCCGCTGCAGGATCACAGAAGCAAGGGGGTAAAGGGACGGACGAAGGTCTGCACGTTGGTGACATAGAACTCTGTGAAAGCAAATATTGTCAAAGACCTCCAGCTGCCGCTGATCGACCACCCTCATAGGCCACGTTTTGCAGCCATAGAGAAAGATAGTGCAAACGATGGTTTGAGAGATTTCTTCAGTGACCTTCGGCCTTTGGTCACTGAAGAAATCTCTCTTCTATCCCACAGACACTGTTTGAGGCGCCCAAAGGCAGACCTCCATATGGAATTTCCATGAAAAGAATTTCTTTCCAAAAGTTTCCTATGGAACACATTACCACAGAACTATTTCTCTGCAGATTACTACATAGTCGTCTTCGAATCCAATGGCAACAAATATCATAAACCGTTCCATAAGTAATTAAACTTAGTTTTAGTGTATTCCATTAATCATTTTCAATACCCTCATAATATTATTTTTCTTTCAATTGACAATCATTACATATCAGTAACCTTTATCCTCAAGTGGCCTTTGACCTTGATAAGTGGTGACTCATGAGCGACCACTGACTGTGCTTATATATATATATACAGGGTGGGCCAAAATAAGGGTCCTATCTTTAAATTTGAATAACTTGAATTTGAATAACTTCCACAAAATAAAAGTTAAACTCACCAAACTTTATGTGTGTGTAGACTGACCCTTCCGAGATTTTTTTAAATAAACAAAACAAATTTTAGCCGAAAAACACTTCTTAAAACTTACAAAAACTAAAGTATTGTTTTTTACACTGTTTTGAGTTTTTTAAGCAAAAATAATGTTTTCTAAATGAGGGTACATTCCTTAGGGCTAATACGGCTCATGCTTGCTTCGGAAGGGGTCCTTTACTTATTCTAAAAAAAAATATATAAAAAAATCAATAAATAAAAAAGTTATGAATTTTTAAAAATAGGACCCTTATTTTTGCCCACCCTGTATATAATGTGTTTACGTTTTTGTATTTGTCCAATGTAATGAATGCGTAAATTCTATTTGGTATTTATTTTCGTATCTTACTACTTCTAATATGTGAAACTCTACAAAGTACATAGCTGTTAAATAAACAACCTTACTCAACATCTCTCTTTTTTTTCCATTTTACTTCAGTGTAAGTTCTCAGAAATCAAGGGGCCTCTTCCTGGGGCTAACGCTTGATTTCTATATGAGATACATAGATATTCGAATGTTCAATCCAGATTCTTCTCTATCTTTCAAACGTTAAGTTAGTAAAGCAGTGAAGAACATTAATTTCTTTCTCCCCAATTGGTTCCCTTAACTATGTTATAGTTTATCTTCATTGTGGCCTTTTCTTGGTTTGGCAAGACCATAAGAAATTCATCTGGTTTGGTGGGGTACCCAGCTTAGTGCTGTTACTTGGGGTAACATTACCAGGAGAAGGTGCACCATTCCTAGTATGAGCCAGTGTGTAGCCATGCCGAGGGGATTTTATTTGGACTTATTTTGAATATTTAGTCAGGGTTTACTTGTAGGGTGAAGTATCCTCATGCCAGGTTGTTCTGACAGACCCCTGTATAGAGAAACCGAAGACATGCGAGTATAGTGTCTAGTAGGCATTAAAACACTCTCCATTGGAACAAACATGAAGAACTAAGTATTTTTAATGTTAGAGAGCTAAGTATTGTTAGTATAAGAAGAATTTAAAAAAAAAGGACAAAGTATCTTTCACTCTATAATAAAGACCAATGTGTATTTATTGCATATAAATGAATATAAATAAATGTACTTCCATCCTATCATGTAAATATTATCGAGTAAAGCATGTGTCCTCCTCTAAACCCCCAGACGAAACCATTTCAAGTAATGAGGAGAAGCGATAAATGTCACCTTTCTTTGTACGCCTTCCAGTTTCAATATTACATTCCAATTTCCACGTCTAGTCGCTGGAGCCAAGGCCTGTGTGCAGTATTCTATATGAGGTCTTATTAGAGCTTTATATATCCTTAACATCTAAGTATTTTGTATAAGAACAGCTAAGGATTTTGCACATTAGAAGAGATAAATATTGTTAGCATGAGAAGGACTAACTATTGCCTGTATTATTAGAAGTAATTATTGTTTGTATTATTGTAAGCATAAGAAAACCTAAGAATAGTTATCATTAAAGGAACTAAGTATTATAAGCATTAGAAGAGATGAGTATTGTTTGCATTGAAAGGATTAAGTATTGTTAGTATTGAAAGACTAAACAAAATATTGTCAGTATTGGAAGAACTAAATAAAATATGGTAGTTTGCTTGAAAAATTGTGTGTAATACGTATATAGAGGAGTATTAGAAGGCTATCACAATGCAAGAAATGGAAATATGTCGGCGTTGAGAAGTAAGACAAAAAACAAGTGATTTTAATTATATATTTTTTCAAAAACTTTTTTAATAATTTCTTTTTCTATATAGCAAATCTTATTTGATTAGGCAAGACTTCAACACTGATGTAATCTGTGTGACCGTGTTCCATAATATATTTCGAGGAAGACCTCTTTTTCAAATGGTAGATGTTTCAAATCTCAAAAAACGTGTGGATGGCAATATTGTTTATAACGCAGTAAATATTAATATTTGCAGCAAATGTAATAAAACTAAAACTATAACTGATTTTTTTTCTTTTAATGATTTTAATTACTTATTTAATTTATTTTTTATTTTTTTCTGAATATTTTATATTTGAAGTGCCACATATTTATATAAAATAAAGAAAAAAAGAAGAAAAAAAGAAGAGCAAAAAAGAGAGAAAAGAAAGAAGAAAACATTTTTTTGTTTATTCGGAGGGGGGAGGTAAGGATAACAGCCAAGAGAGGTGTTCAATTAATTTTTTTTTCTAATATTCTAATATTTTTTTATATATACTATTGTTATATCATTTTATTCTAACGATATTTACTTCTTTGCTTTTATGAAAAAAAAAACATTTTTGTAATTTATTTATTTAAAAAAAAAATGTTCAAATTTATTTTTATGATTAACGGCTAAATATGTTTTGCTTTATACCCTGGCCAGATTGTGTGTAGCACGCAGTAAACCTAATGAACGGAACTAATTCTTCAATTCTTGTTTAATTTATTTTTAATATTATAATTATCTACTTAATCTGAAACTATTTAATGCTGTTATGATTTTAGTAAAATGTTATTAAAATTCATAGTTTAATTCACTAACGATTATTTTTAAATTTAAATTTAGTTTAATTAAACTAAATTTAAATTTAAATTAAAAAAAAAAATTTGGCAATATTGCCATCCACACGTTTTTTGAGATTTGAAACACCTACCATTTGACAAAGAGGTCTTCCTCGAAATATATTATGGAACACGGTCACACAGATTACATCAGTGTTGAAGTCTTGCCTAATCAAGTAAGATTTGCTATATAGAAAAAAAATTATTAAAAAAGTTTTTGAAAAAATATATAATTAAAATCACTTGTTTTTGTCTTACTTCTCAACGCCGACATATTTTCATTTCTTGCATTGTGATAGCCTTCTAATACTCCTCTATATAAATATGGTTAGTATTGGAAGGATTAAATATTCTTATTATTGGAGGAATTGGATATTGTTATATTGGAAAGACTAAATATTGTCAGTATTGGAAGAACTAAATAAAATATGGTTAGTATTGGAAGGACTAAATATTGTTAGTATTGGAAGGATTAAATATTCTTATTATTGGAGGAATTGGATATTGTTATATAGGAAAGACTAAATATTGTCAGTATTGGAAGAACTAAATAAAATATGGTTAGTATTGGAAAGACTAAATATTGTTAGTATTGGAAGGATTAAATATTCTTATTATTGGAGGAATTGGATATTGTTATATTGGAAAGACTAAATATTGTCAGTATTGGAAGAACTAAATAAAATATGGTTAGTATTGGCAGGACTAAATATTGTTAGTATTGGAAGAACTAAATAAAATATGGTTAGTATTGGAAGGACTAAATATTGTTAGTATTGGAAGGACTAAATATTGTTAGTATTGGAGGAATTGGATATTGTTATATTGGAAAGACTAAATATTGTCAGTATTGGAAGAACTAAATAAAATATGGTTAGTATTGGAAGGACTAAATATTGTTAGTATTGGAAGGATTAAATATTCTTATTATTGGAGGAATTGGATATTATTATATTGGAAAGACTAAATATTGTCAGTATTGGAAAGATTAAATATTCTTATTATTGGAGGAATTGGATATTATTATATTGGAAAGACTAAATATTGTTAGTATTGGAAGGACTAAATATTGTTAGTATTGGAGGAATTGGATATTGTTATATTGGAAAGACTAAATATTGTCAGTATTGGAAGAACTAAATAAAATATGGTTAGTATTGGAAGGACTAAATATTGTTAGTATTGGAAGGACTAAATATTGTTAGTATTGGAGGAATTGGATATTGTTATATTGGAAAGACTAAATATTGTCAGTATTGGAAGAACTAAATAAAATATGGTTAGTATTGGAAGGACTAAATATTGTTAGTATTGGAAGGATTAAATATTCTTATTATTGGAGGAATTGGATATTGTTATATTGGAAAGACTAAATATTGTCAGTATTAGAAGAACTAAATAAAATATGGTTAGTATTGGCAGGACTAAATATTGTTAGTATTGGAAGAACTAAATAAAATATGGTTAGTATTGGAAGGACTAAATATTGTTAGTATTGGAAGGATTAAATATTCTTATTATTAGAGGAATTGGATATTATTATATTGGAAAGACTAAATATTGTCAGTATTGGAAGAACTAAATAAAATATGGTTAGTATTGGAAGGACTAAATATTGTTAGTATTGGAAGGATTAAATATTCTTATTATTGGAGGAATTGGATATTGTAATATTGGAAAGACTAAATATTGTCAGTATTGGAAGAACTAAATAAAATATGGTTAGTATTGGAAGGACTAAATATTGTTAGTATTGGAAGAACTAAATAAAATATGGTTAGTATTGGAAGGACTAAATATTGTTATTATTGGAAGGATTAAATATTCTTATTATTGGAGGAATTGGATATTATTATATTGGAAAGACTAAATATTGTCAGTATTGGAAGGATTAAATATTCTTATTATTGGAGGAATTGGATATTATTATATTGGAAAGACTAAATATTGTTAGTATTGGAAAGACTAAATATTGTCAGTATTGGAAGAACTAAATAAAATATGGTTAGTATTGGAAGGACTAAATATTGTTAGTATTGGAAGGACTAAATATTGTTAGTATTGGAGGAATTGGATATTGTTATATTGGAAAGACTAAATATTGTCAGTATTGGAAGAACTAAATAAAATATGGTTAGTATTGGAAGGACTAAATATTGTTAGTATTGGAAGGATTAAATATTCTTATTATTGGAGGAATTGGATATTGTTATATTGGAAAGACTAAATATTGTCAGTATTGGAAGAACTAAATAAAATATGGTTAGTATTGGCAGGACTAAATATTGTTAGTATTGGAAGAACTAAATAAAATATGGTTAGTATTGGAAGGACTAAATATTGTTAGTATTGGAAGGATTAAATATTCTTATTATTGGAGGAATTGGATATTATTATAGTGGAAAGACTAAATATTGTCAGTATTGGAAGAACTAAATAAAATATGGTTAGTATTGGAAGGACTAAATATTGTTAGTATTGGAAGGATTAAATATTCTTATTATTGGAGGAATTGGATATTGTTATATAGGAAAGACTAAATATTGTCAGTATTGGAAGAACTAAATAAAATATGGTTAGTATTGGAAGGACTAAATATTGTTAGTATTGGAAGGATTAAATATTCTTATTATTGGAGGAATTGGATATTGTTATATTGGAAAGACTAAATATTGTCAGTATTGGAAGAACTAAATAAAATATGGTTAGTATTGGCAGGACTAAATATTGTTAGTATTGGAAGAACTAAATAAAATATGGTTAGTATTGGAAGGACTAAATATTGTTAGTATTGGAAGGATTAAATATTCTTATTATTGGAGGAATTGGATATTATTATATTGGAAAGACTAAATATTGTCAGTATTGGAAGAACTAAATAAAATATGGTTAGTATTGGCAGGACTAAATATTGTCAGTATTGGAAGAACTAAATAAAATATGGTTAGTATTGGAAGGACTAAATATTGTTAGTATTGGAAGGATTAAATATTCTTATTATTGGAGGAATTGGATATTGTTATATTGGAAAGACTAAATATTGTCAGTATTGGAAGAACTAAATAAAATATGGTTAGTATTGGCCGGACTAAATATTGTTAGTATTGGAAGAACTAAATAAAATATGGTTAGTATTGGAAGGACTAAATATTGTTAGTATTGGAAGGATTAAATATTCTTATTATTGGAGGAATTGGATATTATTATATTGGAAAGACTAAATATTGTCAGTATTGGAAGAACTAAATAAAATATGGTTAGTATTGGAAGGCCTAAATATTGTTAGTATTGGAAGGATTAAATATTCTTATTATTGGAGGAATTGGATATTGTTATATTGGAAAGACTAAATATTGTCAGTATTGGAAGAACTAAATAAAATATGGTTAGTATTGGAAGGACTAAATATTGTTAGTATTGGAAGGATTAAATATTCTTATTATTGGAGGAATTGGATATTGTTATATTGGAAAGACTAAATATTGTCAGTATTGGAAGAACTAAATAAAATATTGTTAGTATTGGAAGGTCTAAATATTGTTAGTATTGGAAGGTCTAAATATTGTTAGTATTGGAAGGTCTAAATATTGTTAGTATTGGAAGGTCTAAATATTGTTAGTATTGGAAGGTCTAAATTAATTAATCTTAAGAGGTAATAGTGTTTATATTATTGTAAGCATCAGAAAGTCTATAATATTTATCATTAAAAGAGCCAAGTATTATAAGCATTAGAAGAGATAATTATTGTTTGCATTTGAAGAATAAATATTGTTTGCATTAGAAGGACTAAATATTGTTAGTATTGGAAGGACTGAATATTGTCTGTATTGAAGGACAAATGTTGTTAATATTGAAATGACTAAATATTATTAGCATTGGAAGGACTAAATGTTGTTAGTATTGGAAGGAGTAACCATTGTTTACATTATTGTAAGCATAAGAAAACATAAAAAATACTTATCAAGCTAATTTTTAGCATCTGTAGACTTAAGAATTGTCTACATTAGAGAAGATAAGTATTGCTAATTGTTAAATGTTTTCAAAGCGGAAATTTTTATGGAAATAGAAAATGATTGGTCGAAATTTTCCCCTCTCTTTTAGCTTTTTAAATAATCGTTTAAGCTCAAATTTCTGGTTCTATTCTCAGCAACTTTCCTTTCTTCCTCCCCATACCTTGCATCAGACGAAATTTCCATGAACAGAGTTTCTTTCTAAGAACTTCATCTCTGTGGAACACATTACTATGGGACTGCATCTTTGTGGATTATAACAGGGTCGTTTTCAAATCCACTGTCAACAAATACTTGTCATAAACCCTAAAGAATCCTCTCATAATATTCTTTATCATTGGAGCACAGAGTGGAGCAGGTGCTAGTGTGTTTGCAAGAGTTAGAAGTGGATGGAGTAAATCCAGAGAATTTCTGTTATTATTAACCAGCAGAGTGTTACGACTGTTGACCAAGGGAAAAGTCTATCAGGCATGTGTACGCAATGTGATGATGTATGGAAGTGAAACCTGGCTAGTGAGAGTTGAGGACATGCGTTGCATAGAGAGAAATGATATGAGAATAATATGATGGATGTGCAATGTGTATCTTAAAGACAAGCTTAGATCTGATAACCCTAGAGGAAAATTAAATCTAGACAGTATAGGGAGATGTGTGCAGAAGAGGCGACTTTGATGGCATGACCACGTTGAAAGAATGGATGAGAGTTCTTGGATTAGTAGATGTAGAACAGTTGAGGTAGCAGGGTCAGTTGGCAGGGGAAGGCCAACGAAAAACATGGGAGGAAGTGGTAAAAATGGACTTGAGAGAAAGAGGGATAAATAAAAACCTGGTCAGAGATGAGTTAGTTTGGAAGTCAATTTTTTAAAACTCATTTTTGAGTTCATTACACAAATGATGATGATGATGATGATGATGATGATGATGATGATGATGATGATGATGATGATGATTTCATTGAGAATCTATCTGTCTCATTAACCCTAATTTTCGATTCGTTTTTAGCCTTGATAAGTAGTGATTCATTAGTAGTGTTGGAATCGGAATCGGGAATCGGAAAAATTGGAAATTTTAAGGGTATCAGAATCGGAAATATTTTAGCCTAATTTCTGATTTCAAAAACGATTCTTTTACTTTACTTATTTTGTTTGCCTGTTTTTTTTTTTAATTTAATTTTCTATAAATGTACTAATGATAAAAGAATTAATATTTATTGATTTTAAACTACCAGTAAAATTAAAATCTATAGATCACCCGTACAAGTGTATTTTTACATTTGCGAAAATATATGCACCTATTTCATGGATTTTTATGGTAATCTGAAAATTTAAAAAAATCTATAGCTAAATATTTAGAGATTTTAAAAGAATCGGAATCGGTAATTGTATCGGAATCGGGAATTTAGAACAGAATCGGTAATTGTATTGGAATCGGGAATTTAGAACAGAATCGGTAATTGTATTGGAATCGGGAATTTAGAACAGAATCCGTAATTGTATCAGAATCGGGAATTTAGAATAGAATTGGTAATTGTATCAGGATCGGTAATTTAGAACAAAATCATTAATTGTATCGGAATCGGGAATTTAGAACAGAATCGGTAATTGTATCGGAATCGGAAAAAATATTGGAGTCGTCTCATCACTAGTCATTAGTAAAAACAAACAAACAAAGAACTCATGTTAGTCTTAGATTGAAAAGAGTTAAACTAGTAAAGTATAAGGTTTTTATGAAAGACTGCTGCTGATGGCTGAAAGCCACTTTACATTGAGGGTGTAAACGTTTGAATTGGATAATTACGTATACAACTAAGATGCTTCCTGTTTTATAAGAATGAGATTCCTCTGAAGTTGGCTGAATCTGACCTGTCACCCTTGCCATACTTGAGGTCAAAAACAATGAGCTCATCATTTTGACCAAACCGAATAAAATAATCACTATTTACAAGGGAAGAGTTAGACACAAGATTGGGTTTTAATGTGGAAATAATTCAGCCCCGCAAAAAAGAGACACTCTGAATTTGGACAAAAAATAAAAATTACATCAGTCTAGAAGGACTTCTCTTTCACTGACCGAGGAATAAAGTTTTACTTTTAGACATTATTAGTGATTATTTTCTTTTTAAAGAAAACATTTCTCTGGGAGAGGAGAGACAGCCAGGGCAACATTAATCGTCGCACTGTTGTTCAATATTTGTTTGTTTTACGAACGTAACTATATTGTATGATGTATATTATTATTTACAACAGAGAAACGCACAAGTACTTTTAAACAAATCGATTTATCCATTTTCTTTTCAATAGTACAATTTGAAGCGAAAAAAAAAACAATGAAGTTTATTTTTTAAAGATTGAATAAAAAAAAATATTTCTCATAAGTTGGTCAAAAAATATCAATAAATTGTCAATAAACAATTCAGAGATCCATTTAATGTTTTAAAATTTCATACAAAATATCTGGCCTAGACCTTGGGAGTTGAAAAAATATCGGGTCAAATTTTCCTCCACCAAAAAATTAACTGGAGAAATTTTTCTTAGGTCGGGCAAAAACATTTATTAAAATTAAAAATTTGAATAAAAAAGGTGAAAACTTCTATACTTGAAATCTCTAACAAAAACAAACTGTTTACAATTTTAATATTCGATAACAGATTTTTAAGATAAAGAAAGATATCTAATCTACTTTCAGTTCTAAAAAGACAACTAATTAGTCAGAAACTCTAATTAATTGCTTTTTAAAATTAAAATATAAGATATTTTCTTAATTTAATTAAGTTTAAACATCGGTTTAATTGTAGAATAGGGGCCGCTGTTTTCTTTCGCTGATTTCGCTTGGTATTCGCCCAAATTTTGGATGAAACTGATTGTTGGTCTTAATTATATTTTTGGTACGGAAATAAAATTCTTATTTACTTTTTAAAGTGTTGAGAATCTAACTTTAATTCCAGGTTTTAATCGCTGGCGGCCATGTTGGTTTTTATTGTTTTTTCCTTGTGCTAAAGATATTTTTTCCTTGGACTAAAGATATTTTTTACTGCTTTAACATTTTATTACACACAAAAAACAAACTTTAAACATTTTATTTACAAAAGCAAGTTTTAACAGAATTTAACGAATTTAAAAGCAAACATGAAAAGGTTAAAACATACTAGTCGTGAATTTAAGAATAACAAAATGTCACCGAAAAGACGACGGGTATAAATGTGGCATAAAAGTTCAATTTGATATATGCTAAAAAATAAATTAGAATTTTTTGTCAGGACAAAATGTACCATTTCACCCCAAATCGATTTTATCGAACATTTGGGGGAATACCGAGCGAAATGGGTGAGAAAATCCAACGGCCCCTATAGTATAATTGAACCTAAAATTCTTTATTTAAAAACACGAATGAAAAGAAAAATTGGCTTATTTATTCAATCAGCAATTAAAAAAAAGTTCAAATCTATAAGAAAATAACTTCAAAGACATCTGCCGCATTTAAAGACATTTGATGCCAAATTGTCTCCTGCCTTAAGAACACTGTCCTATCAAAAATGTAACACATAGATGTGAAAAAACCCGGAAAAGTTCGGTTTCTGTTTCCATGTGTAACTCTCTCGTTCTTTCTCCCTCTCTCTGACTTCCCCTCCCTCTTCCTCTCCCTCTCTCTCTCTCTCTCTCTCTCTCTCTCTCTCACTCATTGACTCCACCCACACAGGGGTTAATTGGCGACGCCACGTCTCATTCATCACGCTGTCATTTTTGACGCATGAGAGAGAGAGAGAGAGAGAGAGAGAGAGAAACAGAGAAAGAGAGAGAGATTTTAACTTTTTTATTGTTTTTTTTTGTCCCTCCCACAGCCAGAAAAGTTCCGTGACAATATTTATTTTAAAACATGATGAAATTAAAAGATAAGAGAATGATTATATATATATATATATATATATATATATATATATATATATATATATATATATATATATATATATATATATATATGTATATGTTGTGAAGTTAACAACTCAGCTTACATCATTTTTCATTTTTTTTTTGCTTAAATAAAACAATATTTTAAATAAACCTAATATTTGAAGCTAACCTAAAAAAATATAAAAACTTTTCATATTTTTCTTTAATCAGACATTTTTCCGACCATTGTGGGTGGCTAATAATAGAAATAAATATTGCAATTAAACGTAAAATTAACTTTTATTCCTCAGTTTGTTTGTTTTTCGAAAGTATCCGTTAAACTGGATAAGCACCAAAAGAATATACACTTTAAATAAACCCTTTTTTTTTAATAATTCACCGAACAGCAAAGACGTCAAAAAACAGAGAGAAAAAACAATCATGACAGACTGACAAAATGTTATGACAAAGTTATTAAGATTAAGCCTCCATTTCTTTGCGCATAAAGATACATTTGCCTGATTATTGAAGTTGGACAATTTGTTTATTAAATAAATAAAAAGTATCATGTGAAAATAGCAACATTCTACAGTTAAATTTTTACTTATTAGAGATTTTTATGGTATTATTGTTGATGACGGACCCTCATCTAAATCACGCCCACTCTCCAAAAAATTTAGATTACACGTTTGGGTTAGGCCATTAAGTATTGCCACTCTGAAAAACCTTGGTATGAAAAAAAATAACAAAGATTTTAGAATCTAGATACACGGAGCATAAGAAATAGTTTAGAAAGGGAAAAGAATGAGTGATTGACTCTCTGTTTGTCTTTCTGTCTGTGTGTCTGTCACCAGTTTATTTAATGCCTCTAAATTAAAGAAAATACAACGAACGAGTAACCATTTTATTTATAAATATTAAATTAAAAAAATACTTAAGCAAAGAATAATCCTATAATAATACACAAGTCAGTAATCTGCATTCGTTTAATGATTATAAATTTAAAAAATACAACGAACATAAGTAACCAATAATGTTTGTATAAATAAAAAATTATGCTATATGTATTATACATACATACTTCTATCCAGTCCAGCAGACTATCTAGTCTAAGAAAAGAAAAACAACATAACTTTCACTAATACACTTATGAACGGTATGAATCAACATATATCCTCCCCAAAGTTATATGAATTAAATAGTAGGGTAGACTGTACTCTGAAACCTTGATTGGGTAACTTACCTCCCCTATCTATAGTGCTGATTTTCGGAGTTTTTATTCACCAGAAAGATAGCAGTGTACTTTTTAAAAGGGCCTTAGTAATTATCTCATGTCAGCTAGTAAACATTTTGAATTCTTTCTCTTGCCCCCTCCCGACCTGCACTCACATGGTGTCAAAATCGTTCGTACCCCTAACTCAAATGTATTTCAACTTTCTTTAATCTTTCCAAAGAAATAGAACGTTAATATTTCCGCTCAAGTCACTGGGGTTGGGGAGGGGGGTGTAACGAATAAAACAATAACAAAAAAGATTGTTAAAAACATTACAATTAAATCGTCTTCCGCCTGAGCTCCCCCCCTCCCTCTCTCTACAAGAGATATAATTTTTAAAAATAATTCAGAGTAAACTCTGAGACTTTCTTTACTTTTCCTTTATATTGCTGAATAAAAAACTAATGTTTAAAAAAAAAAAATCAAATAATTTTGGAGCGAGGCGCTCGGAGCGATAAAACCACGGCTCTTTAGTCCCAAATGGAGTTGCTCCCGCTCAACTCCCGCTGAATATAAAATGAGCCCTCCTCTCCTTCGCTCCAGCAAAAAGGAGCGTGCTCCTGGAGCGCGCTCCTTTTTGGAGGGCTCCGTAAAGCTATATATATATATATATATATATATATATATATATATATATATCCAGCTATTACGGAAAATAGAACATCTTAATATATAATTATATACCACTATACATATCATGGACGGCGGCACCGGGGGGGGGGGGGGCAGGGGCAGGGGGCAGGAGGCAGGGGGGATCAAGTCCCCCCCCCTCACACACACTTTTTGACTTGGCCCTCCCACTTTACGGTCATCAATAATGAAGTTATATATGCATGTGTTTAACCGTCCCCCCCCCCACACACACTTTTTAGGAGAGCCCTCCCACTTTTATAACTGTCCCGCCGGTCCTGCATATGACGTTCTTCACCTCGTTCTAGCGAGTTTGTTGTTTTTCATCATTCGTCCACTTGTGCAATAAAAAACGTCTTGATATTCATCACTCTTCACCAGCGTTTCTAACGCTGTTTCCGTTCAAATTCGAGCGCTTAAAACAACAGCGAAAAGCTCAATGTTTGACGTTCTTTACCTCAGTCTAATCGGATGTTTTTTTTCTACATATTTCGTTCACTTGTGCAACACCAAACATTATTGGTATTTATCACTCATCACCAGACTTTCTAGCGGATACTTATTTTCAACTTTCGAACACAAAAACATCAGAATTTGATGCTCTTCAAATCGTTTCTAACGTTTGTTGTTGTTTTTTACCTCATTCGTTTATTGCTGTTTTTTGCTTGTTTTTTTTTTCAATTATTTATTTCAACTTTCGATCACTAAAAACTCCAATATAAACTTGCGGTTAAAGTGACTACTTGTCTGTCACCAAGTTCATAGTTACCGATACTCAGGGAGTGGTTGTCGTGTCGCAGAAGCTTTGGTCACTATAGTCTTGTTGCTGTGCTGGTATTTTTTGAGTATGCAATCTTTATGTAGACACCAACTATATGTGCAGGTTGCTGCATCATACACTTCTTGAGGCTTACAGCGGGGGGGGGACTAAAGCTAACAGGCTAAGCTTGCAATTTAGTAACCAGAAAAAAAATTAGTAACGGGAAAGAAAAGAAAAGAATAAAGAGTAGAAAGGGGGTCCAAAGGAAGACTAATTCAGAACTCAGGGAATCAATATATATCAAGATATATCTAGACACCGGCTGATTCCGTGAATTCTGAATTAGTCTTCCTTTGGACCCCCTTTCTACTCTTTATTCTTTTCTTTTCTTTCCCGTTATTAATTTTTTTTTCTATGTATTTATCTTTGACTCTATACATATTTACATATCTTCCCTCTCTACATGAACCCTACCACTATATATATTTCTCATCATTTATAGACTTTCTCGTCTTTTGTCATTTTTACATTTTTTTCGTTCGCTCTTGACAAAGCCCATATAACATTTGGGCGAAACGTTCAGCTTTTTAGGTCTTCCGCTTATTCCATTTTAATTTCATACCGTCGGATTATTTTATCCTTTCATCTATTCATCTATATATATATATATATATATATATATATATATATATATATATATATATATATATATATATATATATATATATATATATATATATATATATATATATATATATATATATATATATATATATATATATTCTTGTGTATGTATGAATCTGATTACAACAATAATAATGCTATACAAAACGGTTCACAAAATTACATATAAACTCGAAAATTATATATATATATATATATATATATATATATATATATATATATATATATATATATATATATATATATATATATATATACACACACAATTATACCCCCTTTCATGAGTATATAAATAGAGTAACTGATTTTCAAGAACTTTTGAGAATAAGTTATTTTTCTGAAAGCCTTGTTCCACCTGCACCCTATATTCATGGACCTTCGATTCACATACACGTTCTCTCTGCATCTTCATCTTCAATGATTTTCGGTTCTTTGTTAATATTGTGTTGGGAATTATCCCACAGTCCGTAACAACTTGTCACTCTGGCTACAAGGAATGCCACCTGTTTTTACAAGTGAGCGATCACTGGCAATGGCTTGTGTGAAAACTCCTAGTGAGTAAGAAATAATATTTTTTCTTGCTTTTGTCATTTGATTGGAATTGAACTTCTCCATAATTAGATCTTAATCTCCCTGATGGTATATGTTTTAGATACGACCAATCATCTCTATATGGGGCTCTGTACGTCCGTTTCTTTAAGTTTGAAATAGCATTTTCGTTGGTTTTAAACACTTACATTCGAAATAACATGCTGATGGACGGAAAGAGACTTTTGTAGAGATGATTTGATGAATCTAAAAATACTATTTCAAATTTACGTATGACAGACCAAATAAAATTCTATTGAAAATTTCAGTATGACAGAGCAAAGACAATGCTATTTCAAACTTAATTATGACAAACCAAAGAAATTGGTAATGAAAATTTCAGTATGACAGACCAAAGAAAATGCTATTTCAAATTTCAGTATTACAGACCAAAGAAAATGCTATTTCAAATTTACGTATGACAGACCAAAGAAAATGCTATTTCAAATTTCAGTATTACAGACCAAAGAAAATGCTATTTCAAATTTACGTATGACAGACCAAAGAAAATGCTATTGAAAATTTCAGTATTACAGACCAAAGAAAATGCTATTTCAAATTTATGCATGACAGACCAAAGAAAATTCTATTTCAAATTCAGTATGACAGACCCCAAAAATGGTATTGAAAATTTCAGTATGACAGACCAAAGAAAATGCTATTTCAAAACTAAGCATGAGAGACAAATTAAAATACTATTTTAAACTTAAGTATGACAGGCGAATGAAAATGCTATTTTGAATTTAAGCAAGAAAATGCTATTTTAAACTTGTGTTCGAAACCAACGAAAATACTATTTCAATCTTAAATGTTTGAGACAAATGAAAATGCTATTTCAAACTTAAGTGTTTGAAACGAACCAAAATGCTATTTTAAACTTAAATGTTAGACCAACGAAATGAAAATGCTATTTCAAATTTAAGCTTGCATCAGACTGCTGACCGGACGGACAGAGACCCATATATAGATACTTGGTCGTATCTAAAACATATACCATTAAGAAGATCAAGATCTAATTGTTTCCATGGAGAAATCCAATTCCAATCAAATGACAAAACCAACAAAATTCAAAACAATTTCTAAAAAGAAACAAGACATAATTTTCAATCATGGCCAAATTCAAATCCCAGCAAATGACACAAACACATTAAAATTTAAACTACCTAAACGAGTGTGACTTAATTAAGGAAACAGCTCAACAAGAAAACATTGCCTCAATACATTTAATTCTGAGTCTCGTTCAACGATCCCAGATAGAAACCAATTTGAACAGACACCTTTGAAGATAGCCTAACGCAATAGTGTAGCCAGTAAGTGAGCGGGGGGGGGGGGGGGTAACATCATCTACATAATAAAGATATCGGCTGGTTGTTGGTTATTCCATTAAATTGTATCATTTTAAATTAACTTTTTTATTTAAAGTATGTTATAAATTTAAAGAATGTTATTCAATTAATTTAATGACCAAACGATCCCATAATTCAATTAAACTTTGTTGAAGATATGAGATTATTGAATCAAAGAAAGACAAAGTCTATCTATACATAAAGTAATTAATTTTTATTACGAACTCTTTATCTTTCGTCGTCTCTAACAATATGTCTATACTAAATTAAAATATTTTCGTTTATTTTAAATCCAATATACATGATACCGGATAGATAATTTAAGACGCTAATATACTGTTAAATATCCAGGTCGAGTGTACCGAATATGTCATCTGGCAGGAGTAGACGCACTTGACACGAACACGTACCTGGTCGAAAATAAACAACATAACATGATTGATTGTCGAAAAAAACTGTTGATTGAAGTCAAGCCACCTGATCACGAGAAACAAGCACAGTAGATTGTTATAAATAAAATAATTGTTGACTGAAACCACCTGCAAAGGTTAGCGGCAGAAGGAAATATCTAGTAACTGAATAAACGCTATGGAAGCGTGGCTACATTGACAGTGACGCCCGACAGTAAACGTTTGCAGGTGGAGGTTTGGGTGTCACAAATTTTCATATAATATCAACCGAAATTGATATCGTAAGTCGATTGGCGATTTGGGTCCAAGACAACCATCCCGTCGTTTCTGTGCGTGCGTTCTCCTTTCTCACTGCCCTCCACTCGTTCGCCGCCACCTACAATAAAGATATACCATATATTTTTGTACATCAGTATTTAAGCAACATTCTTGAAGCTCAGCAGAAGTACAACAATACGTCACCAAAGCAACAACAAAAAAAAATAGGAATAGGCTATTCTGCCGGGACCGGCAAAATAACGACCCCCTCGTTATTTTGCCGGCTCATGTTTAGTTAACCTTACTGTTACAGTGAAGATTTCACGAGTCAACATTTTAAAGTTTTATTTCAACATTTTTCCAATAAAAAATTAAAAAAATTAAACGAAGATAATGAAACTGAAAAATAAACAAATCTTTAATAATTATGCTTTTGTGTCTATCTACTCATCGTAAAAACGATCATTTTTATTTCACCATTTTTCAAATAAAAAAGAAATAATTAAACGAAGATAATGAAACGCGGTTGGTCTTGGTCTTTTGGCTAAGATCAAAGTGTAGTATCTGTTCCTATGGATACTACACCCCATAGACTGGTATTGTCTTGGCCTTCGGGGCTTGATTTACGCCGGTAAGTTTATTGCTTACTGCCTGAGGCGCCCCTACCGGGGAATGCCGACGGGGCTGCCCAGGCAAATTTTAATGGCCAGGATGCTCACCTTCTCGGCCGCTGGCTTTTCAAGCCCCACTTTCCCGACCCGACCTTGGGTCACATCTTACTTGTGGGAGTAAGATAAAACTGGCCTTGAGAGGAGGTAAATAAATACTCGACGTAAAAAAGATAATTTTTATTTCAACATTTTTCCAATAAAAAAGAAATATTTTTTAAATTGGATAACTAATTATTTAATAATGTAACATTTTATAAGATGAATAATTTTATAAGATGAATAATTTTATAAGATGAATAATTTTATAAGATGAATAATTTTATAAGATGAATAATTTTATAAGATGAATAGTCAACAGTGATTTTTTTTTTAATAATTTAAAACTTTATAAAAACGAGTGAAATGATGAGAAATAGTCCAAACATTTATCTTAAAAGATAGTGAAAAATCAGTTTTAAAATTACTGTTTAGACTGTTTATAAAACTAAAATTATAAAAATTATATCTAATTTAATTTCTTTAGGGATTTATCTGTAATTATTTTAATAATCAGATTTCTTAACAAGAGTTATTTATTTTTATATCAATGAATGAAAACTATTTTTTTTCTTAAATAACTAAAACATTTTTTATCCGACGCAAATTACTTCTAAATCCGACTAAAGAATCTAATTGTCTGTAATATTTTCGTTCATTTAATTGATTTTTATTTTTAATGTTTTTTGTATTAAAAGCAGATATTTCTTTTATATTCAAAAAATTAAAATAACCGACAGAATAACAACTGATGATGACGATGAAAATAAATTGTTATTAAATATTTATCCTTATTTATTTCATTACCCTCTCTTTCACAAGGCGATAACAGTTACGTTAAAATAACATAAGCCGGCAGAATAACGAGGGTGTCGTTATTTTGCAGGGACCGGCAAAATAGCCTTTTCCAAAAAACACGCCCCTCAAACAGAACCAACGAAACTGTTATTTCAAACTTGTATTCGAGACCAACAAAAATACTATTTCAATCTTAAATGTTAGACCAACGAAAATTCTATTTCAAACTTAAGTGTTTAAAACGAACCAAAATGTTATTTTAAACTTAAATGTTAGACCAACGAAAATGCTATTTCAAATTTAAGTGTTTGACACAAATGAAAATTCTATTTCAAATGTAAGTGTTCAAAACTAACGAAAATACTATTTCAATCTTAAATGTTTGAGACAAACGAAAATTCTATTTCAAATTTAAGTGTTTAAAACTAACGAAAATGTTATTTCAAACTTAAGCTGCTGACCGGACGGACAGAGACCCATATTTAGATACTTGGTCGTATCTAAAACATATACCATTTAGAAGATCAAGATCTAATTGTTTCATGGAGAAATCCAATTCCGATCAAATGACAAAACCAACAAAATTCAAAACAACTTCCAAAAAGAAACAAGACATAATTTGCAATCATGGCCAAATTCAAATCCCAGCAAATGACACAAACACATTAAAATTTAAACTACCTAAACGAGTGTGACTTAATTAAGGAAACAGCTCAACAAGAAAACATTGCCTCAATACATTTAATTCTGAGTCTCGTTCAACGATTCTATCTGTGGATGACTATATAAGGCCCCTTCTTTTGTCGAGCATTATCGTTGGTTGATGCCTCCTGCTGCTTCTTAGCGTAATGCAAAGCTCTTTGTAAATAAACAAATTGAGCACATTTTTATCAATACCAGTTTAGCTACGATTTCTTCATTATTTGGGGGAGGTATTTTGTACTGAATTCAACAGAATAAAAGGAGTGAAAAATAACAAAAACAAATATATGTTACCAAAGGCAAGATAAGTTATTCTTCTACCTCCCTGGATAAGTTTTTTTGTGTGTTTTAAGTTATTTTAAAGCATTTTTTATACTTCAATGAAAAGTAGTGTCGATAACATCCTGTTAGAATAGAAAAAAATCGTGTAGGGGTGACCATGTAAGGCCCGAGAATCGCCCCAAAATCAGAAATTAAACAAAAATAGAGCTAATAGCTGTCACTAATCGGGCGGAAAGTTTATGTTTAACCGAACTGTATATTTTATTAGCTGTATTTTGTTTAATTTCCGATTTTGGGGCGATTCTCGGGGTACACCAGCATTTATGTAATGTTACTTAGAAGAACGGCTATTGAGGACAACCTGGATCTTTCTTTTTGTTAGGAAGGATTTAATTACATTAAATACTTATCCAGTGATACCATATGAGTGAAGTTTTAGGAGAAGCCCTTCATGCCAGACCTTGTCAAAAGCCTTGGATATATAAAGCGCTATAACCGTAGCTTCACCTGCCTTGTCCAGTGTATGGTATATGTGTTCAGAGATGACCGTTAGGATATCTGCAGTAAATCGTGCTTGTCTAAATCTGTATTGATGATCAGAAAGAAGTTTAGCATTAACTAGGTGCCGAACTATTGCTAGATTGATTAATGATTCAAAGATTTTAGCAAAAATCTGGAGTAGACTGATTGGGCGGTAGTTTAGAGGATCAGTTCTATCTTCAGAATTCTTGAAGACTGGTACCACAGAGGCAATTTTCCAACTATCAGGGAAACAAGATTCAGCAAGTCATTTGTTGTATAGTTTGGAGAGTACAGGGGCCAGCTCAGCAGAGCATTTCTTTATTACTATTACTGGTATAAGATCAGGCCCACAGGCTTTGGAGGTGTCAAGGTTTTTTATGATGTCTCTGACTTGAGATGGGGTAATGACCAGGTTCTCAAGTGTGGCTTCAGTCTGCAATGGGAATTCAGGGAGGGGGTGGTTTGCTGAGTCCAAAGTGGAGTTTAAGGTGAAATGCTGGGCAAGTATTTCAGCCTTATCAGTTGCCGTGCAAACAACATCGTTGTGATTGATAGCAGGGGAATTGTCGATTGTCCATTGTTTATCACACTATTGTAGATTTTCCAGAAATCACAAGTAGCTAGTTTGTGTGACTGAATGCGTTTTTGGTTATCTCTGTATACTTTCTCTTTGCTTCATCTATCGCTACTTTGCAATCATTTCTTGCCTCTATAAATTTTTGTCTATTCGCAGTTGACTTATGGCGACCGAATTTTCGGAATGCCTTCTGCCTCTCAGCAATAGCAGCTGCACATTCTGAGGTGAATTATTGAGGAGAGTGGGGTTCGCTGAAGACTTTTCACGTGGGAACATAAGCATCAATGCCTGCTTTGACCCATTCGGTTTGCTCATTTGCACATTGATCACTAGGGAGTGAGAAGGTTACACCCCATGGGGCGTCGCTGGTGTGATCCCTGAGAGATTCAAAATCAGCTTGCTCATAGTTTCTTGTCGTTTTGAGCAACGGCTCATCAGCTTTTGGACGAGTTTTTAAGGTGATAAGTATCATTACCACAATGTGATCAGAGTTTCCGAGCGGGCTATGGGCATTCGCCACACAAGCCTCGGATAGTGAGGTCAAGAACAGGTCAAGAAGTGAGGCTTGCTGGTCCGCACGATCAGGAAGGCGGGTCGGAAAAGTGACAGCCTGTGGGAGGTCATGAGCTGAGGAGAAATTAAACGTAGAGTTCCCAGCTGCATCAGTATGCTAGAGAATCCCAACCAGTCACGGTGGTGTGCATTAAAATCCCCAAATACATGTATTTGAACATTCGATTTAAGTGAGAGTGCTCTATCTAAGCTTTCAGAGACAGAGTCAAGCAGGGTACAGCCCTGGGTCGAAGGAGAACGGTATAAGAAATATAAATAACTAACTCTGTGATGTAAAGTCAATCTAAAGCACATGTAGGCTTGGTCATCTGATTCTAAACTATGTTCTCTAGTCAGGGGGAGGGTGTTCCGAACATGAACTCCTAACCCATGCATATGTTTGTCAGAGTCCTTACGGTAAAGTGGAAGGTAATCAGTCATGTCAAAGTGGTGAGAGGAGATTGAGGATTGAAGGTTCGTTTCACTTAGTACTACGATATCTGGGGAGTTTGTCAGGAGAACAGTTTCTATGTCGTTAATGTTGGTTCTAAGTCCCTGGATATTTGTGAATGCGAGTCTCAAGGGTGGAGGCGAAGATGTTTTTTGTTGGGTGTCTGGTGTAGGTTTGTTTTTTTAATTTTGTAAATTCATGTTTGTTTTGAGATAGAGTGGGGAGGGCAAAGTGAGTGCTTGTTTGGTGCCAATAAGCTCACACAACCAGTCCATTAGTCGTGACTTGGTGCATGAGGGTTGTGGCCTCGGGAAAGCCCATCAGGGATAACTGTAGGGTTCCTTTCCATGCGCGACATGGTACATACAGTTATCCACGATAGTGTGCAACTGTTGATGGAGCAGCCATTCTTAGCGCTACCTAAGAGTTAGGGCTCCTAACTACCAGTCGGAAACAGCAGCCAGACAAGCTGTCTAACCTGTACCCTCAACCTGTAAGAATAAGAGCGACCTAGACTAGTCATGTAGGACTTAGTGACAATAAATTTCTCCAAGTTGCACAGATAGAGAGAAAGAGAGACGGCGTTCATTGCCCTAGTCAGGAAACAAGGCCAAGCACTAGGCGTCTTTAGAGGCGCCCCAGTGCTTGTACCTCTACGCCTGGCTAATAGACAAAGAAGAAGTGCGAAAGCTAGGCGATAGGCAGAGCCCGTCTACTCCTTAAGCAATGATAGGTTTGCAAACCGAATACTTTGTTTGAGATTCCAGCTCTAGGAAGGTTGTCGATCAAAACAAAGGAGACCTCCCTCCCCAACGGTTTGCTGCCAAGACGTAAGTGGTTAAGGGGGTCTTCCACGGATTTCTCACCTACTTCCTGAAACGCAAGTAGTTTTTTCATATCGGAAAGTTTGTGATTTTTGCAGTGTCCTCTTGGACATCAGTTGCTACACATAATTCTTGTCCTGTCAGAAAGGCAGTTTTTTTCTGCCTCTCTTTTCTGAGTTGTAGGGGGAGTGGAAGTGGCATATCTTCCATTGGGAAATGGGAAGGGGTGCTTTGTGATAGTGGTGAAGCGGGAGAAGGCTGTTTTGCAGGGGATGTAGGGGGAGTACTTTTGGAGAGGAGTCTGGCTTGGAAATTTGTTGTGGGGCTTAAGGGAATCAGCTTGTATTCTCTGTCTTTTATGGGACCTGTGATTGGTGGGAGTCGAACGAATTTTGTCTGCGCAGGAGTGGAGGTGGATGATTTTTTTTGTTTTAGGGGAGGGCTGATAGCTTTAATTTTTGGAGAGGGGCATTTGACTGGTGACTGAGAGTTTGATTGCTGAGGGTTTTTTGATTCACTTTTTCTTTGTCCATTTTTTCTTCAACTCCCTCACTTCAACATATTTATCTTTTCCAGGATCCTTCCTTAACATCTCCTCTTCGTTCATTTGCTCTAAGGATACACGACCCAGCACCCCCCCCCCCCCCGGAACCAAAATCCATTCATTCCTTTCTTTGTCTTTACTGAGATCAGGGAGTACCGGGAATTCTCATCAGATGTTTCTGATGGGGTGAATTTACTAGCATCCCCACTCTTTGCTGGTTCACTCTTGTTTTCGTAGTAGTGGGTTTTGTGGTAGTAGTAGTAGTGGGTTTTCTTTGCGGGCAATCAATAGTGAGATGCCCTATTTGTTCGCATGTCCAACAAACGGGTCTTCTCCCAGCTACAATTATTGGTAATTTCTCCTCACCAACCTGCATATGATAAGGCATGTTATCAAAAGCAGACTTATCAAGGAGGATCTCAAAGTTCCATGTTCCTGGGTATTCGTTACAGTTAACTGAAGTTATTTCCCCATATCTTAGTAGAAAAGCACCAAGATATTCACCGTCGACATGGAAAGGTACATTAAAGATTGAGGCTGCCGTTCGTCTTTTTCCCATATACTTCATTCTCAGGATATAGTCCTGGGTAATTACCTCGGTTTGAGACAGTTTTGAAAATGTTTCTTCATTTGGGAATAAAGTATTCCAGGTGTTGAATCCTTTACAACGAATAATTCGTTGTGGCTTATATCCGACTGTCGCTAAAAGTTTGCAAATTAGTTCTGCATTCCGTCACGTTTATAATGATTTTAGGGGGATTGCTCCATTCAGAACCTTCAGGTCCCTTCTTTTGTTCTTCAACAATATCGATTACGTCGGTCGGCATCGGGCTACTTATAGCCGTCGCCATTAGTTATCAAATAATTGATAACAGGAAAGAGAATTAAAGATATAAAAAAATTAAAAATTAAAAATTAAAAAATCCCACGAAAAACAACGTGGCAAAAATCCAACTTCAAAAAGTTCAGCAACAACAACAACAACAACAACAACAATAACAATAACGGTAAAATATCAACAACAACAACAACAACAATAACAATAACGGTAAAATATCAACAACAACAACAACAGGTAACAATCCAAATAACAATTGAGAAATAATAAGTACAAACGCTTTCAGTGAGAAGCTTAATGCTTTCAGTATTTATTGAGAATGGACGAGTCCAAATGTTCGTCATAGGTACAGCACCATAACAGTTTCTAAATAATAACATTATGATTTCAGCACGTAAACTGTCCGTAAACTGCAGAAGTACCTTTTCCCCTCACAAGTAAGTACTTTATAAAGGTTTCTTGCAATATTAATTGCACAACTATTAGAGACGAGTTGAGATGGAAACTGCCTTTGACTGCCCGACGAGATTTGTTTCACTTCACCTGGAGAAGTGAACGCTTCTAGCCCCAAACACAAAAAACTTATCTGCCGACTGTCAGTTAACTTAGCAAGGCAAAGTTAGAATTTAAAACCCAGTCCAGAAACACCAGAGGTATTAGCCCCCAATTAACGAACGACTTCTATTCTTGCAACTACAAGTTTTACTGATAATATATTCTTATTTTTATATTAAGAATATCTCGCCATGTTATCTGTTCTGTTCTTAGTTTAATATATTTCTCATCCTTCAGTTTACGTTCATTTTCTTTGATCAAAACCGGACCCTGACTTCAGATCAATCAACACAACGTGGGAGGAGTGGAACTGGGTCAACGAAAACGCTACGACATCACCAAACTTCTTCAGGGAAGCAGAAACTCTTTGTCAACTCTGGCAACCTGAAAATTTGGCTAAAATCGGCAACACCACATCAACCACCGCAAGCAATATTATCCCCATGGGGTGAGGTGTACGTTTAGTAATCTGTTATCAGGTTTTAATCCCTAAAGTGATAAGGAATAATGGTGATGAGGATTAAAATGTTTTAACCAAAAAACTTGGATTTTCTTTTCTTATATTTGAGCTTATATTTGGGCGTTTATCAACTATTTTATTATACATAGTAAAAAGAAATACCATTGAGCTTGCGGCCCTTTTTTGTGTGACTTTAGAGAATAAAATTAGGGGTCGAATATCAGGCTGTGAGTCAGAGTTGACTTTGTAACTGGGTCCGAATCCTTCGACCGGCAAGAATTAACATCTCCTACACTAAAGATTGCATAAGCATGAAACACCGGTGGCTGTAGGTAATAATAAAAATATTTATTTTAAAAATATTGTTATCGCCCTTTCAAATAAAAGGATTGGGTCTCTAGAAGAATTAAATAATAAGCAGTCACATCAGGTGTAATGCGATGTTCCAGCCCTCTGTTGTTGTTTAACACTGTCTGACTTAGTTTAATGTATATGTCTGCTGATTCGACATTTATAGAGTTTAAATTCTCTTCATTTCCATGTTAATTGTTGGTCGAAAGTGAGAATATAATGCTGCGAGTCAGAGGTGACTTTGCAACTAGGTGTGAATCCTTCGACCAGCAAGAATTAACATCTAATACACTGAAAATTGCATAAGCATCAAACACACTGGTATCTGTAGGTGAAAATAAATATTTATTTTAAAAATGTTATATATATATATATATATATATATATATATATATATATATATATAAAGGTTTAAAAAATATGTCTAAATACCCTTTCTAATTCAAATTGGCGCAACCTCGCCTTCAGACATAACGTGATTTTCTGACCCAGAAGTCCATTACCATCGGACGATGAAAAAAAAGAAGAAAAAAAAAAGAAAAACACTCTTTGACAAGGAGAATTGTAATTCTCGAAAGCTAAGATTAAAATAAATTTTATTCATTTTAACACCACCATTGTTATGGTTTAAAATATATATATATATATATATATATATATAAATGAAATTTTTTTTCATTCATCACACTTATATTATCATCAAAACAGCTTGCTGTTATTTAAATCAATAATACATAACATTTTGAAATACTGTATATGTATTACAGGTGAAAGACCCAAACATCTATTTGAAGGCCAAATTTGCATAACTATTTAGACAGTTTATAATAAATTATTTTTTTGTATTATTAATTTGTAATTTTATTCTCCTATTTTGATCTCTCTCTCTCTCTCTCTCTCTCTCTCTCTCTCTCTCTATATATATATATATATATATATATATATATATATATATATATATATATATATATATATATAAATTCAGAAAATGAATGATGAAAATAAAAAGTTGTACAAATACAATATTTATTAAAACATCAGATGTTCAAAAGCAAGGAGTCTCATTATCCTTAGTCCATGGATTTTCAAAGAAAAATTCTTTTCATCAGAGGATAAAAATAGTAAGCATTTTAGTTGATGGTGATTGTCCTAACTTAATAATCCTTTTAGCCAATAAAGTTTTGTATATATATATATATATATATATATATATATATATATATATATATATATATATATGTATTAATTTTCAAGTTTGATGTTACCGGTAATATTTAGATTACCGATTTTTATCCTATGATGAAAAGAATAAATATATATATATATATATATATATATATATATATATATATATATATATAATTTATTTTTATGCGTACATAAAAGTAATCCATGGACACGTGTTTCTGGCTCACAGCATGACTAACTTAGACAGAGATCGTACCTTCGATATTGATGTCTATAGTCCAGCGTTCTACCACTGGACCAAGACGCTCTATCTAGAAATATGTACGATTTTTATCACCTAAATATTTAATGTATTTTTATGTAATTATTTTTATTGGTGATTGTAGCGTTTGCTATTATTTTGCTTACTATTATTTCGATTGTCTCACTTTCAGCAGTCTGGTAACTCTCGTCCTTACATTCCGTAATGCTTCTGACAAAGGGAGAAGAATTGCTGTTTTATGGGTCGGAATCTATTCATCTAACACTTATCGTTAGCTATTTTTTTTTTTACCTTAAAGCAGTATTTCTTTTAGCTCCTTACATCAAGTGGCCTCATGCCTTGTCTGGAGCGATTTCAATAAAAAAAAATTAATTCAGATAACTACTATTCAAAATATTAAATTCATTTTCCATAAAAAAAATTAATTCAGATAACTACTATTCAAAATATTAAATTAATTTTCCATAAAAAAATTAATTCAGATAACTACTATTCAAAATATTAAATTAATTTTCCATAAAAAAAATTAATTCAGATAACTACTATTCAAAATATTAAATTCATTTTCCATAAAAAAAATTTAATTCAGATTACTACTATTCAAAATATTAAATTCATTTTCCATAAAAAAAATTTAATTCAGATTACTACTATTCAAAATATTAAATTCATTTTCCATAAAAAATTTAATTCAGATTACTACTATTCAAAATATTAAATTCATTTTCCATAAAAAAATTAATTCAGATAACTACTATTCAAAATATTAAATTAATTTTCCATAAAAAAAATTAATTCAGATTACTACTATTCGAAATATTAAATTCATTTTCCATAAAAAAATTAATTCAGATAACTACTATTCAAAATATTAAATTCATTTTCCATGAAAAAAATTAATTCAGATAACTACTATTCAAAATATTAAATTAATTTTCCATAAAAAAAATTAATTCAGATAACTACTATTCAAAATATTAAATTAATTTTCCATAAAAAAAATTTATTCAAATAACTACTATTCAAAATATTAAATTCATTTTCCATAAAAATTTTTTAATTCAGATTACTACTATTCAAAATATTATATTAATTTTCTCTATACCTTACTTGAGACTTTTTTTTTTACAAATTTGGTATTAAGTTTAATCTAAAAATATTTTTTATTTCTACTATCATAAAAGTCATGTCGTTGAGAGATTACCACTTAGACGGGTGCTTAATTCAGCTAGTGTGAAATAAAAAAAATTTTAAAACTTTGGTAGGGTGTGTAGTAAAACTTTTTAAGAGTAGGAAGCTAAATAATGCTAAGAGGGGGGGGGGGGCAAAGGGCACCGGAAGTTTGTCTGGTGGCCATGGTAACAAAGAGAAGATGAGGAACAGGAAGAGGGAGTGCAATACTCTCCCTATTGGTCACATGAGGACAACATTTACGCTTTACAGTCAGTGCGAAGTGACCGTTATATTTTTGAGAAGAAAAAAGTGTACTTTTCCTGTTCTACTTGCAGA
>OY744550.1:38227422-38242422 GCA_963556195.1 Sepiola atlantica
ACTATTATGGCATGTGTTCTTCAGAATTGTCTGATCTATTCCCTGCTTCCTTTGTTTCAGCTCTTTTGACTCGTTGGTCTAGTGGTCTTCATCCACATGTAAACACTCACTATAAACATGAGCCGGCCCCCAAAACAGCAAGTTCTAAGATTCCGTGAGCGATGTTTCTGACATAAGGCGAAGAATTTCTGTTTCAATCTAATTAACCCTTATCCCCTAGTGTGTTTGCCTTGATAAGTGGTGACTGATTAGTAAAAAAAATGAGTTACTTGTGAAATCAGCTGATGCGGTTCCCAGGTGGTTTGTGAAGTTAGTGGTGAATATTCAATTTTAAATTAAACCCTATGCGATACACTTTCTGATCATATTAATTTCTTGAGCATAGGAAAATAAATGCATTAAGGATTGATGTAAATGTGAAAAAGTAAAATGGTCAACCATAGTCGAGAGCAACCCGAAGGCTCCTTTTTCATTGTCTACTATATCGATATGCCTTTCCCAGGATTACTCCACTTACCCTTGATCCTCACCCTACAATGTTGAGCGTTTAGCAAGGGGACATCAAGTACCATTTTATAAGTCTTTGGTATGAGTCGACCAAGGATTGAACCCTGATCTCCCGAACCATTAGCGAGCACTTTTACCATTATGACAAATGGGTCGCTGAAAAAGTAAAATAATTTAAATATCTTTTACAATTAAATAGAACATTATCGATAGTTTATTTTTTCTCACGTAATCTTGTGTGCTCCATATCTTTGTTTTTGGTGATATGTGCTCGTGAGCCAGCAAAGTAGATTCGTCATCTTTTCCGTCCGTAACTTTCTGTCCATTACCATTTTTGGATGCAAAATTTTGATGACTCAGCATGAATTATCATTAAACTCTGTTTTATAGCTTAAGTTCTAAGGAAGTTTTACACACAAAAAATATCTCATTACCTTAAAAAGAAAATGTCAGTTAAACATTTTTCCATCGATGATATTAAAATAAATCCTGTCAACATGTTTACTTTAATTTTTCTGTTTCTCCATAAGAAAGAAAACACAATATCATTGAAGATTTTGTGTTTGTTGACTTAGTGGTTCCAAGATCCTCATCTGACATTAGCAGAATAGAAATAGTAACTTCTGCATTTGGACGTCTAAAAGAAAATGTATGGAGCCGGAAGGACATATCAACACCTCTGAAAGTAATACTTTATAATGCATTGATAGTTTCTATTACTGAATATCAGAGGTGACGGTGGCTAAGTAGTTAACGACACGGACTGGGTGTGCCAAGTTCGAATCCAGTTCGTTCCACAGAAACACTTTAACTTAGGATGTTGGCAACTTTCACGTGGTCGCTTTTGTAAGTACCCAATGTCTTTCTAGAAAGAATTCTAACAAGAAAGATATCAGGGAAACCAATGCCAACAATAAAATCATCCGATTCATAGAAAATAAATGAATGTATTGCTGTATATGCAAGTGAAACATGAACTAAACTAGCAGAGTGTGAAAGGAAGCTCAATGTCTGTGAAATTAAATGTCTAAGAAGAATCCATGAAGTAATTTTGTGAGATAGATTAAGAAATTCAGATCCATCAACAACGTTAATCGAAAAAAGAGATTAACGTGGTTTGGACATGTTTCCCGCCTACCAGACTCCAGCTATGTAAAAAAATCATATCAAGAAGATTTCATATCAAGAAAGATCAAGAGGACGGCTACCAAAGAAATGGGCTGACCAGATAAGGCTTGAGACTGGCATGCCATCCCTGACAGCTGATAAACTGGCCCTGATAAGTGGTGGAATTTTATTTTGAAGCATGTGGCGAAGCTCTCCAGAGTATGCAAATAAATAAAGTCATGTAAGTCAAGTTCTTCAAAAATAATTGTGAGAATGGTAAAAATGGCTAACGGAAAAAATGGTTAACGGAAAAATTACAAAATAGAAAAAAATGGTCCTTTTTCATCGCCAGCGTTCAGATCCTTATTTTGCTCCAGCAAGAATAAATGGCTCTCTCCTTGGGGAGGCCTCTTATTTTGATAAGCTCCTAGGACTTATCTTCACTACAGATCTAAAATTTAATCTGTTGCTAAGATTGCTAGAAAAATTGTTGGATCATTCTATTGCTCCAGAAAGTACCTGACTCCTGATGCAATCTTCTACCTGTATAAGAGTCAGATACGTTCCAAGATGGAGAACTGCTGCCACATCTGGGGAGGTGCTACTCAGAACACTCTTTTGTGCCTTGACTTTGCAATCTAGTGGGGATGACCTGTTCCGTGTTCTACAGCCTGTTTCTTACAGAAAAGACGTTGTTAGTCTTTTTCTACTCTATCGTTATTTTCATGGAAGGTGCTCGACTGAGCTCCAATCTCTGGTTCATACTTGTAAGACATTCACAATAAGAACTCGTCCTTCTACCACAATTGAAAAAATGTTCCTTTCTTCTTCTGTCTGCCTAACATCAAACGGAATTTCCATGAACAGCGTTTATTTTCAAGAACCTCTTGTCTGTGGAACATTAACATGGACTGCTTCTCTGCAGACTACAACATGGTCGTTTTCAAATGCGATGTCAACAAATATTTGCCATAATGCGTCCCCACAAGTAATCAAACTTTGTTCCTTCCATTTATCATTTTAAATCCTTTCCTAATATTCTTCATCATTCAGCATGGACGTTAAACCGAATATGATGAATCAACTGACAATCCATACCATGGAGAAATCAAAGTCAGGCATATTTCGATAATCATTACTATTACTGACATAAATTATTTTAAAGGAAATACAATTGGGAAATTAGTCAAAAACAATTTATTTGGCTTTACCTATTATTTGTGACCTATTTGCGTTAAAATTTTATATTTAATAGAAGTTATAAACCTTTAAAGTTTGTGTAAATACCGATTCTGAGCAAAGTAGCCATCTTGTTTATCATTAGTAAAGAAAAAAAGACGGAAAATGTCCGTAATTGACTGGCTATTCAGAATAAAATATTGATTTTGTAGGACATGTCGATATCTAACTTCGAGAATCCGACTGATTTAAGTTTATATATTAGATTAATTTTATATATTACATATGATGGTTGCAACTCATATTCTAGTATTGCCATCACCTATTTTTGTAAAACATGTAGAGTGAACGTGACTTTTTAGGCCTGCCAATGATTTGCTTTCTAATACAAATATAATAAACATGCAGACCCCTTGCAAAGGGAATTACTTCATTCTGAAAAACCCTCATATGACGTTTGAACCCTAACCCAACTGAAGTATATCTAAAACATTTACAACAAAACTCGTCTAGCTACAACAACTGTCAATAATTTTACCTTTCTCTCTATGTGTACCTAAAACTAAACAGAACTTCCATGAGCAAAGTTTGTTTCCAAGAACTATCCGTCTGTGGAACACAATACCACGGGGCTGCTTCCCGGCTGACTACAACATGGTCGTTTTCAAATTCAATATTAACAAATTCTTGTTGAGCTGTCCTCTTAAATAATATAATTTCTGGGCAGTCTCAACCATTGTTACCAATCCATACGTTGTTTCACTGTCCTTCTGACAAACGCATTAACCTTTATACTCGAGTGGCCTATGGGCATTGATAAGCTGTGACTGGTTAGTACATAAAAACATCCTTTTCCACATACTCTGCATATAGAAACCCGACTGAAACCATAATAAAAAACTTCCATGAAGTTGTACCTTCTTTGGAAACTTCTAAGACTGGAATTGCTGCGACAAACCCTTCCACATCAATTGCAGGCAAAATTTACGAGATCAACAGCTTTTGTCAAGTTTCAAAAATACCCTAACCAAATTTACGAGATCAACAGCTTTTGTCAAGTTCCAAAAATACCCTAACCAAATTTACGAAATCAACAGCTTTTGTCAAGTTCCAAAAATACCCTAACCAAATTTACGAAATCAACAGCTTTTGTCAAGTTCCAAAAATACCCTAACCAAATTTACGAGATCAACAGCTTTTGTCAAGTTCCAAAAATACCCTAACCAAATTTACGAGATCAACAGCTTTTGTCAAGTTCCAAAAATACCCTAACCAAATTTACGAGATCAACAGCTTTTGTCAAGTTCCAAAAATACCCTAACCAAATTTACGAGATCAACAGCTTTTGTCAAGTTCCAAAAATACCCTAACCAAATTTACGAGATCAACAGCTTTTGTCAAGTTCCAAAAATACCCTAACCAAATTTACGAGATCAACAGCTTTTGTCAAGTTTCAAAAATACCCTAACCAAATTTACGAGATCAACAGCTTTTGTCAAGTTCCAAAAATACCCTAACCAAATTTACGAAATCAACAGCTTTTGTCAAGTTCCAAAAATACCCTAACCAAATTTACGAAATCAACAGCTTTTGTCAAGTTCCAAAAATACCCTAACCAAATTTACGAGATCAACAGCTTTTGTCAAGTTCCAAAAATACCCTAACCAAATTTACGAAATCAACAGCTTTTGTCAAGTTCCAAAAATACCCTAACCAAATTTACGAGATCAACAGCTTTTGTCAAGTTCCAAAAATACCCTAACCAAATTTACGAGATCAACAGCTTTTGTCAAGTTCCAAAAATACCCTAACCAAATTTACGAGATCAACAGCTTTTGTCAAGTTCCAAAAATACCCTAACCAAATTTACGAGATCAACAGCTTTTGTCAAGTTCCAAAAATACCCTAACCAAATTTACGAGATCAACAGCTTTTGTCAAGTTCCAAAAATACCCTAACCAAATTTACGAGATCAACAGTTTTTGTCAAGTTCCAAAAATACCCTAACCAAATTTACGAGATCAACAGCTTTTGTCAAGTTCCAAAAATACCCTAACCAAATTTTTTTGTAGTTGTTTGATAGGAAATATCATATCGGTCGTTTCTCTACCATTTCTAAAACCACACTACAATTCCGGAAGGCATCACCAACGATGTAAATTAAAAGTCTGTCAAGCACGGTTCTAGAAAAAGACTTTTGTCAAAAATATTCTTTTCTTTGTAAAATATTCTTCAACTTCTGAACAGTAGTATTGACTTCTCCAAGATTAATTAATGTTTTTTATGGAGGTATTTGATAATGGATTTTTCTTGTGATCTTTGTTTGGGGTGGAATTTGTAACTTTTGGGGGGACATTCTTCCAATACAGGAAGAAAAGATATTCCACAATAATTTCCACAGTCATTTTTTGCAACGGTTTCCTTTGTAAAATACCACCAGGAGGGAATCTTTCCAATCTTGTGGGAACTTTTGTCATTCCAGACCTTTTGCAATAGAATAGTTAGACGTTGCATTAACATTTCACTTCCACATTTAAAGATTTCTGAACATAACCCATTAATACAAGGTGGTTTACCATTCTTCATCTTCTGAACAGCGGCATTGACTTCTCCAAGAAAAGAAGCCTCTGACATTAAATCTTGTTTGGAGGGAATACATTTTTTTAAATTTCATAATTCATTGTATGACCTAAAATAAACAATGGTTTGAAAAACTTTTGCCAAAACAGAAAGCTAAGATATTTCGTCATAGTTTCCACAGTCGTCCTTGCTACCCTTTCTTTTGTTAAGTACACCAACGTGGGAATCTTTCCAATCTTGTGGGACACATTCGTTATTCGAGATGACTCTTTGCAACAGAATAGTTAGACGTTACATTAACATTTCACTTCCACATTTCAAGATTTCTGCACTCAACAGAAGCATTGAATTCTGCCATCAAATCTTTTGTTGGTTTGGAGGTAATTAACTTGACCAAGTTTGAATTACCTAATGAGTGATTATCAGAATGTTCTTTCCATCTAGCAACAATGGCTTATAGATCACAAACTAATTTTTGCCATCCATTAGTAAAAGATTTACAATGACTTTGTATTATTAGAATCAGATGTTGATTGAATTTCATCCGATCCTTTGCTCCAACCCGTGTCATACATAATTCGAAATTTACACTGTACAGTTGACTTTACTTCTTTATATAGTCTTCATTCTCGACCACTTCATCATCTCTTTCTTTAAAAAAAAACTGCAAGTGATGCATTCTTTTTGACCAACAAGACTTGTAACTCTACCTCATTTCCATCGAACCAATTGGGTTGTTTTATTTGTGTGTTTCGTCATTCTTTCGTTGCTGCAATAAATGTATTTGATTGTTTAGTGATCACTGCATCCGTGTCGATATATTCTTTCTAATTATTTCATCCTTGGGTGTTGTTCCCCTGTTGAAAATAGTGTGATAGACTTTAAGAAAATTCCCTTATCAGGCCGAAACTTTCCGGCAAAATATGAATAATTTATGGTATATCTGGATCTTGTCCGGCCGGTAGCAATATATATATATATATATATATATATATATATATATATATATATATATATATATATATATATATATTGTCGAAAAAATCTTTCAACTGGTAGAAAGGGATGAATAGTAGAAGTGCAGTCATAATTAGTGAAGGTTGTAGTCTTGCGAAATACTGCCGATTCGTGACTTCCCACCGAAATCGGGAGTCAATTAACAATTGTAACGGATAATCCTTGGGGGGGGGGATAGCTGTAAGCTTTGTAACAAAATAAAGAGATAGTATTGGAATAGGTTAACAGAGGTGTGGCTGAGAGCAACTCCTAATCTTAACTGCCGCTCTCTAGTAGTGAGGAAGATTTTATAACAATCGACTGCCTTCTCTACTCGTATAAAAGGTTCGAAGTCGTCACGTTTCACCTTCCGGTCCACTCCTTCTGTCCGCGTGAGTATCGTCACCTCTTTTTTCACAATACATATATATATATATATATATATATATATATATATATATATATATATATATATATATATATATATATATATATATCATGGACTCTCCCGTCGATTTCGACGTATGAGGTCTAGACAACTCAAAATTTGTTTAGTCTACGATGAATGTAGCATGCTTACATTTACTCAATCGTAAATGGCATTTGAGTCCTGCGAGAGATTTGCAAACCAGCCCGCAATGGATGCAAGAAGGAAGATCTTGAGAAAAATCGGCTGGGATACTTGTAGATGTTTTTGTTCTTTCGCGTCTTTCGCGCTGTTGATCAATGGCAGTTACAGAGAACCGCCTGATGCCCCTCTGGCAGTCAGATCGCCATTCCTTCCGTCGAGAAGCAAGCTGTTCAAAATCACGATAAGCAATATTGATAGATGTCAAATTCATCTTCAACTTGTCCCTAAAGCGAAGCAGCGGTCGACCCACATTTCGCCTTCCACTGTTGAGCTCGCCGTACATCAGTTGCTTTGGTATTCTATCATCTTCCATACGTAAGACATGTCCTGCCCAACGCAGTTGTGATTGCATCAAAAAGCTTTCAATTCCGCCAATACCGCAGCATGTAAATAGGTCCGCATTAGACATCCGATTTCTTAGGGTGACACCACAAATCGTTCTAAGGCAATTTTTGTGAAAGACATCAAGCTTCTGAATGTGGCTGCGATAGACTGTCCATGATTCCGATCCATAAAGCAGGGATGTTAGCACAACTGCTCTATACACAAGTACTTTTGTTCTCAAACCTATCCCCCTGTCCTTCCATAACCGATGACGCAGTTTTCCAAAGGCAGTAGTTGCTTTCGCAATTCGGTTAAAGATTTCGTCATCAAGGGAGGCACTCCAATTTATCTTACTCCCAAGATAAGTGAAGTTTTTCACATATTTCAGATCTTTACCGTCCACTTGGATTGGAATATCTGGAAAACAGTGTACTGGTGGTCGTTGCTTTACTGATGGCCGTTGCTTCACACCCTGAACTTGTTTAGGTATGAGGCGAGGTTGGTGAATCACTTCCGTTTTCTTGATGCTGATTGTCAGACCAAAAGCCTTGCAAGCAGCCGAAAACCTGTCCACAAGCAGTTGCGCTTCCTCCCGAGATGTTGCACAAAGTGCAGCGTCATCTGCAAACAAAAGATCCCTGATGACAGTTTGTCGAAGAAGGGTCTTACCTTTGAAACGTTGCTGGTTGAAGAGACCACCACTTGTTCTAAATTTAAACTTCACCCCAGTATCTATATCAGCGAAAGCATATCTCAGCATAACTGAAAAGAATAAAGCAAATAGCACAGGTGCCATTACGCAACCCTGTTTGGTACCATTTGTCACATTGAAAGGTTCTGAAGACTCTCCATTTGAAACAACCGATGCCTTCATTCCATCATGGAAAGAAATAATTACATTCAGCATGCTGTCAGGTATTCCCAGCTTGTCCAACACTTTCCAGAGGGCTTCGCGGTTTACTGTGTCAAAGGCCTTTGTAAGGTCAATGAAAACCATATACAACTCCTCGTTCTTTTCCCGAACTTTCTCGGCAACCTGGCGGAGGGAAAAGATCATATCGACAGTACCCCGACCAGCACGGAAACCGCACTGAGATTCGGGATAGATATCATCAACAAGGTGTTTAATTATTCTGTTGAGAATAAGCCTTGCCAAGACCTTCCCTGCAATTGACAAAAGTGAGATGCCTCGATGGTTGTCACAGATGTTTCTATTGCCTTTATTCTTATACAAGTGTTGAATTAATGCATCTTTGAAATCCTGAGGGACCTTTCCACCTTGCCAGATCTTCACAAAGAGACTGTGCAGCTTCTTCACTAGTGTCTGGCCACCGTACTTAAACACCTCAGGAGGTAAGGTGTCTTTCCCTGACCTTTTGCCTGACGACACTTGCCTAATTGCAACGAAAACTTCATGTATCGCTGGAAGGAAGGAGAGTTCAGGAATCTCAGGTCGTTCAGTGATAGATGAAAGTATTTCTTCATCAGTTGTGGAAGTATTGTTTAGGACCGCTTCGAAGTGCTCCTTCCAGCGATTCAATATATCCGCTCTATCATTTATCAGTGTGCCATCATTTGCAGATACGGGAGAAACGCCAGATTCGTGCGGTCCAAAAACTTTCTTAATACCTTCATAAAAAACTTTCAAGTCTTTTCTGTCAAATGCTTCTTGCATTAATTTGGCATGTGAGGACCACCATGCCTCTTTCATCTGCCGTAATGCTTTCTGGACTTTACTTTTGCATTCCTTGTACAATTTCCTCTTTAGTGTTGAGTTCTTATCATCAATCCAGGTTTTATGAGCCTTATGCATTTCATTGATCAACTCTTGGGCCTCAACATTCTGGTCATCGAACCAGTCCTGATGTTTACGGACAGGTAATCCCAAAACCTCCAATGCAGATGTGTGAATTACGTCCCGCAAGGATTTCCAGGAAGATTCGATATCATCGGTTATCTCAACAGAATCCAATGAGCGATCAAGACGGGCCGACAGTGCTGCCCGCTGAACGGTATTCTTTAATGGTAGAATGTTTATCTGTTTAGGGACAGAGGAGCGTTTCACTCGTCTGTACTGTAAACGGAAAGACGTTTTACTTCGAAGCAAGGCATGATCTGAAAGATAGCAACTTGTATGGAACGAACGAGTGATACGAAAGTCCCCAAGGTCACGTCTCTTGGTGATGATGTAGTCAATCAAATGCCAATCCCTAAAACGAGGGTGGATCCATGTAGTCTTGTGGGAGTTTTTCTGCTGGAATACAGTGTTGGTAATGCACAGATTAAGCTCTCCACAAAGAGACAACAAACGAAGACCATTCCCATTCATACGACCAACGCCATGATGACCCAGAACACCACGCCATGATGTACTATCCACACCCACACGTGCATTAAAATCACCCAAAAGAATAAGTTTGTCCTTGTGTCGAACATTAGTGATAATTTCTCTTAGTTGCTGGTAAAAATCATTTTTCTCCTGCTCTGGTCTGTTCAACGTGGGAGCATAACAACTAATTAAAATAGCACGGGTATCACATTCAAGATTAAGGGTTAATGTCATCAAGCGATCCGAAAACCCCTTTGGAAGGGTCGGCAATGACTTTGCAAGATTGGACTTGATAGCAAATCCTACTCCAGAATGTCGAGGCTCCTCTGGGCCTTTGCCACTCCAGAAAAAGGTATAACCACCCTTTTCCTCTGTCAGTTGTGAATTTCCAGCCAGGCGAGTTTCACTAAGGGCGGCAATATCGATGTCAAACCTTTTAAGCTCAAGTGCGACAAGAGCCGTCCTACGTTCTGGCTGAGTATCATTGTCAAGTAGAGTACGGACATTCCAAGATCCAAAATGAAAGTTTTTACTTCTTCTGTTATTGGGACTGCATGTTGGATACCCAGACAGCTGCAGTTGGCTGCCAAGGGTAATGATGAGCAAGCATATGTTTAGGGCTCCTTTTATCGCCCCCTCCCCAGCATAGGGAAAGCAGTGCTATCCCTAAACAGGGCTGCTTTGTCACCGATAGAGGACACGGACTGCACAATTGCTCAAATGTTTGGGCAGAACGGCCATCACCCACCGGTCGCCAAAGTGTAGAGATCGAGCTAAGAACTTCCAGTAATATCCTTTACCTGTTCCCGTCGCCTTACCCTATCGCCTGTGGACTTCTTTTTTTTTTTTTTTTTGTGTGCAGGACTTTGGTATAAACTTAAGTTGTCAAGAAACCCACACAAAAGATTTGTTTATAGTGGTGAAAGCCTGTGTAAATACTATCCACACTTTTTGGACCTTTTCATAAACCCAAGTCGGTGCAGAAAAATCGCCACAGATTAAGCAAGAAAAGACCTCAGGTTTAACATCAGAGTTTTCCATCTCCTAGATACCTGTCTTAACAAAGACTAAGGGAGGTATCTTGCCCAGTGGTATTAACGCGCCCCCAGACACTATCCTGGGAATTTTCATAATCCGGCACCATATATATATGTCTATACATATATAGATACAGACCACTACCCAGTGGCAGGGGGTTAGATTGGTGAGCGCCGGGACATATCTGCATGCCAGCAGGCCCTGCACACTGCACCTCTGGGGTTCTAACCTACTCCGAGATCTCTAGTCTATTAGCCTGGGGCCGCAAGGCGCCCAGTTACCATAGTGTACCACGGGGAGGTCAGACTAGAGTCTTGTCTGGGGATAGGATATATACCAGCAGGGGAGACTTACTCACTCGGCTCCCTTTTCGCTCAGCTAGTGGGCTATCTGGCGGCTAAGCAAAGAGTAAGAGTAGGAAGCACATGCAACTACAAGTACGCTCCACTGTTGCACTAGACGCATCACGCAGACCTGTGGATAACTCCACCACACCATATACAGGGTGTTTCAAAAGTCTTGGGAACATTACAAATGCGTATATCTCATGAACTATTCCAGGTAGAAAAATGAAACTGGTGCCATTTTAAAGCTTGCTTAATCAAGTTTTTGGTCATACTAATGATTTTCGTGTTATATTTCCAGGTGCAGTAATGGCGTTCTCTAAACAAGACAAGGCATTTTGCGTCCTCCAATTTGCAAAGACTGAATCGTGGACATGTGTTCAGCGTGCATTTCGCAGGAAATTTAAAAAAGAAGCCCCTGAAAGGAAATCCATTGTCAGATGGCATGCTAAATTTGTGAAAGATGGGTGTTTGTGCCCAAGTAAGCGAACAGGTCGCCCTTCAACTTCAAAAGATGCAGTTGAGCAAGTTCGGACAGCCTTTCAGCGGAGCCCCCGTAAATCAGTGAGAAGAGCCAGCAGGGAACTTCAGCTTGCTCCAGCAACTGTCTGGCGTGTCTTAAGGAAACGACTGCAAATGGTACCTTACAAGCTCAAGTTGGTCCAAAAGTTGAAGGACACTGATAATCCACTTCGCCGTGACTTTTGCATTGCAATGCAAGAGAAGTTGGAAGATAACGGCTTTGATGACCGGCTTGTTTTTAGCGATGAGGCGACCTTCCATCTGAATGGCAAAGTTAACAAGCATAACACTCGCATATGGGGTACTGAGAATCCTCATGAACTTCTTGAGCACGAGCGAGATTCACCAAAAGTGAACGTGTTTTGTGCAATTTCCAAGAAAGGTGTCTATGGACCGTTCTTCTTTGAAGAGGCAACTATCACTGGTGAATCCTATCTCAACATGCTGGAAGACTGGTTAATGGCTCAGTTGGAACAAGCAGAATCTGATGACTTCATTTTTCAACAAGATGGTGCACCACCACACTGGAGTCTTAGAGTAAAACAGTTTCTTAACACAAGGCTGCCTGGTAGATGGATTGGGAGATCTGGGCGAGGTGATGACGTTCTCATGCCCTGGCCTCCTAGGTCTCCAGATCTTACCCCGTGTGACTTTTTCCTTTGGGGCTTTGTCAAGCAACAAGTCTATGTGCCGCCCCTTCCAAGAGATATTGACGAACTAAAGGCTCTAGTAACGGCAGTTGTGGGAACCATTGACGTCAAGATGCTGGAACGAATTTGGCAGGAAATGGACTATCGACTAGATGTCTGCCGTGTGACGAATGGTGCTCATATTGAGCAACTTTGAAGATTCCCCACAAAACTTGAAACTTTAACCTTTCCAACGGTACCAATTTCATTTTTCAACTCCTAATAGTTTTTGAGTTATTAAAAATCGTTATGTTCCCAAGACTTTTGAAACACCCTGTATATATATATATATATATATATATATATATATATATATATATATATATATATATATATATATATATATATATATATATTATTAAAAATAACCGACAATTTTTGTCTGGTTATTTTAGTATTGATCCTTTCAATTTCCCGGATTAAAATCTTAATCTCGGAAGAAAATTGGCTGATGAAACTGCCGTAATGTACATGTTAATAAAAACGTACTTCCCACCGACCCAAATAAAAAAGTTAAACTAATTATTTACTACAATAAAACTAAAACTACTAATCTTATTATTACAAATAATTCTTCACCCTCGATTAGAGTCTTGGATAGGGACGGGCCTAGTATACGAGTTTAAATGTCCATTGGGAGACTGTGTCTCCGACAACCAAGGAAAACACGTATATATTGGCTCGACCACCACGACTCTGTCCAGGAGGTTGACCATGCATCTATCCGATAATAGTGCTATAGCTAGACACCTTACTAATGAACATTCCTGTCCCCGCTCGCAAATCCGAAAACTTCTCGTAGACAATACTAAAATCTTAGAACATAATACTAATACACAAAAACTCCACATACTAGAAGCTTTACTCATTAAAACAAAAAAAACCCTGCTATTAACAAGATTAATTTTAACACTAGTACTAATATACTTAAATGCTTATAATACCTAATAAATACAGTTTCATATTTAAATTTTCCCGCCATAATTAATTATAAATCTCACTCCAGGTCTTTACCTGTTTGTCATTATTCCACTGACGATGAACCCAGATGGGTCAGAAAGTACTCTGGACCAACATGTACATTACGGCAGTTTCATCAGCCAATTTTCTTCCGAGATTAAGATTTTAATCCGGAAAATTGAAAGGATCAATACAAAAATATCCAGACAAAAATTGTCGGTTATTTTTAATAATATGTGTCTTAAAGAAAAAATGCTGCCTCGATACACACACACACACACACACACACACACACACACACACACACACATATATATATATATATATATATATATATATATATATATATATATATATATATATATATAAGTCAGGGGCATATTATATTCCAATAACCATGTTTTTATTTTATTATTTTTATTTTTTCACATTTCCAAAAAACATAACATTTCTGTGAGATATATTTTTTACGGTCCGTTTCATTTGTCTTGTGCCAAACAACATTTTTATGTCAATATGGTCTCTGCAACATTACAAAATCATCAGAAAAATTCACAAAGAGTAAAAAGTTCTTGGATTAAACTGTCTTTAAAAAACCTACACTATACAGTGGTTCATTTTTAGGTAAAACCAAACAAAAAGACTTATATTTTGGAAATCTCAAAAAATAAAAATGAAAATAATACAATAAAAACATAGTTATTGGAATATAATATGAATCTGACTTATATTTGCTCTGTTGTCACTAATTGACAATCATCAGGCTGAATCTTTTAAGAAGACTGCACTGATAGTATATGCTAATACATATATTGTCATTAATAATTATATATATATATATATATATATATATATATATATATATATATATATATATATATATATATATATATATATATATATATGTATATATATATATATATATATATATGTAAAACTTTTTGGAATCATCTAAAGTAAAATACAAAATAAAATATTCCAAATCGTTTTAGAAACGATCGTTTTTACAGTTATTATATTAGTTTGCTTCTAACATTATTTAAGGGATCATCATCATGAACAACTGTTTCGGGAATTTATATATATATATATATATATATGTGTGTGTGTGTGTGTGTGAAAAATGATAAACGGAAAACAGGTTAAAGTGCAGGAGAAAAACAAAAATAAGAGATTTTACCGATTTTCTTCAGAAAAAGTGAAGATTTGGAAATAATTTTATTTTGAAGGCACACACATGGGAGGAGGAAAGGATGATCCGATTGGACCATGAGAAGACTTTAAGTGACATTGAAATATGACAAGTGGGTGACATATTCTTCTTTATTTCTTATTCTTCTTTATATATTTTTATTTATTTTCTTTTTCTTTTTCACTTTCACACCTACTAAGCTAGTATAGGGGAGGGGGTAGGTGTTTATCCTGGCTAGTTCCTCTGTCTTCTTCCCTCTTATCACCCTTTACCTCCTCTGCCTACCGCCTGAAGACGTTCGCTAACACAAACGAAACCAGTCAAATCTCTTGTTTTTGTTTTTCTCCTGCACTTTAATCTGTTTTCCGTTTCTCATTTTTCGCACATTTTGTCCACCACGGCATTTCATTTTCATGAATTAGCGTGTACCTCGTCATTCACAGACAGACTATTTCGCTGTATCACAGCTCTTCAGTTCAGCTAGACAAGCAACTGCCTCAAGCTGGAATTGAAACTCGATCGTCTAGATGACAGTGGGAACTTATAACACCTAGGCTATTTTGGCTGCTGTTAAGGTAGGTGAAATCAGAATGATAAACAAT
>OY744550.1:38247422-38274922 GCA_963556195.1 Sepiola atlantica
TGTATAATTGTAATACCATGTGTTAGTATATTTAACACGTAGGCAATGTCAGGTCTACACACACACACCAAGGACTTATATACGACATGAAAAGAAACTGGAATCTTAGATCTCCATCAGTCCAGTACAGTAACTTATGAAAAAACGTTCAACAACTACTTGGCGAATATACCCGGTTAATCAAATGCAAGAGAGATACATACAATAATGCTTAAAGGGACCATTAGAATCTGAAAAAGATCTTTTAGTTGGAATCTCTGAAATAGCGGGTGAATGTCTGGCATCCAGTAGGATGCCCCACCCCAACAAAAAGAAAAAGATAAGAAAATTGAAAAAAAAGATATATAGAGAGAGTTTGAATTACCTACTGGAGAGTTATAGGAGAGTTTGAATTACCTACTAGAGAGTTTGAATTACCTACTAGAGATTTTGAATTACCTACTAGACACCATCTTCGAGTGTCTTCGATTTCTCTGTATAAGGGTTTGTCAGGACAACACTTCACCCTACAAGTAAACCCTGAACAAATATTAAAATAGTATCCGAAGCCCACATAAAATTCCCTCGAGATGGCAGTACACTGGCTCAAACGAAGAATGGTGCACCTTCTCTAAATAATTTTACCGCAAGTAACACAACTTAGCTGAATACTCCACCAGACTAGATGAATTCTTGTCCTGGAATCCGGTAAGACCAAGAGACCACAAGAAATATATAGTATAACATAGTAAACTGGTCAATTAGGGAGAGGAAAATTAATGTTCTTAACTTCTTTACTAACTCAATGTTTGAGAGATAGAGGAGAATCTTGATTGAACACTAAGATATCCATGTATCTCGTATAGAGATCAAATGTTAACCCCTAGGAAGGTGTCCCTTGATTCCTGAGAACTTACTGAAGTAAAATGAAAATAAAGATATATTGATGATGATGAACGGGTGGTGGTTGAAGCATGAAACGATGTTGTTTTTTTATAACTTTTTTATTATAATGACTCAATATTTTAAACACCCTGCATTCTTCATTAGGAATAATTATTGATAGAGTTGTGTGGGGGTGAAAGAAACGGAAATAAAGCCGCCGTTGTGTGGGGTATTAATTTGCGAAAAGTTGGACGATCATATGTTTTATTGTGTGTGTGGGGGGGGGGGTAGAATGTCGGCTAAGTGTTGCTTACATGTGTTTAGAGGGTGTTTTTAAAAAAAATGATTAGGTTAATTATTTTATTATTTGATTATTTACAAATAATTGTTTTATTTAAAGTATCTGCAAAATTCTTAACGACCATCACATGATTTTGTATTTGATAAAATATGTAAAATTTAAGACTAAAGCTTAAGGAGTCTTAAAGTGATGTTGAAATTCAGTGAATCTTGCTTAACTGGTGTTGAATGACTATGAATTAATGTTGTGCATTTTATTTTCTTTGCAACATTTTTACTTGAGTGTTATCATCGTTCGGGCGAGCCATATTTGGAATGTCATCTTATTAGCCTTGACATATAGCTTTATTACAAACTTTAGTTTAGCACGCACCAACCTTTGGTCAGTCCAGCATTCTGTGCTACTCATAACACGAAAACTAAAAATGTCAAGCATGTCGCACTTTCTAATGAGGACATAATCAATTAGATGTCACTGTTTTGAGTCTGGCTTCATCCATTATTTGACTGGAATATTGTATTTACAATGAATAGATTCACCTCCTCACACATCTGCAATAATAAGAAACCATATATATACACTAGAAGAATACCCATCCCAAGACAGGTACAGCTTATTTCCTCGTGCTGCTGGCCTCTGGAACTCCCTCCCTGCCCCCTGTTTCCCCGACAGTACTGACATGCAGAAATTTAAAATGAATGTAAGCAGATCCCAGTTTAGGTTGACCCCCCAACCTTCTCCCCTTTTCTTTATTTTCAGTAGCCCCTTACGTCTACAGTGGCGGCCTGCCTTGTTTGGGGTGAACTACGTTAAAAAAAACCAAAAAAACATTAATTCTCCAAGCAGGACAGTTTTGCATCATGTTTATATATCCTTAGGAATAGCAAGATACTAAACTTTATGTCTAGAATCCTTATTCAAATTTTGCTCAAAATTCATTAAATGATTTTGATTCTAGAAGATGTCTAAAATTTAAGGCTCAAGCTTAAAGAGTCTTAAGAAGAAATTGAAATTTAGAGAATCTTACTTAATTAGTGTCTAATGATTATGGATCAAATTTCATGCAAATCTGAAATATTTGAATTTTAAAATAGGAGATTGTGCTCATATTATACCCCCTAAAATCCCGTTAAAATACTTTCCAAGAATTGAAATTCATTGATTGATGTCTAATAACTATTGTTAAAATTTCACAAAAATCGATGGTATTTGAATTTTTACAAAGAGCTTCCATTCCCTGTTTACCCCCTCTGCATAAAAGTAAATTGAACTAAATGGCACACATTTGGACCCCTTACGCCTAGCAGCATGTTTTCAAAATTCATAATAACCGATAAATTAGTTGAGAGGTGAATCCTGTACATACAAATATATAGACATATAAATAGACCTAATTTTATATATATATATATATATATATATATAGATATATATATAGATATATATATATATATATATATAGATATATATATAGATATATATATAGATATATAGATGGATAAAAAAAATATAAAGATAATTATCTCATATTACATCCTATCGCGATAGGGAAATGCTTGATATTAGGGATAGAGCATTAGTATAGTAAATATTGAAATAATGAAGCAAAAATAAAGTTACATACTTTACAAGTTTATTATAATCATCAGGTGTTTAAACCATGAATTAAAAAAATATAAGAATGACCTTTAATCCATGGATTTTCAAAGAATTTACTCTTATCCTCAGAAGTAAAAAAACAATAATTTGCTTATTATTGGTAAGTATTAATTTGAAAGATTTACAACAAAATTTTAAGTTATGCTTAAAGCAAAAATATGGACTATTTTTTGGACTATTTTTGCTTTAAGCATAACTTAAAATTGTGTTTTCAAATTAATACTAACCAATAATTGCAAATTATTGTTTTTTTGTCCTTCTGAGGATAAAAGTAAATTCTTTGAAAATCAATAGATTAAAGGTCATTTTCTCATTTGATTCCTTGTTTTAAACACCTGATAATTATAATGAACTTTTGTTTCATTATCTTAATATTTCATATGTATATATATATATATATTTGTTTATATACATACGTATACGTTTCCGGAATCATCAGTGTAGAGATAATTATTCAATTCGGTCGCAGGATTCGAAACCCCTGAACACGACTCAAGTTTTAAACTCAAATTTCGACGCCCTAGCCCACGCAGCCACAGTTAACAACCATATAAATCCGTGAGAGTTTTAAACCTATAACGCCGAACTGGTGCTATAGGCAGTCTACATTAACAGTGTTCAACTAATGGAGAAACATGTATTGAGCACTTTTTAAAAAATATTGGTTTTGTGTTCATTATGTAAACATATTTTAACTTGAATATATATATATATATATATATATATATATATATATATATATATATATATATAAGTATACATTTTTATTTATACAAACATTATTGGTTAAATAATGTTTGTATAAATAAAAATTTATACTTATAAACAGCTCTACTTGGTATTGAGCACTTTTTATAAACACTTGAGTTTCTACGGATTTACATTTACAGAAACTAATACAATACATGTACGATATATATATATATATATATATATATATATATATATATATATATATATATTCCATTCAAGTTCAAATATATTTACATAATGAACACAAAAGCAATATATTTTTTTTAAAGTACTCAATACAAAGTAGAGCTTTTATAAAATTAAGTAAACATTGGTGTCAGCCGATATTAATTAATTTGGTTTAGATTTTAAATAATCATCATCATCATCATCATTCATCATCAACCGGTTTATTTGTTGAATCAGGCCACAATTAATCCTCTGATGAGGGTGGGGCCTGATTGTCTAATCTCGAAATCTAAGTCTTCCTCTCCACTCCTGTCTTTGGCAAGGCTTGATGGAATCCATAGGCTCTGAAGATCCACGCATCCTGGGATCGACGAAGCCCAAGACATTACCAGCAGCATTAGTGCTACTGGCACTGCCTTTCTTTGTTCCTGCTGTATTTCGACTAGACATTGTATTTAAGATTTTAAATAATAGTCTTGATAACACGCAGCTAGCATTGAAACACAAATTGATTAGTGTCGTTTGACACCAATGCTTATTTAATTATATATATATATATATATATATATATATATATATATATATATATATATATATATATATATATATATATATATATATACATGTTTAACATACATTCAGTCTCTAGAGACAAGGTGCGCCTTTATTGGGAATCTATAGTGAAGCTAGGGTTGCACAATCACGAACCGTTCTTTACATCAAACAGAAATTTCAATCGCTTTTATCGATTACATATTACATCCTACCCAATAGACACTTAAAGAGATTTACTGTTCATTTACATTGAATAATTATCATAGATTGAAATCGCTCACTTTGTTAACATTGAATTATGACAATGCATCCATTATCATTCATTTCATTTATATAGATATCAGATTTTTTTCTTTCGTTAACTTAATCCAATTACTTAGATTTAAATCAATTATTCTTTTATTTCAAATTACTAGAAACACATTTGTCTGTATCAACATCTTGATATATGCTAATTAAATTAAATAGTCGAAATATGCCGCTGATCTAGAAGTTGACCTGGATTCAGTTTGGATTGGGGTTATTTCATGTAATCCTGTTAAGACTCAGCTCGTGTCTTTCAATCGTAAGCATGTCCCTTTTCTTCCTGAGATTCTCATGGATGGCTCTGCTCTTGAGAAGAAATCGAATCTGAAACTTCTTGGTTTTTCTCCCTCATCAAATCTTTCTTGGGGTTCATACATTAGATCCATTGCTCTTTCTGCTTCTCGTAAAGTCAGTTATCTCTATCGCTCCAAACACTTTCTCACAACAGAGACTATTCTTTATTTCTACAAATCTACTATCAGATCATGTATGTAGTACTGTTATCATATTTAGGCTGGTGAATCTCTGTCCCATTTGAGGGTTCTTGATAAGGTGCAAAAACGTATCTGTAATTTGATTGGCCCTATCCTTTCTTCTTCTCTACACCCCAATCTCACAGACGTGATGTTGCTAGTCTCAATCTTTTCTATAAATACTATTATGGCATGTGTTCTTCAGAATTATGTGATCTATTCCTTGCTTCTTTTGTTTCAGCTCGTTTGACTCGTTGATCTAGTGGTTTCCATCAATTTGCTGTTTTGATACCTCATTGTAATATAGCTTCCTATTCCAGCAGCTTCTTTCCAAGAACTGCAGGCTTGTGGAACTATCTTCCTGCTGACTGTTTTCCTCCTACCTATAACCTTGGTATTTTTACGACTAAGGCCAATAGGCATCTCCTGTCTTTGAGATAATCATATTTGTTCTTGTTAGCTCCTTACATCAAGTGGCTTCATGCCTTGTCTGGAGCGATTTCCATAAAAAAATAAAAAAATAAATCCTACTAACAATATCAACAACAACAACTGTTATGATTTCTAGGATATATTCCGCAAAATCTTGCTTAAAAGAATTGTTTACAAATTTATTCTTTTTAACATTAGACGTTTTTTAATTAACTGATATTAATTTTACACGTCTTTCAGAATAGACAATAAAATTTACATGCTTAAATAAAATAATGAAATAGATGCTACTAAAAACGTCAATAATATATGTAGGAACGTGAAATTATAGTTTTGATTTGAAGAAGCCGTTTATTGGGGTTGAAAAAAATTACTTAAAATCTGCCATGTCGTTTCTTTAGTTTTTTCATATACCTTTAACAATACTAAACTGTACTTAACATTGCGCTCTCTACTCACATATAGCCTGCAAAGGACTGCTGAGATCATCATATATCTTTCCCAACCAGGGTCTATCGATTCTCACACACACACACACACACACACACACACATCTATATATACAGTGACACGCAAAAGTATTCAATACATTCGATAATTCCAAATATCTCAAAATCTAATTAATATTACATCATGAAATTGGCATGGATTATTCATATTAACGTAAGAAACGACTTCTGTGAAATATATTTAAAATCGATGCGTATTTTATTATTTATTTAACAAAACATGAAAATAACCAACGCAAAAGTATTCAACACATTATTTTAATATTTAGTTGCAAATCTTTTGCTCTGCTTTACAGCATGAAGCCTTTTTGCATAGTTTCTAGTGAACTTCTTGCATGTTTCAGGTGTTATACGGTGCCATTCTTCGACGCAGAAAGCCTTTAGTTCTTTAATATTTTTAGGATTCCTTTTGTGGACGTTGATCTTAAGAATTCTCCACAAATTCTTAATTGAATTATGGTCTGGTGATTGGCTGGGCCACTTCATAACATCAATATTGTTATCTTCAAACCATTTCTTTATTAGCTTCGCTGTGTGCTTCGGGTCGTTGTCTTGGAAGACCCAACCGTTCTCAAACTGGAATAAATGAACCGACTTCAATAGTTTTTCATTCAAAATGTCTCTATACATGATGGCGTTCATCTTTCCTTCTATGATCTTAAGTTCTCCTGTTCCATTTGCAGAGAAGCATTCCCAAATCATAATACTACCCCCTCCAAATTTAACTGTTGGAATGGTGTTTTTTGAAGCAAGAGCTTCTCCACTTTTCCTCAAAACATGACCCACAGAGTTGTGTCCAAAAAGCTCTATTTTGGTCTCATCTGACCACACAGTGGAATCCCAATATGCGTCTGGCTTCTCTATATATTCATCAGCGAACTTCAATCGGTTAGAAACATGTTTCTTGTTCGTTAAAGGAGTGTTTCTAGGTGACCTTGAGTGAATGTCAGCTCGATGAATGGTTCAGCTGATAGTGTCCTTGCTAACTGTTACTTCAGCTCTCTGCAGATGTTCTTGAATCTCGGAACGAGCCACAAATGGGTTTTGCTTCACTTTTCTAATGACTAACCGTTCAGTTGCACCAGTGATCTTCCTTGGACGGTCGCTCCTAGGAACATTAACAACAGAGTTGTACTTCTTCCACTTTCTGATGACGCATCCTACTGTGTTTACATTCACTCTTAAAGTCTGCGATATCTTCCTGTATCCATTTCCTTCTTCATGGAGGTCCACGATACGTTTGTGAAGGTCATTAGATCATTATTTTGCTTTAACCATTGCTAAATTATAACATTGACAGGTGAGAGTGCTCTCAAACGTTAAACGTGGGGTCACCGGCACAACTGACTAGATAACACACGCAGGCTCGTGATTGGCTGAAATATCGTCATATTAATATGGAAATTAGTCATGATGAAATGTTCATCATGTAAAAAAGCCAAGAGATATCAACTAATGCCTTATAATAGAACGTGTTGAATACTTTTGCGTTCGTTATTTTCATGTTTTGTTAAATAAATAATAAAATACGCATCGATTTTCAATATCCTTCACAGAAGTCTTTTCTTACGTTAATATGAATAATCCATGCCAATTTGATCATGGAATATTAGATTTTGAGATATTTGGAATTATCGAATGTACTGAATACTTTTGCGTGTCAATTTATATATGTGTACATCATCATCATCATCAGCAGCAGCAGCAGCATCATCATCATCATCATCATCATCATCATCATCATCATCATCATCATCATCATCATCATCATCATCACCACTCCCATCATCATCATCATCATCATCATCATCATCATCATCATCATCATCATCATCACCACCACCACCACCACTCCCATCATCATCATCATCATCATCATCATCATCATCATCATCATCATCATCATCATCATCATCATCATCATCATCAGCAGCAGCAGCAGCAGCAGCAGCAGCAGCAGTAGCAGCAGCAGCAGCATCATCATCATCATAATCATCATCATCATCATCATAATAATCATCATCATCATCATAATAATCATCATCATGGTCTTTTTTTTTTTATTTCACTCCTGGTCGAGGAACTCCTCCATGGTTTCTTTCCACCTTGTTTTATCCCTGGCTAGACATGGCCAAGTAGTTGACTAGTTGACTATCGAGGTCGTCCCTCCACCGGGGTTTTGACTTTCCTCTAGGTCTTTTCCATTGCTTCAGAGTTCATTTGCATTGTGCCACTCTTAACTTTTCTATCGCTGCATTATTAAGTGCCCATGTTTCACTATTATATGTCATAACAGGCACAATGTATTGGTTGAGCACTTTCCGTTTAATGTTCATAGTGGACTTTCTACTCTTCATGATGTCTAATTTGGAAAACGCTGTCCATCCAAGCGCAATTCGCTGTTTCACGCATGATATCAGCGTCATTTCTCACCATCTTCTCTTCTTAGATGCAGTTGTGAACTTCCTCGACATTTTCACCATTCACTATGACTTTTTTGTGGCATATTTGTTGAACATGACCTTGGTTTTTCCAGTGTGCATTTTAAGACCAACTATATGGTCAACATTGTGAATGTCGTTAAGAATCCCTTCTAATTCTTGAGATGTGTGACTTGTGACAATGATATCATCAGAAAATTCTAGATGAGCAAGATATTCTCCGTTTATATTGATAATTCTTCCTTCCCAGTGAATTTTATTGATCATCGAATCTTGCAGGCAGGATGTAAAGAGGTTTGGTGAACCGTTGTCACCTTGTCTGACACCTCTTACTATATTGATCTTTTCACTATCCTGTTACAGTTTTAAAGTTGCTGTCGTTCCGTCGTAAAGGTCTTGATACAAGTTGATGTAAGCATTGTCAATTCCTTGACTTTTCAAAGCTGTGAACATGGGGTGAATTCGATGGAGTCAAATGCTTTTTTACAATCGACAAAGGCGAAACAAAGTGGTATACTGTGCTCGTTAGCTGGGTAGGGTAGGTTTCTGTCAAGTGTATTTTGCATCCTTTTAAGGAGAATTTGGGAAAATACCTTGTAAACAACAGAAAGTAGGCTTATTAGCCTGTAGTTTTTAATATCTTTCAAGTTTCCTTTCTTGTGGAGGATGGTAACTGACACATTCTTCCAGTTGCTAGGCATTTTGTCTTTATTAAAGCATTTATAAGCTGGTGAGAATCTCTGCGATTGGTTCACAACCATCTTAGAGAATGCCTGCTGTAATTCCATCTTCACCTGGAGATTTATCTATCTTTAGTCGTTTGATTGCAGACTGTACTGAATGGGTGTGTGTGTATATATATATATATATATATATATATATATATATATATATATATATATATATATATATATATATATATATATAGTAGAGAATGGTAGTTTGCTTGAAGCATTGCTGGGTATAGTAGTAGTAAGTTTTTGAAAGGCTGTGGGCAATGCAATTCCGGGTAAGATGCAAGTTGAAAGGAAAGGAACAAAAACAATAAAAATAAATCGAATACGATATAAGACTTACTATTTATTTTTCCTTTTTTTTCCTTTTTTTTTTTTTTTTTCTTACATAACAGCAAGAGTGTTTTAGCTGTCCGGGTGATTAAAAATCACTATTTGATATTTCGGGAAAAGACATCCCTTTTTCAAAAATAATTAGACCAGAAGAAGAATAATATTTTATTCTTCTCCGACTGTGTAGAGAATAATACAAAACAAAATGGCTGCCAGATATAGACCGCAGCAAAAAACAGTTTCACAGGGAATATAAATTAAGTTAAGTTTTATTTTAATATTATGTTAAATATATGATTGGTGTTTAGAATATTAGTGTAATGTTGGTTAGGTATATGGTGTTCGATAAACTGTTATTTTTGATAATATATATTGTATCATTTTTTTTATTATTTTTTTTTTTTATATTTGAATATTTACTTTGTTTTATCTTCGTATTTTTATTTTGTTTATCTTTCTATCGTAATTTAAGAATTTTAATATAAATTAAAGTAATTAGTCTCATATTTTAAATATTCTAGATCTATCTACTTATCGATTTCGATTATCATCTATTAAAGAAGTGTTATTAATTACTAATTGTGAGTTTCGTCAAATTAGATTAACGAATTAACTTATTAACTTGAGATATTTATTATAAGATAAAGGGGAGTAACTCTGGATTTTTTAAAATATTTTTTTTATAATTAATTTTTTAATTTTTTTTTTTAATTTTTTAATTTTTAAAAATTTTTTTTTTTTTTGGTGGAGATCTGTATAACAATATTAGTATATATATACAACATATATACACATATATACACATATATACACAAGTGCATATATACACCCAAACAATCAAACAGGCCCCTCCCCATATGAACTTCCATCCTTACACACTTTCAACCACAAACCAAAAACCATATTCAGCATACTCGTCTAACCCACCAAAATAAGTCACTCCATAACCTAGCATTATTAATTAATAAATCCAAACACATATAGAATGTATACAAATAACATGCAAATATTAAATAAATAATTCATAAAATAAATTAAACAAGTAAATAATAATAATAAAAAAAAAAAAAAATAAATAAATAAAAAAAACAAAACAAAAAAAAAAAAACAAAAAAAAAAACAAACAAACAAATATGTAAAGAAATTGATGAATATATATAGATAAACAATTAAACAAACAATAATACATAGATATGTATATATATATGTATATATGCACTTGTGTATATATGTTGTATATATATACTAATATTGTTATACAGATCTCCACCAAAAAAAAAAAAAATTTTTAAAAATTAAAAAATTAAAAAAAAAAATTAAAAAATTAATTATAAAAAAAATATTTTAAAAAATCCAGAGTTACTCCCCTTTATCTTATAATAAATATCTCAAGTTAATAAGTTAATTCGTTAATCTAATTTGACGAAACTCACAATTAGTAATTAATAACACTTCTTTAATAGATGATAATCGAAATCGATAAGTAGATAGATCTAGAATATTTAAAATATGAGACTAATTACTTTAATTTATATTAAAATTCTTAAATTACGATAGAAAGATAAACAAAATAAAAATACGAAGATAAAACAAAGTAAATATTCAAATATAAAAAAAAAAAAATAATAAAAAAAATGATACAATATATATTATCAAAAATAACAGTTTATCGAACACCATATACCTAACCAACATTACACTAATATTCTAAACACCAATCATATATTTAACATAATATTAAAATAAAACTTAACTTAATTTATATTCCCTGTGAAACTGTTTTTTGCTGCGGTCTATATCTGGCAGCCATTTTGTTTTGTATTATTCTCTACACAGTCGGAGAAGAATAAAATATTATTCTTCTTCTGGTCTAATTATTTTTGAAAAAGGGATGTCTTTTCCCGAAATATCAAATAGTGATTTTTAATCACCCGGACAGCTAAAACACTCTTGCTGTTATGTAAGAAAAAAAAAAAAAAAAAAGGAAAAAAAAGGAAAAATAAATAGTAAGTCTTATATCGTATTCGATTTATTTTTATTGTTTTTGTTCCTTTCCTTTCAACTTGCATCTTACCCGGAATTGCATTGCCCACAGCCTTTCAAAAACTTACTACTAATATATATATATATATATATAAAGTTAGGTATGTGTATATATTTATATATTTATATATACAGGATAATCTCCTAACCTAATGAACGGATCATTATGAATTTTGGAATATATATTCTAGGCAACATGGTGAGTAACATGAGGTGCATTTTTTTTTTTTTTTTATAAAATTGAACATTCAGGGAGTGACTATATATAAAGTTTTTTTAGCTTTTATTTAGTATTTTTATGAGCCAATCATTATTAATTTTGGAATATATATTTTCGGCAACCTTCTGAATAACATGGGCATATTATTTGTTTTGTAAAATTTACGGTTTAGTGGCTGCGCCTACCCAAACTCGCACCCACCCATAAAAAAACTTAAAAAATAAGTTAGATACAAAAATTTAATAGAGAAAAGAATTGCTCTCCATCAAGTTTTGAGTTATATTAAATAATACATTTTTAAAAGGATCGGTGCGCGTGCGTGAGTGTCAATAATATGTATGTGTCTGGTAAAATCCTAAATTATTATGAATTATGGAATATTTATTCTAGGCAATAGGGTGAGTAACGTGGGCTTATTATTATTTTTTTTTTTTGTAAACATTGTAACATTTAAGCGGATGCCACCGAACTCGAACCCCTTAAAGAAAGAAAAAAAATGTTTAATTTAAAATTAATGCTATATATTTATTGCTTATATCCGTCCTGCTAGTACATGGTATTTTATATATCGATATGATGATGGACTCTCCCGTCGATTACGACGTATGAGGTTCCAACAACTTTCATTTGTGCTTAGATCGTTCATGACACCTGAGTCCGGCAAGAGACCTGCAAGGAAAGCCGCAGACAGTGCAAGAGTGTGAGTAATCGGATGCCAGGCGTGGAGCACTCTTTCTAGCTTTTCGGGGATAAAAAGCGGGAGCCTCTATGTAGCTTAATTGCCATAAATATATTTTCATAACTTACTACTCTCTCTATCTTTCTCTCTCTCTCTCTCTCTCTCTCTCTCTCTCTCTCTCTCTCTATATATATATATATATATATATATATATATATATATATATATATATATATATATATATATAAGGAAATTGACAACATCTTTGAGGCACGCATGAGAATGTATTTAAGTGAAATATTTTGAAAATCAACAATCGTGCAATTTAAATGAAAAATTCATTTATTTAAATTTTCTTTTGCAAGCTTTCGTTGTAGAACAACTTTGTCAGGCGAGACTGTCTTATAGGGTTTTCTTCTTCTTTTCTTCCTCCTCATTTTGATGGTATTAACCCCGAGGGGTTGAATCACGATATAAGAAGAAAGAGACGTCAAGTTCTAAAAGACGTTAGGATAAGTGTAGTCCTATCGATGTTATGCGCAGATTGGCGCTTTTTAAATAAGGAAATTGACAACATCTTTGAGGCATGCATGAGAATGTATTTAATACGTATATTGTCATAATTAATATATATATATATATATATATATATATATATATATATATATATATATATATATATATATACAGGGCTTTACAGAGCCCTCCAAAAAGGAACGCGCTCCAGGAGCACACTCCTTTTTTTTTGCTGGAGTGAAAGAGAGGAGTGCTCATTTTATATTCAGCGGGAGTGGAGCAACTGCATTTGGCCCTAAAGAGCGGTGATTTTATCGCTCCAAGATTATTTGATTTTTTTTTAAACATTATTTTTTTATACAGCAATAAAAAGGAAAAGAAAAGAAAGTCTCAGAGTTTACTCTGAGTTATTTTTTAAAATTATATCTCTGGTAAATGTATATGAGATTGAGAGAGAGAGAGAGAGAGAGAGAGAGAGAGAGAGAGAGGAAGAGGGGAGGAAGGGAGAGACAGGGAGAAAGAACTAGAGAGTTAAGCATAAAAACAAAACATTTTAAGTTTCACACCGACATGTTACATTTTTGATGGGACAGCTTTCTTAAGGCAAGAGACAATTTGGCGACAAATGTCTTTAAATGCGGCAGTGAGTCTATAGATGTCTTTGAAGTTATTTTCTTATAGATTTGAACTTTTTTGTATTTATGATAAGGATGTTTATTGCTGATTAAATAAATAAGCCAATTTTTCTTTTAATTCGTGTTTTAAATAAAGAATTTTAGGTTCAATTATACTATAGGGGCCGTTGGATTTTCTCACCCATTTCGCTCGGTATTCACCCAAATGTTCGATAAAATCGATTTGGGGGGTGAAATGGTACATTTTGTCCTGACAAAAAATTCTAATTTATTTTTAGCATATATCAAATTGAACTTTTATGCCACATTTTTACCCGTCCTCTTTTCGGCGACATTTTGTTATTTTTAAATTCATGACTAGTATGTTTTAACCTTTTCATGAATTTAACGAATTTAAAAATTCGTTAAATTCCGTTAAAACTTGCTTTTGTAAATAGAATGTTCAAAGTTTGTTTTTGTGTGTAATAAAATGTTAAAGCAGTAAAAAATATCTTTAGTCCAAGGAAAAAATATATTTAGTCCAAGGAAAAAATATCTTTAGTCCAAGGAAAAAAAAACAATAAAACCTAACATGGCCGCCAGCGATTAAAACCTGGAATTGAAGTTAGATTCTCAACACTTTAAAAAGTAAATGAGAATTTTATTTCAGGACCAAAAATATAATTAAGACCAACAATCAGTTTTATCCAAAATTTGGGCGAATACCAAGCGAAATGAGCGAAAGAAACAGCACTCCCTATTCTACAATTAAACCTATGTTTAAACGTAATTAAATTAAGAAAATATCTTAAAATTTAATTTAAAAAAGCAATTAATTAGACTTTCTGACTAATTAGTTGTCTTTTTAGAACCGAAAGTAGATTAGATATCTTTATCTTGAAAAATCGATTATCGAATATTAAAATTGTAAACAGTTTGTTTTTGTTAGAGATTTCAAATATAGACGTTTTCATCTTTTTTATTTAAATTTTTAATTTTAATAAATGTTTTTGCTCGACCTAGGAAAACTTGCTCCAGTTAATTTTTAGGGGGAGGAAAATTTGACCCGATATTTTTTCAACTCCCAAAGTCTAGGCCAGATATTTTATATGAAATTTTAAGACATTAAATGGATCTCTGAATTGTTTATTGACAATTTATTGATATTTTTTGGCCAACTTATGAGAATTTTTTTTTTATTCAATCTTTAAAAAATAAACTTCATTGTTTTGTTTTTTTTCGCTCCAAATTGTACTATTGTAAAGAAAATGGATAAATCGATTTGTTTGAAAGTAATTGCGCATTTCTCTGTTGTAAATAATAATATACATTATACAATATGGTTACGTTCGTAGAACAAACAAATATTAAAGGAAGAGACTATTCTGCCGGTCCCAGCAGAATAGTCTATTCGAATATTAAACAACAGTACAACGATTAATGTTGCCCTGGCTTTCTCTCCTCTCCCAGAGAAATGTTTTCTTTAAAAAGAATAATAATCCCTAATAGTGTTTAAAAGTAAAACTTTATTTACTTAAAACAAATCTAAATATATCGGGTCAAATTTTCCTTTCCTGAAAAAATATGTTGTTAATGTAATGAATATTAAAATTGTTTTAAAATACTTCAGTGATTTTTCTATTTCTATTTTATACCTGAGGAAAAGAAAATTTACGTCTGACATTTTCTCCTATAACTCTCAAAATATTAGCGAGATTTTGTCAAATATTATCTTATGGTCTTACACTTAAAGTGATATCCCAACTCATATTGACGAGATCCTTTGACGCCCACCCCTATCCTTCGACCACTCATTGGCAGAATAGAACGTTTATGAAAGAGGGTACATTTTCATTATGGAGCGCTGAAAAAGAGCCGCTCCCTTTTTATAGGAGTTGGAGCAGGACGACTCCATTTTGAAAATGGGGAGCGTGAGTAGAGCTAGCTCCAATTTTGGGCGTTGGAGCAGGAGCGGGAGCAGGAGCGGGAGCAGCTCCAAAAGTAGTGGAGCGCGTAAAGCCCTGTATATATATATATATATATATATATATATATATATATATATATATATATATATATATATATATAATAATAATAATCCAGGTAAAACATCCACAGGGTAGTAATCCAAAGAATTTCAACCGGGTTTATAAAAAGTGCTCAATATCAAATAGAGCTTTTATATATAGTTATTTTTATTTACACAGACATGTACAAAATCTGCGACACTGGCATGTCGATGTTATCGATCAACAGTTATTATAAACTGAGATCTCATCAGGAAGAGTTAGACTCTGATCTTAACCTTAGATCATATTTGGAAAGAATGAAATGGAGAAAAAAAGGAGAAGAAGAAGAAAAGAAATTAAAAATTTTTAAATTTAGGAAGTCACGTGGTTTGAAACCGTTTAGAATCAAAAAGTTAAAATCAAAATATAAAATATAAAAAATATATAAAATATAAAACATAAAATATAATAAAATAAAGTAAAAAAAGAGAGATATAATAAAAAGGGTAGAATAAAGATAGATAGATAGATAGATAGATAGATAGATAGATAGATAGGTAGATAGATAGAAAAAATGAAATCGTCTGTTGATTCAGACAGAAAGTCGAAAGGGAACATACATGCAACAGAATGTGCCAAAAAATCGTTGAATAGTTTCTTCAACTTGGGCGAACCACATATTCTCAAATCAGCTGTAATTCGTAGCAGGCTATATGTGTATGAGTGTTCAGACGTGTGTGTGTTTTCTCAAATCAGTTTTAATTGGTATATGTGTAAGAGCGTGCATGCGTGTGTGTGAGATGGGGGGAGGCAGGGGTTGTTAATCTATTGTGTCACTAATTCTATATTTACACTGTTTTATTTTCCTTTAAAGTTTATCAAATTATCATTAATTAATTAATAAATCAAACAAAATTACTAGCAGATTAATTAAGTTTACATAATAATAATAATAATAATAATAATAATAATAATAATAATAATAATGATAATAATAATAACAACAACAACAACAACAACAATAATAGCAATCAATAATAATCAATAATAATTCATAAAAAAGTAATAGTCAGGTAAAAAAATAAAATAATCAGGAAATATTAGAAGGTAATAGTAAATAATAAAATTAATATCATTGAAGTAGGTAGCAGTAGTATTAATCATAATGGTTGTAAATATGTTAATATGAATAATTTTATTAATAATTGTAGAATTAGTAGCAATAATACTGATCATATTAAAAATGGTAATAATAATAGCCATATTAATAATAATGATCACAATGGTAACCACAATAATCATAACAATAGTTATAATGATAATAAAAATAACAATAAATAATAATAAGAAGAATACAAATAGTGGTAGTAATAGTAATAATAATGATGGTAATAACAGTAATAATAAAATAATAAAAATAATAAAATTATAAATAATGGCATTATCGTTAATGGTAATACCACCATTTCTACTAAAACTAATAATAACAATAGTAGTAAAAGCCAGATGACGGTAACCATGGCAATATTAATATTATTGACAATAATAATAATAAAAGTGGTTATATTGTCATTGTTACTGCTACAAACAATAATAATTATGATAATAATAGTAAAAAGAACATTAATATTAATAATAATAGTAATAATCTCGATAATAGTGCGGAAATGGCAAATAATAATATTTAAAATATTAACAATGATAATAATAATCAATAATAATAATCTATAATAGTAAGCAATAGTTGGATAAAAATAATCAGGAAATATTAGAAGATAAAGAAAAATAACAAAGATGGCAATTCATATTAATCATAATAGTTGTAAATATGATAATAAAAATAAATTATTTGATAATAGAGAAATTATCTGTTGTAATAATACTAATAATATTAATAATAGTAAAAATAATAATGATAGCTATAATAATGATAACAATGGTAACCACAATAATCTTAATAATTGTAATAATAATAATGATGATAATAATAAGAATAATAGTATTAAAATAATAATAATATTAATTTATAAAACTAATAATAATAGTAGAGGTGGTTATTCTAATAATAGATATAATGGAGGCTATAAGTAGTAATTGTAGCAAAGACTGTAAAAGATAATAATAACAACAACAATAATAATTAATTAGAATGGTATAAAATGATAGTTATGTTGACAAATTACCGTTAGTGAATAGGTAAAGTGTTGTTTTTGTTTTTGTTTTTTTTATGAAATAGTATTAGCTTGAGGGGTTATAAGTGAATTACTGAGAAGGTGTAATCTATTATGCCTACAGTTAATTGAGGTTTCTTGTTTAGAAGTTTGCCTCTATCACTAAATATATATATATATATATATATATATATATATATATATATATATATATATATATATATATATATAATTAATTATCTATGACAATATATGTAGTAGCATGTACTATCAGTGCCTTTTAATTAGCAGCCTCTTTAAAAGAGTCAGCTCGATGATTGTGAATCAGTAAAAACAGAGCATACATAAGTCAGGTTCATTTTATATTCCAATAACCATATTTTTTATTTTTATTTATATTTTTATTATTTCACATTTCTAAAAAACATAACATTTCTGTAAGATGTATTTTTTATGGTCCTTTTCTTTTGCCATGGACCAAACAACATTTTTATATCAATATCGTCTCTGCAACGCTACAAAATCATCAGAAAAATACACAAAGAATAAATAGTTCTTAGATTGAAATGTCTTTTTAAAAAACTACACTATACAGTGGGTCATTTTTTGGTGAAAACAAATAAAGAACAAAGAAAAGAGCAAATTCCCATGTGGGGAAAACTCACTAGAACGCCATTTTCAATTTTTCAGTTCAGAGTGTGCACATCCTAAAAGTTGTGCAGACATTTATACATTTTAATTCAGTAATATTTCTTAGAATAGTTAATAAATTCTATCATTTATTTATAAAAATTAGAATTCACTTGAGAGTAATTTTTTACTTGCCTAAAGTTACACCAATTTGCCTGCAAATGTCTATTTAGGTCATTTGAATACGAAACTAAGTGCAGAGCTGATCTCTTAACTTCATCAGTTGGGAGCTGGCTATATATATTCAGCCATTTATCCAAGCATTACTAAGATTGTTATACTTCGGTGTTTTAGTGGAATATGTTTAGTATTTATTTATAAACTGTTTAAATTAACACTAAGATAAGATTAATTGCCCAGATTACCTCACTTAAGTAGCAAGTTTCTAGTTAATGCGAAACTAAGAGGAGAGTTAGTCTCTTTCAAACGAAAACAGTATATAGTTACCCAGACATGATCAAACTTCCGAAAGGGGCTATTATATATTTATTATTTTCTATTAAATGGTGCTAATTACCTCATTATAAAGTATTAGGAGGATTCAAAAGTACTTTTAAGGAAATTTATACCTAAAGTTAATTGTGATTACGTCTTATACTTAACTTATGTTGTGAGGGAAATAACAACCAATAGCCATATTACCTTGCTACATTAATTGTATGCCTATATTTAGCCCGTCGACCCAATGTATGTTCTAATTCTGTTTTATTCTATGACGTTACATTTATACACTATATCTGAAGTTAAGCATCTCCCCTCTAAAGGGCACTCATTGACATTTTTACAGTTACATTGGGAGTAATTATTCTGATTCTGGACTGTACTAGTATCTAAGTTCCGATTCTTGTTGATTTTTGTGTTATTTGAACTTGATGTTAAGTTTATCGATGTTGAAAAGGATAGCTTTACTGTATTTTTATTTATAATTTTACCTAATCTACTATCACTAGGAAAATCTTTCTTGATAATTTGGTAGAACTGTTTAAGTATGTTAGTGAGAATGTTTAAGCCATAAGGAGGATTGAACCAGAGTGAGATTCTACGTCTATTTTTCTTCCTAGTGATATTCTCTACCGATGGTGGGTTTGTTGATCACCTAGTGTTAAGTGTAGTATTAAGTGCAGTATCTCGCGTTTTATTCGTATTTATTCTATTTTTGATTTGTCTTGAATTTCGCATATTGTAATATATTGCGTGAGGTGTGTTCCTATTTGTATTAGAATCCCCATTATGATTTACCGAGCTTGCTTTCATATAGTTTAGTTTCCCAGTATATACAGATCTGGCTAACTCTTCATTATAATATTTTTTATTCTTATTGAATAGTGGCTCATTAGACGATAATTTTGATATTCTCTTAGAAATACTAGGGAGTATGGCTTTCTTAATGGGTGATTTGAGTAAAAATCTACATAATAGAGCGTTTGGTTGGGTTTATGATATAGTTCATATGTTTTGTTGTTTAGGTCCAAGCTGATTTCTAGGAAGTTAACTATCTTATGGTTTATGTTTATTGTTACTTTAAGGTCGAAATCTCTTTAAAAAGTTATGATTCTCTAAACTTCTATTTCCAGAGTTTAGGAAAAATAGTGCACGATCTCTGTATAACCCCCCTCCCCTAATATGTGGTAGATTTTTATGGAACTCCTTCGGGATGTAAAGGCCTACCAAATCTGTTACCTGTGCAGAGGTCGGTGATCCCATAGTAATCTCAAAATTATTTTTCCCATATTTTCTTGTCCATAGTTTGTTATACAGAATCAGAGTTCTTTTAGTTAGTTTTATAATGTCTATTTCTAGTCTAGTAATATTTGCTTCTATTCATGCCATGTCAAGAGTTTTGTTTAGAAGGGTGGGGAAAATTAGGGGTAATATGAGTCTATGTCAAACATTATGAACTTCCCGTTAATCCCTTGGGGTAGTTTCTCAAACCAATTGATGACCACAAATTGTGAGTTATCTTAGATTTGATGGTAAGTATGACTTTATCCAATATCCTTTTACTAATTGTTCCAATGCCTGATATACAAGGGGAGATTAATCTGATAGTTGGGTTATTATTGAAATCCTCCTTGTGATCCTTTAACGTAAATCTGGAGCATTTAAGAGTATATATCTCTATGTTGTTATCTATATTGATTTTAGAGCATATTTCTAAGGCTGTGCAATTGATATTACTGAAGTCATTTACATTAGCTATTTTATAGTTTTTCAGTACTTCTTTCCTAATCAGATTATCATAAGTTTTAAAACTCAAACTATAGAGGTTCATTGTTTTATCAGCTGGTACTATTAAGTTAGGGTCATTATTTATTTTTCTAAATGTTTGGTTTATCTTTTTAATTGTAGAGTTGGAGCATTTACACCTCTTTTTAAATTTCAAGTTACCTATCATGTTAAACATGTCCTGCTCAAAATTTTCCAGGATGGTCTGATGGACATTTTCGCGTTTTGATGTTATAAAATTTAGTGTATGCTTTTCCCGAAATAGTCTGATGGCATATCATATTCTGGAGGGTTCATTATACGTGTATCTAGTTCTTTCATTCTTCATTTGTCTTCTTCGGAAGGACGATGATGAATTATCTTCCAACGTACTCTTTTGATGAAAGAGTTCACTGCCTGTATCATGTCTTTAGTGTAGGATGTATGGCTTGGAATAGCTATATTCTTAGGTGAGAATGTTATTTATTCCTTGGTGAACATAGTTGAGAGAGATAAAAGGGTGAGTGATCAGCTCAATGCGAGGAGCAGTAATATTAACTATGATATATATATAAAGCATGGTAGTCGACACCGGATGCTCATGCCAAAATAAAAATTCTTGCCCCCTCGAGGGAAATTGTAAAGTTGACTCAGTTGTATACAAAGCTGTGGTTACGAGTCAAACTGATAACAGTACAGATGTATACTACGGCATGACACAAGGCTCTTTTAAACAAAGGTATTATTCATACCTATATTCCTTTAGATACAAAGATCGCGCAAACACATCTTTGGCTAAACGAATTTGGGAACTAAAAGAAGAAGGAACTCCCTTTTCTATAAATTGGAAAATCATAGAGAGAAAACCCATTTATTCACCTATATCTAATGTTTGCCATTTGTGTAATGCTGAGAAGTTCCATATTTTTAAGGCCATCATGAACCCAAACACCAGATGTTTAAATGTACGCGATGAGGTTTTTAAGGGCTGTATACATCGTAAACAAGCACTCCTTATTTATTGGATGGATCGAGTGACTTAAGCCTTCCTAGAGCCCTACATACATTTTTCAGACACTTATATACTTCTACTGCAGACTTCTCGTTCTACGAACCTGATCACAACTCTTTTTTTCTTTTCTCCATTTTTCCCTCTTTCTTCTTTAAATTTTAAATTTTTAAATTTTATTTTTCGAATTTTTATTTATTTATATATTGATTTTTATTTAGATATTGATTTTTTATTTATATATTGATTTTTTTATTTACACATGCATACGTGTGTATATATATGTATATATATATATATGGTGGCTTCTGAAAAATGAGAACCGGTCCCCGGTGGTTTCGTGGTCAATCCTATGCTTTTCGGATGTTCCAAATGGATTTAGGCAAAGATGCAATTTATGTTTAGAGGAAAAAATAAGAATCCTAAAATACGACCGTAATAATCTTTTAAACAAACGCGATGAGTTGATGGCGAAATGCAGACATAAATGTAAATTTAAAATTACCAATATCTAATTTGTAACGGTGAAGATACCAAATAGATCATTTACGGTAAACCCCCATAAATATTTACAATAATATCTGTTATGGACATGTAATTACTGACTTGGTGACATTCGTTATAGTTGTTTTTCGGATGTATGCATATACGATTGTACTTTAAGATATTCGTTTATTCAGATTATTTACTTGAAATAAGATAGGCTTATATTTGCTTATATGTATGCATGCGCGTGCGGATGTGCGTGCATGCATGTATTGGTGTATATGTATGTATGGGAAGAGTATGTGCGTATATATACGTACATGTGTTTTTGTATGTATATATATGTATACGTACATGCATGTGTTTGTGTATGTGCAGACATGTATGTGTGTGTGTGTGTGTGTGTGTGTATGTGTATATCTTGCATATTTATTTTGTCAATATATGTTTATATTTAATTAAACTCTTACCCCGGTTATTTAAAACGTTCCAGGCCGTATATATTATATTATATATGTGTATGTGTGTATATGTGTATACATGTGTGCAGGTGTATGTGTGCATGTATGGGCATGTGCGCGTATATGAGTATATGTATGTGTGTACGTATGCGTATGACTGTATGTTTATATGTATGCGTGCATATGTGCATTTGTGTATGTCTATGTATACATGTATGTGTGTCTCTATTTTGCAAATTTGTGTCTATGTGTGCATGTGCGTATATATGTGTGTGTATGTATATGTATATGTGTGTATGTGTGTATGTGCATATGTATGGATATGTGTGTGTGTGTGTGTGTGTGTAGGTATACACTCATTTAGTAATGATATTTTTTAATGAATACTTAAAGACGAAACACATTTATTCTCGATGTCTTAAAAAATTTTAATTCAAGGTAGTAGGTATGGGTGTGCATGCATATATATATATATATGTATATATGTATATGTATGTATATATATATATATATATATATATATATATATATATATATATATATATATATATATATATATATATATATATGTGTGTGTGTGTAGAGACATGTGTGTGTATATGTGGGGATGTATGCATATATAATTGTACTTTAAGATATTCGTTTATTCTGATTATTTACTTAAAATAAGATAGTAAATTTTTCGACTGATAATACACTAATCATTGAATTAAATTAAGTATAGTGTCTAATATTATCACTAGACAATATTAGATTGGAATTAGGCTATAATTATAGGCTTCCATAGATTATAAAACTAATGTAAGATGAATTTTGTGAAACTCAGAGTATTAAAATATTACATTTAGAATATAATCTTAAATAATTTTTAGTTTTCAAATAGATACTATCACTCGGATCTAGACAGAATGAAAGCATGACAAGTGTCAATCGGTTGATGACACGCTAACGTGTGTTAGTGTCTTATCTCTCTTCCTCCTTTCGGGCCGAAAACTGAATTTCGAGCTAACCAAAAATTGTGTGTGTGTGATGTTAAGAATAGGTATATGTGTGCGTGTGTATGGAGGCGTATGAACGTTAAATGTCACCAAGTCGGAAATGTAGAAAGAATATGTGCGTTTAACACAGACGTTATTATTTTAATAAAAACAAACAAAAAAAACCATAAGATCCCTTTCGATTGCCTTAGTTAAATATAAGATGTTAATTCCTACTCACTCTGTAATGGGTGTTCAGATTGGCTGCGACCACCACTCTCTCTGGTTGTATTTGAAGTGTCGAGGGTGAATTCAGTTTTCTGTCAGTCTAAAAAATGTAATTGTCAAATTTGATGCTTGAATAAAACCGCAAGGTTGAAATAAATTATTGCATCGACAATCATGTAATTTCGTGTTATTATATTTTACGTTATTCTTGCTCTGTTTACCACATTGAGCTCTCTTACCCGGATTTCTTCCTGGAATTATTCCATTATAACATAAATATATATATATATATATATATATATATATATATATATATATATATATATATATATATGTGTGTGTGTATGTATATGTGTATATGTACGTGTGTATGTGTATATTTATTTTTTGATGTTTTATTTATATATTGATTTTTTATTTATATATTGATTTTTTATTTATATATTTATTTATTTATATTTTGATTTTTGATTTTTTATTTATATTTTTATTTATATTTTTATTTACATTTTGATTTTTGATTCTTTATTTACATATTATTATTTTTTATTTATATATTGATTTTATTTATATATCGAATTTTTTATTTATATATTGATTTTTTTAATTTATTTATATATTGATTTTTGATTTTTTATTCATATATTGATTTTTTATTTATATATTGATTTTTTATTTATATATTGATTTTTTATTTTTTATTTATATATTGATTTTTTATTTATTGATTTTTTATTTATATATTTATCTATATTTATATTTTTACTTTAAATTGATATTTATTAATTGAAAGAATCGGAAATTTATATATACATATATATATTTTATATAATAAATAGTTACCTCCCCTTTTTAGAAAATTTAATTAATTAGAGTTGCGTACCTTTAATTATGTTCTACATATAAAAATAATATTTTATTTACTCTTAATTAATTTTTTATTATTATAAATTTTATTTTATTTTATTTTTCCCCTCCTTTCTTTCTTTCTTTCTTTCTTTCTTTCTCTCTTTTCTTTCTTTCTTTCTTTCTTCCTTCCTTCTCGTTCTTCACTTCTAAATATAGAATCTCTTACTTAACGGCTATTTTTCTGATCTAAGCATCTCGCCGGCCCTCCATTTCAAATTCTGTGTACATAGCGTTTCATAACGGTTATAAGTGTTTTTTGAAGAAATTCCATCATTTACTATTTCAGACTATGCTGAAGAAGACGGAATCGGGAATTAAACCCGTTTCTTGTCAGAAACCACTGGTCCATGTCTGATTAAAATCTGTATTTAAAAATTAAAATATTACGCTCTTAATTTAATTTAATTGAGCACTCTACTTGTATTTCCCTTTTATTCTTTTTTGAGTATACCTTTATACTTTATATATATATATATATATATATATATATATATATATATATATATATATATATATGTATGTATATATATATATATATGTATATATATGTATATATATGTATATATATATATATATATATATATATATATATATATATATATATATATATATATATATATATATATATATTTCACTCAGGTCTGTTGTCTGTTGTCCATTTATTTGATTCCTCTCCGTGGACAACAGACCTGAGTGAAATCGCCGTCGTTGGATTTTTATGCAGATTCCTCTGAATTTACCAATATTTCTGAGCCCTACGTTTTTTGGATTTCGTTATTGGTGATTCCCATGCCCGTTTGAACTTTTTGGAAGGTTTTTTTTATAGAAGTTTTTTTGATTTTTTTAATTTTTAATTTTAATTTTAAAAGAAAACTTTTTCAAATTTGGAACTTTGACAGTCCTACCCTGTCAACTTATCAATCATAATTTTTCCTCTGATGATAAGATTTTAATCTTTGAAAAACCTGGTTTAAGGAAAGAAAGAGATGAAAAATAAATGTTTTTATTAACTAAACTACTCCTTGTTTTGAACAACTGAAAATACCGATTTGCTTCCATTTGCAGGTCTTACTAATTTTCATTGACGTACCATATATATATATATATATATATATATATATATATATATATATATATATATATATATATAACACATGACTCAATAAGTTTCAGGCCTACTTCATAAAACAACAACTTTTAGGCAAAATTTGACTTTATTCATCAATATAGTCTTTTTCTAAAGTGATACACTGATTCCAATGCTTCTCTAACAATTCGGTGTATTTTTTGTAGAACGATTTGTCTTGGACCTCAAGATACACTGCAGTTTATAATATCACTTCTTCATTGGAGTCAAATCTGTAAACAACCAGATCTGGAGAATAGCGTGGGTGAAGAAGCAATTCAAAGAGAAATTCATGTAGTTTTGCCATCGTGGCTATCTACTTGTAACATGGTGCATTGTATTGGTGAAAGAGAACGTTTTTCTTCCTTTGTGGCCATTTTTTGACGATTTATTCCTTCCAATAATGCTATATAATATTCGCTATCGATATTTCTTTCTTTCTCAAGATAATTGATGAACAAAATACCTTGTGCAATGTGCATCCCAAAATACGTAGGCCAAAACCATATCTACTGATGTTTGCCTCTTTGATTGCTTTGGGCGGCTTTCACCTGCTGCTGTCCACTCAGCTGATTGCCAATTAAACTCTGAGATGAAGTAATGGCTCTATTTATAATCCATTGTCACATATTGACGTAAAAGCCTCTTTTTTGTTGTATTGAAATATTTGCAATGCTGGGAATCAGCTATACACTTGTTTCTAATTGACTGTGAGCAAACGTGGCACCCACTTTGAACACAGCTTTCTCATTGACAAATGTTCATGCAAAATGATGAATACAATGCCTTCTGATGTCTTCAACTCCTCTGCTACCTCACGCAACTTCAATTTACGATCGGCCAAAACGAGTCTGTAGACTTTTTGATGTTTTCCAAGACAACTGCTGAATTTGGGAAACCTGAGCGTTCAGCATCCTTTGTGTCTGCACAACCGCGTTTAAACTCATTGTACCACCTCTTGACCGTTGTTTCCGATGAAGCAGAGTCCGAAGAACGCTTATCAAGTCATTGCTTTGCTTGAACAGTATTTTTCCCATCAGAAAGCAATGCTTTATCAACACACGAAATTCAGATATTTCCTTTGTTTTGAAAATTTGCAACAGTAGCTTCACTTAAATAACTGTAATTTGTAAACTAATAATCCAATTGGGCTCAAATTTTGGCATGTGCCACTTGAAGGTTAGTACTTTATAAAATCATATGGATTTTATTTATTAGTGGCGCCTTCTATATTTAATCCCAGGACTTATGGGGTGATATGTTATTTTATATTTCAATTGACAGTATACATTAGTTTGATCTTCCATCGATACCGTCTGTTTCACGCAAGCACTCGTAACTCAGCCCGCAGGGCTAAGGATATAGATTGTAACTGATTGTTCAATCGATATTTGATAGTGTAACATCGACTGAAGAATCGGTTACATTTGGTATCTTTAGCCCTGCAGGCTGAGTTACCAGTGTTTCTGTTAAACCGAAGGTATCGATGGAAGATCAAACTAATAAAGTGTCAATTGAAATAAAAAGATATATATATTCTTGCATAAGTAATTGAGCACTCTGGTTATTTCTCCTATAACACTAAATTACACTTCCGTCCGACCTGGTCATTGTAAGCTTATAAAGACA
>OY744550.1:38277422-38374922 GCA_963556195.1 Sepiola atlantica
GAAAATACCGTTGAGAAATTTGTTAAAAACAATTTATTTTGGTTTATTTGTGACTGTTATGGTATCTCAATACATATTAAAGGCATATTAAGCCTAACACAACATACAAGAATATGTGACACAAAGTCGGAGAGGGTGGTCAAGCCAGCGCCTCTAAAGAAGGAGCACACAACATACGATTTCATTGCGCCTCCATGTGCACGCTTTATTGACCTGCTAGAATGGGGAGGAGGTAACACTTTCTTAGTCCTTCCTAATTGGAGAGTTTTATTAAGGGGATATTACTGCGATGTCATAACATCACATCCTTCTTTTCCACATAATTGTTGAATCACTCTGATTGAATGTTCAATCACTAAATCGTTTGGGTGGCCTGCTTGTGTGGACAGATCGAGATGTGGGCGTAGGAGGGCTCTCTTGATTTGTGGCATGTGTTGTAGTTGTGTGTGGGATGTGGTTAGCATGTTGTTTGTGTGTTTTTGTGTGTTTGATTGTCCAATGGTAAAGCTTTGTGTGAAGTCTGTTTCTACTATGGGTGTGGGGCTTCCGAGGGAACCCTGTGAGGTCTCAGGCAGATGAACCTGGCAGCTCATGGAGACACAAGAAGTCAATTCCTGCGGATTAATTTTCTCTGATGGAGTCTGCACCATATAGGACTTGGGCTCCATACATGCTTGTGTGACAATTGCGGGTGACCGTTTGCTAGCATCCTTCTCCAGTACTCGAACATGCTGTCTCACCTGCAGATTGGGGAGATCTCTGGCATGCTGGTCATAGTATTTCTTTTGTTCAGCTTGCTTTGGTATAGGGGAGTTGTCACTTCCTGTCTTTGTGGGGTGTGGTTGGCACATCTGACTGGGAGGTTCCCAACCACGTTTTTGTTGTATGGCAGCTTAATCAGGGGATGGGATTGTATGGTCTATCGGAATTGTTCGAAGACAACAAAACCATGTCCAGGTCACACCCACTTAAGGTGGCTTTCTGGATAGCCGATTTTATGGCCTGTACACAACACTCAGCCAGGCCATTCAATTGTAGATATCGGGGTGATGAGGTGCGATGTTCAAAACTCAATTCCCTAGTGAACTGCTTAAAAAGAGCAGAGCTGAAATGTGGGTCATTATCACTGATAACCCTTTCTGGGATTCCTCGTTCCCCAAAAAATTGTCGGGACAGGTCTATGACCTCCTGGCTAGAGAAGTTTTAACATTTTCTGACAAACGAATATTTGCAATAGTAGGCAACTATCACTATATAGTCAGATCCATTAAAGTGGAACAGGTCTGTAGACACTATCTGCCATAGTCTCACGGGAATCTCGTGGGGCATCAGGGATTCCCCACTCTGCGATTTCTGGTTTTCCTGGCATATATCGCATAGTTGGACAGCCCTCTCTATGTCTTTGTTTTAATTATCCCAGAATACGCAACTTTTTGCTCTCAGTTTACACTTCTCCATCCATTGATGTCCATAGTGGATCTTGTGTACTATCTCTGGTGGCATGGAATTGGATATTATAATCCGATCACCCTTGGTTAAGATTCCATTTTCGATGGCCAGCTCGTCCCGATAGGGCCAGTAGGGTCGCATTGTTTTTCCAATCTCCCTGACCATGTCAGGCCAGCCTCACAGGATTACATCCCTCAACTCCATAGGGTGACATCAGCATTTGTGGTCTGGTGTACTTGTACAATTTCTCTTCTGAGAACTGTACAAAGTCAACCCTGAGGTCGAGGCTTTTTTTGTTGGGTAGTAATGAGAAACCGTCGGCTAGAGCCATTTCCTTGCTAGGGCGATAAACGATGGTTAGGTCATAACCCTGTATGTGCATCTGTAGAATCCGTTGAAGATGAGGTGGGGCTGCAATCAGATTCTTCAGACTGATCATCTCCAGTGGTTTCTGATCACTTTCGACCTGGAATGAGCATCTGTTGAGGTACGTCCTGAAGTGCTCACATCGAAACACGACTGCTAATTGCTCATGTTCGATGTTAGCATATCATTGTTCAGTTTCTGTTAGCGATTTTGATGCAAAACCTATCGGTTTTCCCCCTGCAGAAGTGCTGCGCTGAGGCCTTTGTTTGATGCATCTACCTGGAGCATAGTCTGTTTCGTTGAATCAAAGTAGGTTAATAGCATCTCTTTACATATAACGTCTTTGATTTGCTGAAGGGAGCTTTGATGACTTGAAGTCCACTTGTACTCGGCATCATTCTTTAGTAGATCTCTCAGGGGTGCTGTGAGATCTGACAGATACGGGATTAAGGGTGCCATGTAGGTGATGATGTCCAACACCTTTTGTAGGTCGGTGATGTTCGTTGGACTGGGTAACTCCTTGATTTCATCCATCTTGCAGAGGGCAGGGCTTATTCCATTTTCTTTGTACATTGCTTCAAAGGACAATGTGATATTCACCGTCAAAGTTGCCTACTCATTCTAACTGATCAGGGTATGCATTCACTAGCTCCTTGGCTGAACCTATCCGCACTGGATATTTCTGGATGTCGTAGTGCAGTGTTACAAAGCCCAGGTCTCTGAGATAAGGTAATCCTATAATAATAGGCCCCTCTGATATCACCACAAAGAATTTTAGGGTTTCCCAGGCTCCTTTGTAGGCACACTGCATCTGCATGGATCCATGTTGAGTGATGCTTGAGCCGTTGTATGCAGTGAGTATAATTTGTTGCAATGTGAGTTGCACCGGAGACTGGCTGTCCCTATGAGTTCACTTGCTCCGGGAACATCCGTAGGGGAGGGTATTGCCTTCGACTTCCGTGTCAACCTTCGTTCTTAGTTTGTGGGTGCCTGGCTGGTTGGGAAGCTATATGCAAAGGTCTTCGAAGGCTTTGGTCTGAGTGTCACTCTGTGGCTGAATCGCATCGAACTGTTCGTAGAGTTCATCGTTGTCTCTCTGACGGGTATTTACAAAGTAGACACGGTCCCCGCGCTTCTTTTCCTGGTATTTGTGCTGTAGCTTGCCCTGGGCCCACAGATGTTCTGTTTTGACTCGGGAATCCCTTGATGAATATTTTTCCTCCTTCTCCTTTTTATTGATGCACACCTTCGCCCAATGATTTTCTGTCCACATGCTGAACATGTGGTACCCCATGCCGGATATTTTCCCTTTCTTTAGGGCTGTGTGTTGCCGCATTGTTTGCAGTTGTTGTGTCTGATGGCATCTATTTCCTTGCTTTTTCCTTCTTGGAGCTCGGCCAGTTGTTTCATGTGGCTTATGGAAGCATCTTGTACACTGCCACTATTTAGAGCTTTCTGGAGTGTGAACTCTTCGCCTTTTGCCAAGAGCTGCTTCTGTAGTTCCGGGTGTCATCTTCCAGTGATGACTTGCTCTATGAGTCTTTCTTCTATTTCTTGGGGGTCTCGGAACTTGCACTTCTTTGCCTGTAACTTGTATCTTGCCAAAAAGTCCATCTATACTTTCATAGTCCGTTTGTGTGTACCGATGTAGATAGAAGCGTGCGATACGAAAATTCACCTGAGGTTCTAATCGTTCCTCGAATTTTTGCCAAATCACTCCTGGGTCATTCGGTTGCCTTCGTTTTCGAACATCCAAGCGTTGTACCTTCTAAGACCTTCTTCTCCAAACAGCAACAGAATGTGACCAACCTGTCTGTCTGCTGGAATATTTTTGATCGAAAAATAGAGGTTGCAACGTTGTCTAAAATATCTGAATGAATCCACCAAATTCGTTGACGTCCAACACATCACCGGATCAGATGAGTTCTTAGCCATCATAATACAAACAAACAAAAAATCTTGACACAAAATAGGGTACCGATAGATATATATCGCGATGCATTTACTTGAATAATTCTTTTTGAACGGGAAGTGTTAATTTTCTTCGTTGTTTGCCGTATTCTTTTTTTCTTTTTTTTTTTCAAGGTGGCGTCCTCCAAGCTAGCACGTGATGTCTTTTAATATGCTAGAGTTCCTCTGAGATATTGCTTCTTGCACTTTCCTTTTAAATTGTTTTTCAGGCTGAGTGCTGTCTTCTGTAGACGTTCTTGTTACTACTGTAACCGCTGCCACCATGTTATGGTGTCTCAATACATATTAAAGGGATATTAAGGACAAGTCGAACACACAACATACGATTTCAATGCGCCTCGGTGTGCACGTTTTATTGAACTGCTAGAATGGGCGGGGGAGAACACTTTCTTAGTTCTCTTTAATTGAAGAGTTCTACTAAGGGGATGTTACTGGGTTATAATATCACAGTGACCTATTTGCATTAAAAAAATAATATTTAAAAGAAGTTTAAAGCAATTTACTTTATCGTAAATAGAGACTGTGAGTAAAATAACCCGCGTTCAGACATTTTGATTATTAGATTATTTTATTCATAGTCACTATTTACGTAAATTTAAGTAAATTGCTTAAAACTTTTTTTAAATATCAAAAAATTATTTTTAAGGTGGAATTTGATGCAAAGTTTTTTGTAAAATGTGAACAAGGGACGTTCATCGACTACAACCACTTTAAATAATTTCCATGAATTGGATACTTCTTTGAAAAAAACTTCTTGGGTCTAATTTAGTCTCATTTTGTATCAACAAAGCATCTAGTACCAAAAGTATGTATATTTCTTATGTCTTGTTTTTCGGATATAAACATTTCAAAGGAAGTTTTTTTTTGCAATTCTTCTTTTAAAACATCTATTTCTTCATTGAACAAGTGGGGGAAATCGAACAAGTATGGATACTAATTGGAATTTCTGAAGTTTAGCTTCTAGTAGTACCTCCCCACTTCAATCTCACCAAGTATCGGATACCAACATGTTTTTTACACTAAATGTCTTCTCTGGCCCCCACCCTCCCAACTACCATCACGGTCTTCGACTATTTTCTATACCCCTACACAGTGGTGATACCCTGGTGAAGCCCAGCAGGGCCAACTTCTTGATTGTATGCCCTCAAAACTCAAGTATAAGTCCTAGTATTGAGAAATATTATGAGAAAGTGAGAAAATTATTAAAAATGAATAAATAAATACACTTAGGATGAAACCTGGGGTTTGTACTGCATCATTTTTATTACTGATGTTGTAATGAGCTTCAATATTATAGTTCCATGCATACAAATTACATAATCATTTTGTTAAATCATAGATGCTTTATTGCCTTGGTAGGAATAATGTTATATGAATAAAAGTATCAGCGTTGGATTTGGGGTGAATAATATTTCCTGTTACCTTTGTAGGATGTTTGTTTTAGCGATATTATACATCTATCGCCGCTATAAAATCCACATATCCGTTCTTTTGAAACATTTCTTTCTCCAAGAACAATTTGAAGATGTATCTGAGAAAGAAGTATTTCATCCTGCAGATTTGTTATGTCACTTTTTCTTCATCACTCTTATATTCAGAAGGAATATCTAATTCCCAAGAACAAACAGCAACTCCTTACGAAAGAGATATCGAGGGGGAAAGTCATGGATATTTGGAGTTCTGTTGTAAGATGCCTGCTACCTTAACAGACACTGTACATGTTCCATCCCAAAATAAAGTGTCATCAAGTGGACCTTGGGTTTACTTTCAACAGCCTTATAACTCTTGCTTCCCTTATTTTGTCCTTTAGTTCTCACATTCTATGAGCGATGTTTCTGACAAAGAGGAAAAAATTGCTGTTTTCTGGGTCGTAATCTACCCATATAACACTTATCATTGGCTAGTTTTTGACCTTTTAAGTGGTATTTTGTTAGCTCTTCACATCAAGTGGCTTGGTGCCTTGTCTAAGCGATTTCCCACTGTGCTCAATTTCCTTAATGATAACCGAACCTTTTTGATATCGATCCAGTTTTCACAGTCTGTATTATATATATCTTCATAACGCCTGAAATACGAGACAAAAGTAACTTCGTTGTCCGGAGCTTAGTTGAAATTGTCAATGGTGTTCCAAATTGTGTTCTGAGAGAATGCACTTTTTTGCCTAAACAGTGATTGGTGGCAGTTATAGCTCCAGAATTAGATGTATGCTTCCGCTAACATAGTTTTGTTGATGCACTAGGCTTTGATCGATCTACATCCTCCAACTTCACTACAGCAATTGCGACATTTTCTTGAACCATAACAGAACATTTTTCACCTTTGAACAAATGAACATTTTCACCTTTGAACAAATGAACATTTTTCACCTTTGAACAAATGATCATTTTTCACCTTTGAACAAATGATCATTTTTCACCTTTGAACAAATGAACATTTTTCACCTTTGAACAAATGAACATTTTTCACCTTTGAACAAATGAACATTTTTCACCTTTGAACAAATGATCATTTTTCACCTTTGAACAAATGAACATTTTTCACCTTTGAACAAATGAACATTTTTCACCTTTGAACAAATGAACATTTTTCACCTTTGAACAAATGAACATTTTTCACCTTTGAACAAATGATCATTTTTCACCTTTGAACAAATGAACATTTTTCACCTTTGAACAAATGAACATTTTTCACCTTTGAACAAATGAACATTTTTTCTCTTTGCACTTCAGATTGTTACATGTTTGCTTCTTTTTCAGCAAAAGAAACATTTTGCCTTGGGCAGCATAACACAGACATTCTTGTTCAATTTTTTCAATCATAATTTATCTTTGCATTTTCATGTTCTTTTCATTCTATTCTCATGTGCTGCTACTCTAAATAAAGTTTCTCTTGTATTATCGGCTAAAAGCTTAAGCAGGCGGTTATGTAGCAGCTTACATGAATGAACTATTTTCTGTCGATCTATTTAAGTTATGATTCGACTTGACGATCATTGTAATCATCGCCTCTTCAACAAGTACGCGTCTGCGTGTAATGAGATTCACGTGTGATCCCTAAAGTCAGATCACATGATCAGCAGAGCACCCTCAGTCCGAGATTGTTTCCCAAGTGGACAATATGTGATCCTGCAATTCTTTGCTGTCGGTCCAGCAGAGAATCAACGAACTCCAGGATAAATATTATTTCATTTCAACCTAATGTTTTATTTTTAATTTTGTTCTTGTGCTTCTCCTACATACAACTATTACCCATCTATGTACTGTGTTGTTCAATTGTATTACATCTCAAAGAAAAGTTACACAAACCAACAACCTATCTTTGTCCAGTTCCCGTTTATTATCACATCTAAAACTAGGCTCTTCCCCAGTTAAAAGTTAACCGTTGAATTCCACACCAATGAATCCTGGCAATTTATAAAGATGCTCAGTGGCTAGACCTCGTCAGCTTTTCCCCTTTCGTGAATGAGTAAAGGACTTTTAGTTGGCAAACCAATTTCAGGTTTGTGGTTTAAATCGGGAAGAAAATCAGAATGAAAAACTTACTTGGGGGAAAAATATGTCTGGCCAAATCTGACTGAAATGGAAATGTTACATAAGCAAAAAGAGGTCACCATTCTTCCTTGAAATAAATAATGGCTCCAAAATTAAATAGATATGAAGTTTTATTGACAGGAAAACAGGAACAAAATGAAGATGGTGCAATGGGCTTTTTCATGTTGGTCAGATGAAGTTTGATAGCTCACCAGCTCGTGGTTGAGTCAGGTTGAGAACGGGAAAAGGTGCATCCTGTCTGCTAGAAGCTTTCGCATCAAAACGATTCATCGTGTATGAATTTATTTACACACAGAAATTCCATTTCGCCAAACCAAATTACATTCTCACAGCCGTATTTGCTGAGTTAAAATAAATAAACTTTCAAATTGAAACACTTTCCAAAAATAAATGTTTTAAACAAAACCATTAAAACGTGTTCATCTACTTTGTTAATTTTCATATTTTGAGGGGAATTCCTATTTCAGTCATATAAATTATGCCGAGTGAAATGAGTTTTAGCATTACTCTCGGACGACTTACTTTTACTTAAGAAACGTGTTTTACTTAAAAGAGAAACAAAACATTAAATGGGCTGTTATAGCAAGTTTCAAGTGTAAACATGGCTTTAAAATAAAAAAAAACACCCTAAATTTAAAAGGGGAGATGAATCTCCTAAGCCCCTGACTGCCAGGAACTTCTTGCATGTGTAGTGATATCAATAAACAACCTTATGGTTTTCTACTTATCTATCCGAGCCACCCTGATGAATTAATCCCACCCCAAATACCATAATACGGTCAAGCCTCAATGTGGAGCAGGTCATGGGAACCACAAAGACGCACAAGATTAGTCTGGAACAATGCAGGAAAACCGCTTGAATCGGACGCTTGCTTCAAGAAAGATATATATATATATTTACTTCAAAATGGATGATGTCACAAAATGAGCTTTATTTTTCAAAAATTACCAAAAGCTACCATTCATCTTTTATGGCATCATCCATTTTCAAGTGAATAAGTTTTTTTTTGTAAAAAAACATAATATATATTTGTTTTTAATTTTTACTAAATTACATATATATATATATATATATATATATATATATATATATATATATATATATATATATATATTAAAACAAAATTCGTGTTGTACAGGGTGTTCGGAAAGTCACTGTGCACTTTTCTAATAATTTTTTTTATATTTCAGATTTCGAACCCAATATGGTTTTACAACTGAAGAACGTGTATGGCTCGTCAAATACGTATTCTGAGATGATGGTAGATACACAGATGTGGTGCGACAGCAATTTGCTGAAAAATTCCCAGACGAACCTGTTCCACATCGCAACGCAGTTCGTAACCTTGTTGATAAGTTTCGGGAAACAGGATCAGTGTATGATGCCAAATGCTGTGGAAGGCCAGTATGATGCCGAATGCTGTGGAAGGCCAGTATGAGGCCGAATGCTGTGGAAGGCCAGTATGATGCCGAATGGTGTGGAAGGCCAGTATGAGGCCGAATGCTGTGGAAGGCCAGTATGAGGCCGAATGCTGTGGAAGGCCAGTATGATGCCGAATGCTGTGGAAGGCCAGTATGATGCCGAATGCTGTGGAAGGCCAGTATGATGCCGAATACTGTGGAAGGCCAGTATGATGCCGAATGCTGTGGAAGGCCAGTATGATGCCAAATGCTGTGGAAGGCCAGTATGATGCCGAATGCTGTGGAAGGCCAGTATGATGCCGAATGCTGTGGAAGGCCAGTATGAGGCCGAATGCTGTGGAAGGCCAGTATGAGGCCGAATGCTGTGGAAGGCCAGTATGATGCCGAATGCTGTGGAAGGCCAGTATGATGCCGAATGCTGTGGAAGGCCAGTATGATGCCGAATGCTGTGGAAGGCCAGTATGATGCCAAATGCTGTGGAAGGCCAGTATGATGCCGAATGCTGTGGAAGGCCAGTATGATGCCGAATGGTGTGGAAGGCCAGTATGAGGCCGAATGCTGTGGAAGGCCAGTATGAGGCCGAATGCTGTGGAAGGCCAGTATGATGCCGAATGCTGTGGAAGGCCAGTATGATGCCGAATGCTGTGGAAGGCCAGTATGATGCCGAATACTGTGGAAGGCCAGTATGATGCCGAATGCTGTGGAAGGCCAGTATGATGCCGAATGCTGTGGAAGGCCAGTATGATGCCGAATGCTGTGGAAGGCCAGTATGAGGCCGAATGCTGTGGAAGGCCAGTATGATGCCGAATGCTGTGGAAGGCCAGTATGATGCCGAATGCTGTGGAAGGCCAGTATGATGCCGAATGCTGTGGAAGGCCAGTATGAGGCCGAATGCTGTGGAAGGCCAGTATGAGGCCGAATGGTGTGGAAGGCCAGTATGATGCCGAATGGTGTGGAAGGCCAGTATGAGGCCGAATGCTGTGGAAGGCCAGTATGAGGCCGAATGCTGTGGAAGGCCAGTATGATGCCGAATGCTGTGGAAGGCCAGTATGATGCCGAATGCTGTGGAAGGCCAGTATGAGGCCGAATGCTGTGGAAGGCCAGTATGATGCCGAATGGTGTGGAAGGCCAGTATGAGGCCGAATGCTGTGGAAGGCCAGTATGAGGCCGAATGCTGTGGAAGGCCAGTATGATGCCGAATGCTGTGGAAGGCCAGTATGATGCCGAATGCTGTGGAAGGCCAGTATGATGCCGAATGCTGTGGAAGGCCAGTATGATGCCAAATGCTGTGGAAGGCCAGTATGATGCCGAATGCTGTGGAAGGCCAGTATGATGCCGAATGGTGTGGAAGGCCAGTATGAGGCCGAATGCTGTGGAAGGCCAGTATGAGGCCGAATGCTGTGGAAGGCCAGTATGATGCCGAATGCTGTGGAAGGCCAGTATGATGCCGAATGCTGTGGAAGGCCAGTATGATGCCGAATACTGTGGAAGGCCAGTATGATGCCGAATGCTGTGGAAGGCCAGTATGATGCCGAATGCTGTGGAAGGCCAGTATGATGCCGAATGCTGTGGAAGGCCAGTATGAGGCCGAATGCTGTGGAAGGCCAGTATGATGCCGAATGCTGTGGAAGGCCAGTATGATGCCGAATGCTGTGGAAGGCCAGTATGAGGCCGAATGCTGTGGAAGGCCAGTATGATGCCGAATGCTGTGGAAGGCCAGTATGATGCCGAATGCTGTGGAAGGCCAGTATGATGCCGAATGCTGTGGAAGGCCAGTATGATGCCGAATGCTGTGGAAGGCCAGTATGATGCCGAATGCTGTGGAAGGCCAGTATGATGCTGAATGCTGTGGAAGGCCAGTGGAGGAGAAACTGTTGGACATTTCTGACAGTTTGCTTCAGAGTCCATCAAAATCATTACGTAAATTAGCAGCATCATATTGGTCTTGCAACTGCTCATGAGGCCGTCAGAAAGGAATTAAAGCTCTTCCCATACAAAATAATGGCAGTACAAGAACTGAAAACCACTGATCATGAGAAACGATTATGCTATTGCAGATGGTTTAACCGATTTATCGAAGACAATACGGCTAATGTGTTGGATGTTACTTTTTTCACCGACGAAGCATGGTTCCATCTCTCAGGTTACGTTAATTCGCAAAATTCAAGATTGTGGTCATCTGATAATCATCATAGTGCGCACGAAACACCCCTACATGATAAAAAGGTTGGTGTGGGGGTTGCGATTTCCAGGCGTAGAATTGTTGGCCCTATTTTCTTTATGAACACAATAAACAGCGAGCGCTATTGTTCGGATATTCTTCATGCCTTCATCGGTCAGATGACAAGTGATGAAATCAATTACTTATGGTTTCAACAGGATGGGGCTACTGCACACACATCTGGCAGATCTATGCGTTTATTAACAGATTTCTTTGGAAACCGCAATGTTTCGAAAGACGTGTGGTCCCCACGTTCACCAGATCTGACTCCACCAGACTTTTATCTTTGGGGAGCAGCAAAATCTTCAGTGTATCGAGATTGTCTGCGCACACCGGATGACTTGCAAGCAGCAATAACAACATTCATTCAGTCTATTTCAACTGATAGTGGTGTTTAGAAACAAAATAAGAAGAGTCCAAGCCTGTATTGATGCTAAGGGGGGGGGGGGTCACTTTCAACATAATTTATAATTGTCATTCATATTTACCTCCTGTATTCTATATTGAAACAGATTAATAAATATGTAAGTGCACAGTGACTTTCCGAACACCGTGTATTTTCAAATCTGTGCAAACAGTAATATAATTTTTACTGATCCTGACGATCTTCTCTGATGATAAAAGCTAGCATTTTTGAAAATCCATGGGTTAAGGAAAGGAAAAAAAAGTTTATTGTTTAAACTACTTGATGATTCATTTGTAGGAGAGAAGTGTACACTTTGGTGACGAAAATGAAAGTGCTTAAACTCGTTTCTGCGCACACGGCTTTGCGCACAAATCTGCCAGAATTAATAAAAACAAATAATAATATCAGCAGATTTTTCTGAATTTATAGAAATTGTCCTTTTGGAGCCACCTCAACCTCATATAAACCCAGATTTTTCTTCAACTGCATGTTTAGCCTTAATCCACGAGAGAGCTAACATCGACGTTTCTACAGCCCCCCATCGCCCCTCTGTAGGGCCTTGGGACTGCTGAAAAACGCCTTTTCTAAAGTCACGCACACATAGCCACACTGAATCAACGCACACACAGACACAATTCATTGACTCTTTCACTGTCTTACACATACGCACACTAAAGGTGACACACACTGTTTGAATCCCCTTTCAATGTCGTCTGCATATTTAAAACAAACTTATAAACTTAACCATTTTAATACTTCATACATTTCTCACTGAACTTTCTACTATGAAAACAAATGATGGTTGACTCTATTTAATAACTTTCAATGAAATGTAATTCATGTAATTGAGTGAGAAAGTTTTGATTACGATTTTTCAGACCCGTGGATAATTCACAGCCCTTAAATTATCGACTCAGGCTTCCTCGATATCTCAACTAATGAATCCCCTTTTTCGGCAAGGACACTAAAATATAAACAATTATTTTGCTTTCCTATCTTCGTAGACTTCCATTTTAAACATATCTAAAATATCTCTTTTGTGAATTTATGCTTTTGAATTCATTATTTTGTTTGTTGATCATATAACATTTCTCTCCCTCTCACACATTTGAATGTTACTTAAAACTGTTTTTCTTTAAAATGTTTCTATAAAACTCAGGTTCATTCAATATTCCAAAAACCATGTTTTTTAGTTATTTTTTTATATTTTTTATTTTTTTCACATTTCCAAAAAAAACATAACATTCCTGTGAGATGTATTTTTATGGCCGAACAATATTTTTATGTTAATATCGTCTCTGCAACACTACAAAATCATCAGAAAAATTCACAAAGAATAAAAAGTTCTTAAATTGAAATGTCTTGAAAAAACCTACACCACACAGTGGGTAATTGTTGGCGAAAACAAAAAAAGAACAAAGAAAAGAGCAAACTCACACAGCGTTCTAGCAAGCCTTTCCCCACGTATGAGTTCGTTATTTTCTTTGTTGTGTCATCCAATCACATAACCGTATTTACTCTCGCTGTGTGCTTAACCCCTTTGACCCCAAATGTTTCATCTCGGCCAAATCCTGTCTATGTATTATGACTTTGAGAATGACTCATGCACCAAGATCTCATGTCATCCTAGCCTGTACTCAATCTATCAATTTCACCCAGGTCACAATTCATACTAGCTAACGTACACCCAAAGAGAGTCTGATAAAGAGGTCTATTATAGGTCCCCTTAGTTAAGATTTGAAACTGACGCTACCAATGTTGTTCTTTTTTTATCATAGTTCATCCCAAACAAGGCTGGCTGCCACTGTAGATGTAAGGGGATACTGAGAATTAGTGTGTAAGTTTTGCAGATCATCCTAAGTTGGGAGGTGTGCAGCGAGATGTCTGTTTACATTAGTTTAAAATTTCTGCATATCAGTACAGTCAGGGAAACAAGGAACAGGGAGGGAGTTCCAGAGGCCGGCAACACGAGGAAAGAAGCTATTGGAATAGAAGGCTCTCCAGCATCTGGGGACCTCCACAATGAATAAATTGGATTTAGCATATTGTCGGGTTGGTCGAGTGTATTTACATCGATGGGGAGGGGGGGGGGGCAGACCGGACATTTCATTTGGAGTACATTCCATTGAAGTACTTGTAAAGCAGGCACAAGGATGCATCATTGTGGCAATGGGACAGGGGCTGGAGCTTGGTGGATAGTGAGAAACCTACTAAGTTAGCGACTCTTTTTGGGACCTTGTCTAAGAGGGAGAGACTGGTGGATGGTGCCCCAGCCCAGATGTGACAACAGTACTCCATGCATGAGCGGATGGTGGCTTTGTAGAGATACAGGATAATGTCAGGTGTGAGGAGTTTACTAGCATGGTAGAGGGAGCCCACTTTCTTTGCAGCAGCTTTGGCAATGTCTTCTATATATTTGTTCCAATTCATGTTACCTGTGAATGTTAGACCGAGGAGTTTGAATGTTGAACTCTCAGGTAGGGTGTTATTTGCCATGGCAATCGGTGGTTGAAGAGGTTGCTTATAGTTATTGACGGAAAGGAGCTTTGTCTTTGCGGCATTAAAAGTTATCAACCATTTATGACCTCAATCCACTACAGCCTGGAGGTCATTTTCTAAGGATTCAGCCATTGCCTCGGATATGTGCACGTCTGTTTTGCCCACATAACAAGAGTAGAGCGTGGTGTCGTCAGCAAATATACCAATCTCAGACAAAATGTACTCAGAGAGGTCGTTTATGAAAATCAGGAACAGTAGAGGTCCAAGGATAGATCTCTGGGGTACACCAGCATTTATGTCATGTTGCTTAGATGAACGGCCATCGAGAACAACCTGAATATTTCTTTTGGTTAGGAAGGATCTAATTATATTAAATATTCGTAAGTAATACCACATGAGTGAATTTTTATGAGAAGCCCTTTATGCCAGACCTTGTCAAAGGCTTTGGATATATTAAGCGCTACTGCCCTAGCTTCACCTGCCTTGTCCAGTGTATGATATATGCATTCAGAGATAACCGTTAGTATATCCGCAGTAGATCGTGTTTGTCTAAATCCATACTGATAGTCAGAAAGAAGTTTAGCATTAACGAGGTGCCAGACTATCGCTAGATTGATTAAGGATTCAGAGATTTTAGCGAAGATCGGGAGTAGACTGATGGGGTGATAATTCTGAGGATCATTTCTGTCTCCAGAATTCTTGAAGATTGGTACCACAGAGACAATTTTCCAGCTATCAGGGAAGCAAGATTCAGCGAGGCATTTTTTTTGAGAGGACAGAGACCAGTTCAGCAGAGCATTTCTTTATTACTATTACTGGTATAAGATCATCCCCACAAGCTTTGGCGATGTCAATGTTTTTTATGATGTCCCTGACCTGAGTGATGTGTCAAACAACATTTTTATGTCAATATCATCTCTGCAACACTACAAAATCATCAGAAAAAATTCACAAAGAGTAAAAAGTTCTTGGATTAAAGTGAGTTTTTGCTCTCTTTTTATTTGTGTTTTGTTTGTTTTCACCCAAAAATGAACTACTGTATAATGCAGGTTTTTTCAAGACACTTTAATCCAGTGTTGCAGAGACGATATTGACATAAAAATGTTGTTTGGCACAAGACAAAGGAAACGGACCGTAAAAAATATATCTCACAGAAATATTATGTTTTTTGGAAATGTGAAAAAATAAAAATAACAAAATAAAACCATGGTTATTGGAATATAATATGAACTGACTTATATATATAAATATATATATATATATATATATATATATATATATATATATATATATATATAAATATATATATATATATATAGTGTCGCGGTCTGTACCGCTATGTTTGTTTACTTATGGATCAGAAGCCATCTTAGAAAAAGATGACAGCAGCAGCAGTTTTCTTAACCCCTTCCATGCTACGTAAGATGGAAAACTACTGGCTGCTGCCTGTGATTGCCGTCGCGGATGCTCTTATTAACTCTTCAGCTGGCAAATGGAAAAATACTGGGTTTCACCGAATATTCTAGAAGAAATATCACAATAAACAGAGTTTCATCTGTATATTCTATCTTTTTCAATGGAAGGATTAAAAATATAATTTGTTGGGATAGCAAATTATATTACTTATACAGTCCAGCAACTTCTGAACTGGATTGGGCGACGAATGATTCCCACAGGAATTATTTGTCATAATCAATACATTCAGTAAAACCAGCGACTGTCATGGCACACTCTCTTCATGTATTTGCCAGCTTTTCCCTTTTGGCAATTGGTCGAGATCAAAGTGTAGTATCTGTTCCGATGGATACTTCACCCCATGGACTGGTATTGTCTTGGCCTTCGGGCCTTGATTTACGCCGGTCTATGGGTCTGTCCTGTGCAGTTCTAGGAGGTCCACCCTCCCAGGCTTCGCCTCCCCTCTTTGGAGAGGAGTAAGTTTATTGCTTACTGCCTGAGGCGCCCCTACCGGGGAATGCCGACGGGGCTGCCCAGGCAATTTTTGATGGTCAGAGTGCTCACCTCTCGGGCGCTGGCTTTTCAACCCCCACTTTCCGACCCGACCTTGGGTCAAATCTTACTTGTGGGAGTAGGATAAAACTGGCCTTGTGCCTAACTCCTGGAGAGGAGTAAATAATAATGATCAAAGTGTAGTATCTGTTCTCTCATTTTGATTTTGGTCAAATATTTTGTCTAAGTTACTGATTCTCGCCCTATTCATTGGGGTGGGGGATGCAGTAACAACCCTCTTGTTTGACATTGTCAGTGGCACCCTCACCACCTGACCCACTTTTTCTATCACTTCCTTCTCCCTTCCGGTCGAGATGCAACATTGACCTTTCCCTGTAAGCCTCGAGCGACAAGGGGGGTCAAACCCACTTTCTCTCTTCTATTAACGCTCTCTCAGTTCTATCTCCCCCTCTTGCCTGTTTTGGCGCCCTGAGAGCGCGCCAAAACCGGCTCTATAGTCGACGCCGTCTCCACGCCAGTTGAAATCGTGAACTTTCAGCACCCCCCCACACCCACACTTCTTTCTTTTATTATTATTTTAACTGGCGGACACATAGAAGAGATTTCTTCATTTACCACCACCAACACCAAGAACGCTGGGGAGCGTGACACATCCCTCAGCCCGGACCCCACCAAGACAATTGCTCCCATAGAGGACGACTCCCCCATTGGGGGAGCCAAAAAGGACAGGGCATACTGCCAGGATATAGACTTTCCTAAAAAGGACTCCCCATGCGGGAATGAACACCAAAAAAGGGAGGCTCCACTGCAGGTTGATTCTCCCAGTGGGGAAGTTGGACCCGCAAAGTGCACCGACGGGGCTTACCGCCCGGATGTCATCATGCCAGGGGCAGCTTCCCCTAAAAAGGATTCCCTTTGCGAGAATGCAAACCAAAAAGAGGTTGCTCCCCTAGAGGCTGATTCCCCAAATGAGGGAGCAGACAAACGAAAAGAGGCGGTTTCACCCAATGTGGTGGTGCCCTCTACAGTGGAGGTAAGTATAGCTCCACAAGTGAGTGGCTCCATTGCAAGGAGGCTAGTTTCCCCCAGCGAGGGAGCAGAAAAGGGAAAAGAGCCAGCTTCACTCAATGCGGCGATTCCCTCCACTTCCAATACCCTCCGGACTCCCCAGAAGAGGGGCTCCGCTTCCAGGAGCCAAAGCGTCTCTGGTTCCACCATCAGGGACCAGGGGGAGGCCAAAACAGCACCACCGAGGGAGTCCGCTTGGGGGAAGAAGAACCCAGAGAAGAGGTTGTCCCCACAGGATTACAAACAATTGTATCAAAAAAAATATAAACAGTACATTGAAGGGAGTGTACTGCAGCCTGTGCCTGGTTCCTGGGAGGCGATTGAGGACAGGGTTTTGTCCCTCGTAACCTCGGACTTGAAGGAAAATCGCCTCCTGGAACTCAAAAAGGAGGATATGGCAGAGCTCCTTAAGAAGCTAAACATTCCAGCAACCTATATCTGCCAGAGGAGCTCTGCCATGTGGGACATCCTGCTCCCCTCTCGGGAGGAAGCAGAACGTCTCTCCATGAAAGAGATGAGGAGCGGGAGCATAAAATTGCAGCCCGAATACCAGGGCAGAGGGAGAACTCGGGTCCGCATTTATAATGCCCCACCTGAGCTGAGCACGGATTACCTAGGCGCATACTTCAGCCAGTTTGGGGATGTGGAACAAGTGGACCCGGTAAGGTCCAGGAGTGGACTACACATGGCCGACTACACGATCGCCATGAAGCTGATGCGGGCAGACTTCCTTGCAATTCCGTCGGTGCTAATGCATAAAGGCTGGAACATGCCAATCGTGGTAGAAGGCCGTCGCCCACACTGCTGGTTTTGCCAGCAAATAGGCCACATGGCAAAGAACTGCCCCAAAAAAGCAGTTCGCAGCCAAATAACGCCATCGGCTGCTCCTGTGCCGGTTCTGAAGACAGCTCCAACCACTCTTCCAATTTCTGCTACAACAACAGCCCCAAAGTCAAATAACCCCTTGGGAAGAGCAGAAGAGGAATGGAGCACAGTGGTGAGGGAAGGGAGGAAGAATGTAACCGCTTCCGCCGTGATCTCACCACTCGTCCAACCGCAGGAACAGCAGCAACAGGAACAGCAGAAGCAGCAGCAGCAAAATGAACAGATTGCCCCCAGGCCGCAAAACCGGCAGGGGGTAAAAAGAAAACAAAAAAAATCCTCTGACGAAGATGAAGAAGTCGGTGAGGAGGAGATGCCACAAAAATTTGCTCCCCCCCGGTTCAGAAAAAGAACAAATGAAAGGAAAAAAGAGGATAAGGGAAGAAAAGATTGCCCAATCCCCCATGGAGCAGACACCATCCCCGACACCTCCAAAACCTACATCCACACAAACAACTCCCATCCCCAGTACAACCATTTTGAAGAAAAAACCTATCCCCACTCTGCAAGCACCGGCCCCCACACCAACACCTTCAATAGTCCCCACACCAACACAAGCAATAACACCAGCCCCCACACTGCATTTATCAAAACAGATACCTGCACATACACCAGCTCCGAATCCTCTCAGCTAAAACTAGTCGAATCGGGGAGGAAAAGGAGCCAATCTTCCTCACCGGCTCGGAGGAAAATCAAAGAAAGACCCCTCCCCTTTAAATTGGGGAGGGAGTTGTGTAAAATTGACCCCCTATCTTTCGGCATGGACGTATCCTTCCGGCAGAAGAGGAATTTAAAACCTTTGTTGGACTTCAGCCAGATAGGGGGTAAAGACATAGAAGACCCCACCAATTTTCCGGGGGGCCCCTTCTTAACAACTTTTGTAAGGCTTCCAGCCGGTCGTAACAACTCTGTCTGACAAATGCTGGAGGCCACGGAGGGAGCCATACCGAGAATAAAACTCACCAAGGACAAAGACCCTTCCCATGACGAACTTTTACCAGAATGCAAGAGAAGGGTCCCAATGTTGGTTCATCCTTCTCTCTATAGGGCCACATTGAGCATGGCGCATAGCGTCGGCGTCCTTTTGCCGGCAGACTTTGGAACCGGATGCGACACTGCTTAAGGTAAGTTCATGACTCTGTGCTTGGCTAGTTTGAATGCAAGGGGCTTGTTGGGTTTGCAGTTTATTTCCCTACAGGGAAAACCAGACCTTTTAAATACGCTATGAGAAAACCCGAAATAAAGGAAAATGCACCAAGTACCATATACACATTTATTCACATATTGAGAAATATAAAAGGTCTACGACATAACATTACAAGAACATACAATATTTTGTTTACTCACCACTTGCGGTGGAAGACTACTAGAACCGGTAGAGTGTCCATCGTTTCAACCGCGTGGTCCTGACCAACGGGGCGAATGTCAACCTTGCTCTTAGCTTTTCGTCGCTAGTCTCCTTTTTCCCTAGGGGACACTACCCACCGGTGCCCCTAGCAACCGGTGTCATTCATCTTATTCCCCTACAGGCTTGAGGTCTTCAAACCGGGCGGTTCGCGTCCGGAGGGATCTCCTGTCCCTGGGAGTGGATGTAACTGCGATCCAGGAGACGCACTTTGTTTCATCCGGGGATTGTCAGGTGCTGACAAGAGACTATGACGTCTTCTCAGCATATGGGAATCCCCGGGGGAAAGGTGTGTCTCCTTGCTTGTGAAATGCACCCTGTCCGCGACAGTAGACGTTGTTCATAGGGATTTGGGGGGCAGGCTGGTCGTGCCGATGTGGCCGTGAAGGATTTTGTGTTCCGGGTAATTGCGGTTCATGCACCCAGCACCGCTCGAGAGAGGGTCTCCTTTTTTCGGATCTGGACGTGTTCATCGCATGTCTGAAACGCGTAGTTCTAATGGAAGATTGGAATGCCATCCTTGATCCCAAAATAGACAAGGTCGGGAGGGGAGCTAGAGGGACGGAGAGATGTGAGACCAGCCTGGTTGACCTGATGAAAAGATGCGATCTGGTCGACAAGTTTCGTGTCGATTATCCGGGGCGGGAGAATTGGACATGGACAAATAGTGTGCCTTCCTACCCGAATATGTATTTGGATAGGATGTTAGTTAGAAGAGGCGATGTAGACTTTATATCGTGTCCTACGTTCAAATGGTTAGGTCAATCGGACCATAAACTAGTTATGGTCCAGTTGAAGTTAGGAAACAGACCTACACTAGCCGGGTACTGGAAGTTGAATACCTTCTTGCTGGAGATACGAGACTTCCGGGAAAAGCTAATGCAGCTTATCCAGAAGGCTTTAGTGGGGGCAGTTACCGGGAGCAAGTGGTGGGTTAGCTTAAAAACTAAGATCAGAACCTTTTCCGTCAAATACGCCCAGCGTCTCGCTTTAGATAAGGCCAAGACGGAAAAGCACTTAGAAGAGAAACTAACCCGGGTGGTGGCTGAGGGGGAAACTGTAAGCATAGAACTAACTAAGCAGAACCTACGACGCGAGGCTAGCGAGCGTTATGAAGGCCAAGTAGTTAGGGCTAGGATAAGGAAAGTTTCCAATGAAGCCGTGAACTGCGATGTAGATGAGCGTAGGGAAGTTTCAAGGCGTGGCTCGGATAGATACATTGGAAAAGTCAAGCACCCAGATGAACGTGCCTTGGAGTCGACTCGGGAGATCTGCGAGGGATTTCGGGAGCATTTTGAGGAACGCTACACCCAACTGCCCAACCTCCCGGTCCAGGAGTTTGGCAACTATTTGGCTGACTCTCCCCGCCTCGATGTGGCTAGAGCAGCTGGTTGTGAAGGCAGAGTTACGGAGCGTGAGGTCTTAGCTGCGTTGAAGCAAGTCGGCTGTGACAAATCGCCAGGATTTGATGGTCTGCCCTACGAGATGTATTTGAGGCTGTCGCACATGTTTGTGCCGATTCTGACGAGTGTATTCAACCACTGGTTTGACCAGGGTTCTATCCCAGGTCAAGTCACCAAGGGAGTGACCACATTGCTAAAGAAGCGGGACAGGCATGGTGGGGAGGAACTAGACGATTACAGGCCCATTACTCTGCTAAACACAGAGTTAAAGATTTTGGCCAAGATCTTATCGAACCGGTTGCAGGGTGTCATCGGAAAATTGATCGAACTTGAGCAGAACTACGCTGTGAAGGGGAGATCAATTCAGAACAACTTGCACCTGATTCGTACGATCATAGAGGGGATAGAAGACGACACGGAAGCCGCGCTTATCAACTTGGATCAGTCCAAAGCTTTCGACAGGGTCGACCATCGCTTCTTGGCATCTGTTTTAGAGACTGCCGGTTTCAAACCGGATTTCCGCAAATGGATCTCCGTTCTGTATAGCTCGCAGACGGCAGTAGTACAGGTAAACGGAAGGTGTTCAAAATCTTTCACTGTCTCCCAGTCGGTACGCCAGGGTTGTCCGCTGTCGCCCCTGCTCTACATCCTTGCACTGGAGCCGCTACTTCGCAAGCTAAGGAGTGGGGAGGCAGGTCTGGTCCTATGCGGAATCGCTTTGCCTGGTAGAGCGCGAGCCAGGGTCTCCGCGTTCGCCAATGACATCACCGTCTATGTGTCATGCTTCCAAGACATTGAGAGGGTGACAGAGGTGCTCACACATTACGAAACGATCACAGAGGCAAAAATCAACTGTAGCAAGTCAACTGACCTGCGGTTGGGTGCCTGGAGCGGTAACACAACCCTTCCAGCTCCGTTCTGCTGGACAGATGGCCCGGTTCGAATCCTTGGCGTGTGGTTCGGACCGGGCCTCCAGCTCGATAGGAATTGGTCGGAGGTACAGTCAAAGGTCGAAGCGTCGGTTAACACTTGGTTTCGAAGGAAACTCTCCTTAAAAAGTAGAGTGGAGGCGTGCGCCACTTACGTCTTCCCTCTTCAATCCTTTACCGATTGGCTGTGCTTCCCCTGCCTGTGAACCGCCTCAAGGTGCTCCGGCGCCTTCTGTCCTCACTTCTCTGAGACAGGAAGAGGCATTGGGTTTGCAGCCAGGTCTGTATTCAACGTCCGTGTGAGGGAGGCTTGGGGATGCCTGACTTGACGTGTCATCGAGACGCCGAGCGACTGGCTTTCCTGAGTCGAACATTGACTAAAGAATCTGCGTGGAATGCAGCGGTCGATAGTGCTTTCCCTGACCTTATCCTCGACCATTCGGTTGAGGGCCGTCGTAGGCTAGGGGTGAATCGCAGTTTTTAAGGGAGTGTCAAGCCGCGCTCAAAAAGCTTCCTCGGTCCAGTGATCTTTCGCGGCTTTCTAGAAAAGAACTCCATAGAGGATTAGTGAGGGAGGCAGCTGACGATCCATTAGTCGAGCGGTGCGGGTGGACAGAGGAGGAGATCCACTCCGAATGGACTTGGGCACCGGGAACGAGTCATATCAACAACTCGGAGTTCTCTCTGACCTGGCGATTGGCCCGGAATGCGCTACCCCTTAATGCCATACTGCAGAGATCCGGAGTTGAGGACTCACCTGAGTGTCCCCGTTGCGACAGGCTCTTTGAGGAAACGCCTGATCATGCTTTCTTCTTGTGCCATAAGCTCCAGCAGTACTGGGAGTACGTCAATGAGGTGACGGCTCGCATCGATCCTGAGCAGCCGCTGTCGCTGCACCTAGCTTACGTAATAGACAACGTCTGTCCGCTGTGGGATGGGGAGAGACAAATGGTGTTTCTCATGATCCTGGCTGTAGCGCGAATGACGGTGTGGACGTCGCATCTGAGAGATAACCAGGGGTTGAATCTTTTGCTGATCAGGATCTGATCATATTCTTCAAGCACCAGCTGAAGGTCAAGATCAGATGTGATAGGAAAAGATTACACTCCTCAGTTTTTGATAAAAGGTGGATATAAGTAGCAAGCTTGTGTGTACGAAAAGGAGTCAAGTATGAGTACGTGTTCTCGGCCTGAGCATGGCGTGCACGGTTCCTTGTCCAGTCAGACCCCAGCCCTTTGGGTAAGTTTAGCCTCTTATCTAGTTGAATGAAAGAGTTACCCCACCCTCCTGGTAATAGAAACCCTCCAAGATGCCCACTCCCCACTTTCAATTCTTTGTCTTCAGCCCCACCCCAACTTGCACTTATCTTGGAAGGACACCACCCACTCTCCAAACTCCATCCCCCACTTTCTTTTTCTCCCACTTAGATCCCACTCCCATTTAGAGACTAAACCTGCTTGTTTTTGGTGCGGAACAAACCGGAAAACAGTGGGCAGTCTAATATTTAGAAAGGGTTAGGAGGGTCATACTAACTGGGTTTTGCTTTTCTCCCCTACCCCATTATACTCCAATGAATTTCTGTAAATATAACCATATTTATTTATTTATTTTATTATATGGAAAAAAAATAAAATAAAAACCCTAAGGAAAATTTTAAGATTGCCAACTTATTTTATAATAGCCTAAGTAGGACGGCCCCCTAGAGCAAATGTGGTATTATGGTGATTGAGATGATTCTAGTTAAGAGTAGGATAGATTATTTTATTACCTTAGACAAAGGATGACCAACGACACTCTACCCCCACACTTTTGATGGCCTTGTGACTAATTTGTTTTGAATGTAAATCTTTTATATTTTCTGCAAATAAATTTTTCAAAGTGTAGTATCTGTTCCGATGGATACTGCACGAGACTAGTCCTGTGCAGTTCTAGGAGGTGCACCCTCCCAGGCTTTGTCTCCCCTCTTTGGGGAGGAGTAAATTTATTGCTTACTGCCTGAGGCGCCCCTACCGGGGAATGCCGACGGGGCTGCCCAGGTAATTTTTAAATGGCCAGAGTGCTCACCTCTCGAGCGCTGGCTTATCTAATCCCACTTTCCCGGCCTTGAATCACATCTTACCTTGTAGGAAGTAGGTAAATAAAGTGATTGTTTTTACCAAGTTTTTACCCCGCCTAATAAACCGGTATTGTCCGGGACTTTGGGTCTCGATTTACGCCGGTCTATTGGGAGTTGTCGGTCCTGTGCAGTTCTAGGAGGTGCACCCTCCCAGGCTTTGCCTCCCCTCTTTGGAGAGGAGTAAGTTTATTGCTTACTGTCTGAAGCGCCCCTACCGGGGAATGCCGACGGGGCTGCCCAGGCAATTCTTAAACAGCCAGAGTGCTCAAATTCTCGAGCGCTGGTTCTTTCCCGACCTTGTGTCACATCTTACCTTGTGGGAGGAAGATAAATAGAAGCGATTGATTTTACTCCCCCCCCCCCCCCCAATAAACCGGTACTGTCCGGGCTTTCGGGGCTGGATTTATGCCGGTCTATCGGTTGTCCGTCCTGTGCAGTTCTAGGAGGTGCACTCACCCTTTGAGAAGGGGTTAGTTTATTGCTAATCGCCTGAGGCGCCCCTACCGGGTAATGTCGACGGGGCTGCCCAGGCAATTTTTAAATGGCCAAAGTGCTCAAATTCTCGAGCGCTAGTTTTTTCCCCACTTTCCCGACCTTGTGTCACATCTTACCTTGTGGGAAGAAGATAAATAGAAGCGATTCAGTCGCTCATCATTCCAGCATCACCTTCTCCAGCTCCTTTTCCAGTACCAGTGACGTCATTCCAGCCTTTTTTGCTTCCAGTGACGTCACCTCTGTGATTTTTACTTTTCTTTTTCAACCAGTTATTACCTCTTATGGTAAATAAACGCCTCTCATTTTTTAGTTGTTCATCTGCGTTTGTCCTCTCTTCTTTGCCATTGTCGTAATTTGCCTGTGTCCACTTTCTTAGTTGCAATAACACATCCGCAACAATATATATTCAGATGTGAATTTTTATTTTTATAAACAATGTATAAATAGTAAAAAATAAAAATAAAAACAAACAATAATCTGTACGACGTCACGTAGAAACGAGAAAAACGCTAAAAAGCTAAAATTGACTTGACGTCGGTAGTTTCCGGATGTTTACGTAGACAGCCGGAGAATCGCGAATGGGAGAAAATAAGCAGACAAGTTAACATTTTAATTGATTTAATCGCGAAATTCACTAATTTTATAACCCTAACTCTAACACCGTTTTAACACTTGTTCAATATTTTCAGTTTAAAAAAAAAAACTTTGATCATCTGTTTAGTTATATTTTGCTTCACACAAAAAATATTTTTTTCTTCGTTAACAAAATAAATATTTCTTTCATACAATTTGACTAGATGTATTATTTGATTAAAACCAATCTTTTTTTTACTAATTGTATTCTTGCTTTAAATGTTAGTTATTTTTTAGACGCAGGTAACCGACTTTTAATTCGGCTTTATCCGGAAACTACCGACGCCAAGTCGATTTTAGCTGGGGTTCTAGTACCCTTCCCGGAAAGGGGGGGGGGGAGGGGTGTCTGATTCAAATTAGAATAGTTGATTTTTTTTCTTTTTCAAGTTAATTGAGATACGGGCATTTTTAACAAGTGCCAACAAAACAAAAAGGGAGTGTAAAAAATTATACAACAAATAAATGTTACTAAAGGCAAGATGTGGATATTTTTTTGTATTTTAACTAATTTTAAAGCGTTTTTTATACTTAAATACAAAAGTAGTGTAAAGTCTTTTTCCTTCTTTGATAATTTATTTTAATAGATCATTTTATTTTTCAAAACCATCATATTTTTCAAAATCATTTTATTTTTTCGAAATCATTTTATTTTTCATTTTTTTTTTTTACTATTGTAATTATTAATTACAATAGTAAAATCCATTTTCAGATAAATGGTGGTTGAAAATTGAAACTAGAGTTCTCTCCCCCTTACTTGACTCTCCTCAACTAAAAAAAAAATTTCCGATCTGAAGCACCGTTTTTTTTTTTCACCCCCTTTTTTGATTTGTTGGCTCTTGTTAAAAATTCCGAAAAGATATTTGTATAATAATAATATCTAACAAATACTGACCCAACGAGTTACGGCTTGTCTCATACTTTAATTTTAATTTAAAGGCTTGAAAATCAGCTCCGAATGGTATAAGTTACGACGTAAACATCGTGCGGGACATTTTTCTTTTTCTTTTTCATCGAAAAATATAGTCGCTACGGCGATTTCTTCGTGGCAGTGATTTTTAAATCTTTAAACTGTCAATTCGAATATGATTTATGCCGAGAAGTAAAGTTTATGGGGCAAAACTAAGGTTGGGTATAATTGTTCACGCTTTAAACTATAGAGAAACTAATTCTGGAAGGATCAACAAGGCGATCACCAATCAGCAATAAGCATTCAAGAAAATAACTAAACTTGTTGATGTTGTCGAGGTGTGTCGTCATCTGATGACAACAAACGTTTCTTTTTATAAACTGCCTGGTGTATGTGTGTGTGTGTGTGTGTGTGTGTGTGTGTGTGTGTGTTATACTTTCTTTTTACTTCTGATAAAAACAAACGATTATAAACAATTAAAAAACTAAAAACAATATTTTGACAATAAAAATTAAGTGAAAAAGTGAAGTATGAGCATTCTTTTTTTAATTCTTAAAAAAGAATTATTCTTTATAAAAATGTATAAGCAATGACAGAACGAGTTATTTTTGTAGTTCACACAATTCATTATTGAAAATTTAAAACCAAAATAATAATAATTTCATTGTATTATTTTTATTTGAATTCTGCGTGAAAATTTTGATTTTAGAGTTATCTCCCCTTGGCAAGAAAAAGCGTCATCACGTGACCGTTTCTACGTTTGTGGTTGTTATTGTTATGTGTGTATGTTTGCGTGTGTATGTTTGTGTGTATGTGTGTGTCGCCATCTTCATCGACGTTTTATTGTTGTCCGGTCGTCATGCGGCCCTTGTCCAATCTTGTGTGTTTACATTTACAGATCGGATAAGACCGAATAAAATGTCGCTGTCGGCACACAACAAATAAAAGAATAAACGCTGAGCTGAAATATTTATTCTTATATAAAAAAAAAAATCTGCTAAACACACACTCACATGAAAAAAACACGCGCATATACACACAAACAAATATATGCGCTCGCACACACACACACATACGCACACACAATGGAAGAGAGTGTGAGAGATGAGGAAGGGGGGGGCGGAGCGGTGACAACAAAGTAACATAGACGTTTTTTAAATAAAAATTGAGAGATGATTAATTCAAAATTTGATTTAAATATATTAAAGATAAAAAGATGAAATATTTTAACAGAAAAATAAAATTTTAAATGTTGTTTTTTTTCGTTTTGTTTTATTTCTTTAAGAAACTGAAAAAAATACGTAGTAGACGTTGTTGACATTAGCAACGCATTAACGTTCGAAAAAGGAGAGAACACCTCCTTTGGTTCTTTATATTAGTTTTATTTTGCGTTCAGATTTCAAGTTCAAATATGAACTTTCACAGATCTTCATACATTTACATGCTTCTTCGACAGCAAATGATTATTATACTCTAAATGTAAGTGATATTCTTTTTTTGCCTTTTAAAAGAATAACAACAGAGAGAAAAGGTATTGTTTAACTGTTGTTCTTTTCTTTTATATAAATATGAATTCCTTTAAGTTAACACAAAGGTTTATGTAGTAGCTCAATAGTGTACGACTAGAGCTCTTAATTTAACATCATATAAACCTTTGTTATTCGGAGAAACATTCCATATTTCATTAAAAAAAAACCTTATTGACAGACAATTGTTTCTGCCCATTCCAAGAACATATATTTTTATGATGTACAAAATATCACAAATATTCATGAAGAGGCTTCATCAGTGTATAATTTCCCACAGTAAGGCTACAAAATTAAAGTATCCAACATTCATTTTATGTATACATATGCCTTTCACTCGCTTTGAATTTGAGTGAAAAAGAAATATGAAATAATAACACATGAAATAATAATAATAATAATAATAATAATAATAATAATAATAATAATAATAATAATAATAATAATAATAATAATAATAATAATATGTGTGTGTGTATGTTGGTAATATTTTCACTTGACAATAATAACTAATAGCTTTAAACAGTAAGAGAACAACATATTTGCATATAAAAGGGGTGGTAGAATTTCAAATTTGAATTTATAATCGCTCTGGAATTAAATATTAATACCGTTAAAACATTCAATATACATTTAACTTAATACTTTGGTTGGACTACCTAACTAATATATATATATATATATATATATATATATATATATATATATATATATATATATATATATATATATATATTGGATAGCTAGACAGTTTGCTAGGTGCAAACACTCACATAAAAATCACTCTCGCCATCTTCATCTTTCCATTACAACATTTATCTTTAAATTTTCATCCATAAATATAAATATAAATATAAATATATATATATATATATATATATATATATATATATATATATATATATATATATATATATATATATATATATATATATAAATAGATAGATAGATAGAGAGAGAAAGAGAGAGGGGGAGAGTGAGAGAAAAGATATGCTAAATATCAGCGATGAAGATTCATTTTACTATTCATTTTTTGCAATCCCTAACTTTGACAGACCGTTTCACCTATAGACGAACAACCTAATTATATACATCAATAAATATTTTTTTATTTATTTAAAAATGATACATTATAGTGTATGTTAGGTGTACCTGGGTTTCATCGCTGGCCATGCTGAACCCGAGGCAAAAAATAAAATAATTTATATTAGCTCTTGTAGAATGTATGATCAAACATTTTTTTTTTTTCATCTAATTTGTGGTACACGTATCAGTGTGCCAGGATTTGATCGCTATGGACAAACTGTCTCTGGGATAAAATCAGTTTTTATATACGTGCTAGATGGAGACTATTTGCCTGTAACAATGAAACTCAAGACAGATACTGTAATGTATAGTTTTTAAATGAAATACTTTATATTAGCTCTTGTAGAACATACGATCGAGCATTTTATTTGTTTCTTTTCAACAAATTATATATACATATATATATATATATATATATATATATATATATATATATATATATATATATATATATAGTTAACACAAAGGTTTATGTTGTAGCTCTGATTAAGCTTCCTCATGAACATCGGTGATGTTCTGTATATCATGAAAATATAGGTTCATGAAATAGTCAGAAACAATTGTTTGTAAATAAAACTGTTTTTGAAGGATATATGGAATGTTGTTCTCTAAATAACTATGGTTTACATGATTTCATAATCAGAATCATAAGCAATTTTTTCTTTATATGTGTATTAACATCATACAACATTTTTATTATTTACATCATACAACATTTTTATTATTTACATCATACAACATTTTTATTATTTACATCATACAACATTTTTATTATTTACATCATACAACATTTTTATTATTTACATCATACAACATTTTTATTATTTACATCATACAACATTTTTATTATTTACATCATACAACATTTTTATTATTTACATCATACAACATTTTTATTATTTACTACAATCTGTGTGGTCAGTATCGTTGTTATATATTTTAATAAATATATAATATCTTAACTTTGATATTGGTTGATAATCATATTTTTTCAAGAAAATATTTACTTGAAAATGTATGATGTCATTTTCTTCCTATTCCGAGTGCCCCATTTTGGGGAGCTGGATACTCTTCCCCTCTACATTAAACTGGCCTTGTGTCACATTCTACCCTAGTGGAGAGGTGGTAAAAAAATAATGGTAGCTTTTGAAAACTTTTGAGAAAAAATAAATTTTGTGAGGTATTTTCAAATAAATATTTCTATTTCTTTCTTGATATTAACCATTTGTTTTATCCACCATCCCTTTCCCTCGCTTTAACTCTCTCCCCCCCCCTCTCTCCCCCTCTCTCCTCCTCCCTCTCTCTCTCTTTCCACCTCCCTCTTCTTCCCTGTCTCTCTTTCAATTATTTACGTCATTTGTCTCCTCCCACTACTTCTTTTATCATTCACCATTTATTTACGTTATTTGTCCTCTACTAAATGTGTGTACAGATAACATTTTTTAAAAATACACACGGTGGCAACTAACAAACAAGATAGCAAAAAACAACAGATTTTTATAGATTTTTTTTTTTGTAGTTTTTCATTATTTAAAAATACTAAAATTCAACTTGTAAAAGGGAGATAAAAATTCATTGAGGAAGCCTTTTGAAAACATATCTTGAATTTAGTATTTATCAAGAAAAAATGTGTGTTTTGAAATGGGCAAGAAACAATTGTATGAATTAAGAGGTTTTTTTAGATAAATTCGGAGCATTTATAAATTTATTATATTTTGAGCTCTAGTAATATATACACTATTATTGTCTGAATTCAGGAATATATTTTCTGAATTCAAAGGAATATATATATATATATATATATATATATATATATATATATATATATATATATATATATATATATATATATATATATATATATAATCGAGGACGTTGCTGGGTTTCTTCTCATTGATCTTACCAAGAAATATATATTTAGGCATGTGCTTATGAAAAATGATTTTATTCATTTAATAAGTATATATAACATTTTTTTAACGAATAACGTTTCTTGTTTTTTAAAAATTCTGATACATTTTAAAAAGCGTTTTCCTAAAGATGTGTACACACCATCAAATTCATATATATATATATATATATATATATATATATATATATATATATATATATATATATATATATATTATTATTTACTCACTAGGAGTTATCACACTGGTCATCGTCAGTGGTCACCCACTGCCGACAACCTGTGGTATTCCCTGGAGTCTGAGTGACAACAAGTCTCCTCAGGCCTCCAGTATGCTCCACCTCTTTTCGTTCATCACCGCTGATGACCTTGCGGTAATCGCAACAGCCACCTACCAACGATTTCCCGCTGATAAGGGCCATTAGTCCCCTCTGGGGCCCGAGTGGCAACAGGCCTTCCCAAGGTCCCAGAGCTTTCCCTCCTCGACCCTCTGTCCATAATTTTCGTGGCGTCAGCCTATGCTTGCGCCTCTCTCGTGCGGTTGTATTTTCCCCGGTTCTGTTGTTTTGTGCTTCCATGTGTTTGTTCTCCATTCGTTGCTTATGTGGGTTGGTTTCCGCATTCGAGGACATTTCTCAGGATTGTAGCTGTTTTGATCATTACTGTCCTTTGTATGGTCTCAGTTATCCCTTTGATTCCTATTTCTCCTAGTCTTTTCTCCATGTTTTTGGGGACTGTTCCTAGTGCTCCTATGATTATTGGTGTTATACTGACTTTCTTCATGTTCCATATTCCTTTCAATTCTCTGGCAAGTTCAGTATTATTATTATTATTATTATTATTATTATTATTATTATTATTATTATTATTATTATTTCTACTCACTAAGAGTTATCACACAAGTCATCGCAGCTTATGATATTTCTTACAGTTTCTGTTCCTTGGTTCGTGCAGTGGTGTTCTTCCTGTGATTTTGTTTCTTCCTATTGTAACTTACATGTGACTGGTAAACATTTGTAGCTTATGCGGGTTAGTTTCCACATTCGAGGATTTTCCTTAAGATTGCAGCTGTTTTGATCATTGCCGTCCTTTGTATGATCTCAGTGATCCCTTTGATTCAAATTTCTCCCAGTCTTTTCTCCAGGTTTTGGGGGACTGTTCCTAGTGCTCCTACGATCATTGGTATTATATTGACTTTCTTCATGCTCCATATCCCTTTCAGTTCTCTGGCAAGTTCCGTATATTTGCTTCGTTTTTCCGTCTCTGTGGTCTGCTAGATCGGCAAAATCTACGCTTTGACAGGATTTTTCCTTCTTGTTGACTATCATGACATCCGGTCTCCTTGCTTGTATGAGTTTATCTATTCGCACATCCATATTCCAGAGGATTTTATGTTTCTCGTTTTCCAGTACTCTCTCTCTGGTTTCTACCATTTGTCTGCATGTTCGAAATGCAATCGTTTGCACAGTTCCTAGTGTACTGCTTTCCCCACACAGTCATGTCTGTTCTTGTATTTTTTTTTGGAGGCGGTTTTATATATTTTAGCTTTAATGTAGTTTGTCCGAATCACATTGTTCTGTGCAGACGTCAGTAAAGATTTCGTTTCCCTGTTCAAATGTCCTTTTCTTAGCCATGCCCAGCTATTTTCGTTGGTTTCTTCTCTTGTCAGTCTTCTGATACGTCCATGTAGGTGTTTTTCTTCTCACTTTTCTTTTCTTGTCTTTTTGTTTATGGTTTCGGTGCTTCCTGAGTTGTTCGTTAGGATGGTGTCTCTTGTTGCGGTGACCAGCCTTTCTGTATTCTGGGTTATGTATTTCTCCAGCTCATCATCATCGTCATCATCATCGTCATCGTCATCATCATCATCATCAATTATTATTATTATTCTATAGTAGTCTCAACTTTTGGATGTTTTTAGTTGGAGTTTTCTTTTTTTACCTTAGACATTCAAGCTGTACCTTAACACTTTCGCTGTTCCCAACAGGCAAGCCTTTTGCAGAATTGGAAAAGAAATTATCTCGTCAATCTGTTTAAGCCATTTATGGTGGCTTTTCGTTATGGCTCCAAGCGTTCCAATTACAACGGGAATCACCTTTCCTTCTTTACATTTCCATAGTCTAACTAATTCCCATTTTAGATCTTGATATCTATTTATTTTTTCGTGTTCTTTCTCCTGCACTCTGGTATCGAAGGGGCCGGCTATATCAATGATTAAGCAAGTTCTCTTGTTTTGTTTAGAAAGATTAAGTCAGGGTTTGAATGTTCAAGAACCTTATCAGTCTGTATGTGCATGTCCCAAAGAAGTTTGACATTGCCGTTCTCCTGTACCACTTCTGGCTTATTCTCATACCACTGCTCATTGTGGTCCAATTCATAAAGTTTGCATATATTCCAGTGTAGTACCTGAACGACTTTTTCGTATCTCAATTTTTTATACTGATATTGTGCTAGCATTGGTCATTTAGATACAATATGCGCTAAGATTTTTTCCCTTTCAATCAGCGTATCAGTGATTCTGCAGTTTTGTCAATGTAATGTTTGATGGACGTAGTGCGGGTGGCTTGTTCCTGAGCTTCCATTAAGGTGCTCTCAGTAGATCTTTTGAGATCACCCCTGATCAAAAATTCCAGCTGTCATTATCTCTAAATGCAGTATTCTTAAATAATACCCTGTGTAGTTTTTTTCCAAATAATTGTAACCCTCTCTCTTGTAACCTTTGATTCTTTTTTACCCCAGTTCTTAGTATTTCCTCTTTTTTCACTTCACGAAGAAGAATCTCATTACTTTCAGAAATATATTTATATAGCCATCTTCTTCTATATTCACAACATCTTCAACACTAAGTAGACATCCACCACCTTACTTTCTAGGTAGATACAATCGATCTGCATCTCCTTTCTTTGCAAAAGCTCCATAAATTGTAAGCATTTTCCGTGTTTTGGTATCCAAACATTTTAATTAATCTACATTCCAGGCAAGCATACCGGCAATATATCGAATGATAGCTACTGCTCTGGTTTTTCATTGTCTTGTTTTTAATCTTATCTGCCTCCAGAATTCCCAAGTATTTGTAACCCCTCTCACTATCTACATTATTTATCAGATCTGTTGTTGGGAGTTCAAGGCCATCTGAATGGACAAGTTTACTCCTTTTTATAACAAGAATGGCACATTTAGTGATGCCAAATTCCATTCCTATGTCGTCATTAAATAATTTAACCGTGTTCATTAGGGTATCAAGTTGGTTTTCATTCTTTTCCAAAAACTCATCCATGAATAGTAAGTGGTTGACTGTAGGAAGTCCTTTCCCAAGTTCATATCCTGCCTTCATATTACATAAGAGAAGTGTCATTGGGATTAAACTAATGGCAAAAAGCAAAGGGGAAAGACTATCGCCCTGGAAAATCCCAGGCATTTGTGTATCCATAAATGAGGGACCATGTCAATTTCTTTCTTATAATCCACCCACCCCATGGCAAGTTTAGTAGTTCTTCGTTTGCAGTTTCTCAGGATCATTTTATCGATCAGAAGCTGATCTTTGGTGCCATGTGATCTTTTTCGGCAGCCTTTCTGTTCCTCAGGCAGCAAATTGTTTTGGTCCAAATGACCATAAATACTTTCAGACAATATACTAGTGAAAAGTTTCCACATAACTGAGAGGCAAGTGATTGGTCTAAAGTTTTTCATTTCACCCCCTTTTGTCTTATCTGTTATGATCAAGACTGTAGTGCCCTTTGTCAGCCATTTAGAGAAGCTACCTGTCGTAAAAAAGCCATTTATCATTTCTGCAAGACGTGGGTGAAGAGCCGGAAGTTTTTTAAACCAGTATCATTGGACTCCGTCAGGTCAAGGTGCTTTCCAATTTGAAAGCTTTTTAACCGTCTCCTTCAGCATCTCAACAGTGGCTGTTATATTCGTTTGTCCTTTTGCTCTAAAGGACACATCCCTTTCAATATCTTTTATCCATTCTGCATCATCTTGATGCTTTACTTCCTTTTCCCAAATGCCTTTCCAGAATGCACTAGATTGGTCAGCATCAGGTATAATGTCATTCCCTCTTTCAATTCCTTCTCGTTGTTCAAAAATGAGTTTCTGGTTGTTCTCAAACAGTCTGTTCTGCCCAATTCTGTCACTGTAACGTTTAACTTTGTCACTTTTAGCTACGACCCGCTGTTTCAGTTCTTCAATTACACACTTGAAACCTTTTCGGTGTATGTAAAGCTTACAGATTAGTCTTTCACAAGTGCTCTGACTTTTGAGTTTGGTCATTTTCGACAGCTTGCACTTTACTTAAATCTTTTCTAAGTTGTTTTATTTGACCATGTACACGTTTCCTCCACCAGGGCTCTTTCTTTACTTTTTTTTCCCGTTTTTCTACTCCGAGTAGATTTAAACAAGTATTGGCAGCAGCTTTAATAACTTTATTACACTGATGAAGATTATTTATTAATGAAAATGGTAAGACTTCATTCATTCTGGTGGTGACAGTTTTAAGCTTTTTCCTATTTACAAATCTCAGGTTCAGCAGCTGTTCTAAATTGCCAGCTCTTAGCTTCTCATCTAACAATCTGAAAATATCAATATCTTCTTCTGTCATTCCATGTTCTATCATATGTTTTACGATTGCATCTGTGGAAACAGCCTGATTACCATTAGTTACAATATTTTCGCTCTTAGAGTTTGTCGTTGTTTCTACCATAGACTTTTCTTCAACTACATCAAGTTTATACATCTCCCCAAGCTCGTCTAAGTCTTCTCTCTCAATTTCCCTTTTTAATTCTTCAATTTCAATAGCAGATAACCATTCATTAGTTCTAATCACCCGGGCTTGTCCTGCAAGTTTTTGTTCTGATAGTTCAAACAGGCCTAGCCCATTCCAGCTTTGGTGCATTCACTGTCTATATTGTCTCTAAGGAGGATCACTCTTCAAGTAATATTTCATCACAATTCTATTTAAGGCTTTAGTCCAATTAGTTCTAGTTTCAGTATTAATGTTTCGAGGGTTTCGCTAGATGACGACTTGGGAAGCCTCGTTCGTTCCCCTGCCAGACGTGGGGCCTGTACTTAACATTCTGGACTCACATACGTCGTTTGAGGTTTGATAATTTTGAACACTCATATTGAAATAATATGAGGAATGGTTTGCGTAAGGTTTTCCTTCCCTAGTATTTTTATTGAGATTATTATTATTATTATTATTATTATTATTATTATTATTATTATTATTATTATTATTATTATTATTATTATTATTATTATTACTACTACTATTATTATTATTATTATTATTATTATTATTTCATGTATCCATATAAGATATTATAAGGAGATATAATATTTTATGTATCGATTTTCAGTATTTACTTCAAAAGTGCTCAATACGTGAGTAGAGCTAGGTAGTAAGTTATGAAAATAAATATATGGTAATTAAGCTATACAGTAACTTCTGTATCTCATCCCCATAAGGAAATGTCAGGCTGAAACGCAGAAGCCTCTGTGTAGCCTAATTGCCATAAATATATTTTCATAACTTCTTAATGTGGGTAAACGTTACTATTGATGACATAAATTATTTTAAAGGAAACACCGTTTGGAAATTAGTCAAAGATAATAAATTTTGTTTTACTTAATCATTTGTGATCTATTTGCGCTAAAAAATGTTTAATATCTAAAAGAAGTTTTAAGCAATTTAATTTGCCATGAATAGAGACTGTGAGTAAAATAATCCGGTTATGTACTTACTTCCTGTAATGACTGAATGCAGATTATCGGAGGTTACATCAGTCGAAATGTTGCGGGAATAACAGGCAAGATGAGAACAGTATTTACCTCTCTCCCACTGCAGGAAGATGTGACACATGGTCGGAAGGTGGGGATTGAAAAGTCAGCATACAAGAGACAGAGCACTCTGGCCTACAAAAAATAATTGAGCAGCCCTGTCGACATTCCCTGATTGGCAATAAACTAACCCCTTCTCAAAGAGAGAAGGTAAAGCCTGGGAGGATGGACTTCCTAGAACTGCACAGAACCATACCTCAGCCTGACAGAAAAAAGTCCATCTACCTCAAATCGTCGGACTGATTGTCGAGGACGTATCCTCGACTTTGTATGAAAAATAACCCTAACACCCTTAAAGTCAGGTAGTTCGAATAATCCAAATGATACACAAATTGCATTAAAGTTCTTAAAAGCAATTAAAATAATTAACATTAAACTGTTTTTTATGCATACAGCATCGCTAACTTTTCTTTGTTTATAACAATAACATGTTGTTTTAAGACTCTAAATTATTTGTCGTCAAGAAGAAACATGATTTTGACTCTCAATCATCATCATCATCATCATCATCATCATCATCATCATCATCATCATCATCATCATCATCATCATCATCATCATCATCACCATCACCACCACCATCATCATCATCATCATCATCATCATCACCACAACCACCACCACCACCACCACCACCATCATCATCATCATCATCATCATCATCATCATCATCATCATCATCATCATCATCATCATCATCATCATCATCACCACCATCATCATCATCACCACAACCATCATCATCATCATCATCATCATCATCATCATCATCATCATCATCATCATCATCATCATCATCATCATCATCATTTTTTGAGATTACAAAATCTAAGATCATCAATCTTGTCATTGACCTTTGGAATGCCCTATACAATACTAGCAGGGTTACTCAGCATTGTCCGCTGCCACTAAAACAACAACAACAAAATAGAAGAGGTTAAAAAGTGTAATAGATTAAATATTCTATCTCTCTTCCCCGTTTTCCCCCTCTTTCTTTCAAACCAACTCTTTCTCCTCCGCCTATATAGAGGGGAAAAATCAAACTGAGAAGGCCTCTAGAGCACTACCTAAACCACCCAAATGAAAGTAAGTCGCCCCCCCCCCCAAAGCACTACTAAAACCACCCTATCCGAATTTCTTGTCACCCCCTCCTGCCTTTGAAAAGAAATAGTCAAAAGAGAACGTTAAGAAACGATAAATAAAATCCGAAGTTAGCGTCTAATACTTTCGAAATGAGTCAGCATTTTCGTTCCAAATTAGTACATAATAAGATTGAAGATTTTAACATTTAGATATTATTAATCCGAGGCATCGCCGTTCAAGAATATACCAACTTTGTGGGGTTTTGTTTTGTTGTTTTTGACATATACACACACAGACAGACAGACAACATTCATTTATATTCCATTTGGAAGCAGTGTAAAATGTTAGATTGAAAATGCCTGTAAAACTAATGCAGTTGACCTACAAAAAATGAATGGGTGTTTGTTTTGTTGGTTTTGACAGTGTAAAATGTTACTATTAAAAGTAAACTAACACGAAAAATAGTGATGGCCTTCAATTCTCGTTTGTTCTGCATTGTCATAAATGAAATATTGACTTTCAATACTATTCAGAATTGTATTGTAATAAATTTAATATTGACTTTCAATACTATTCAGAATTGTATTGTAATAAATGAAATATTGACTTTCAATACTATTCAGAATTGTATTGTAATAAATTTAATATTGACTTTCAATACTATTCAGAATTGTATTGTCATAAATGAAATATTGACTTTCAATACTATTCAGAATTGTATTGTAATAAATTTAAAAGTATCAACAAGCAACTGCCGGGAGACACTTGCAATGATTTTTCAACAGAAAGACAATGAATTAGTTTAAAATTAAATTTTGCAATTACTATTAAATAATCTTGGTCTCCAGGCTGGGATCAAAGTGTAGTATCTGTTCTGTCATCGGTCGGAAGAAGTCCTTCTTGACTGAGGCAATTTAAATTTTTGTCCCATCAAGAATGCCCCTTTTTGTGGGAGCTGGATATTCCCCAGATAAAAAAACCGACCTTGTGTCTAACTTTTCCCTCGTGCAGAGGCAAGTAAATAGGAAATAGGCACTATTACATTGTTTTTGAAATGTATCACCTGATTGAATTTTCGAACAAGATAATAACAATATAATCATTAAGTAATTGTAAAAGTTATCGATTTTATTCAAATTATAACAAATTTGCATGAATATTAAATATTGCTAAAAGGAACATTAAGCTTTTTTTTCTTTTCTTTTTAAAATTATACTAGGCATTTTTATGTAGGCAAAAGTGCACTTTTCCTAGTGTGCCGACTTCTCAAAACCACACTTTAAAAAATTAATGTTAAGGTGTCTTTATACACTCAATTGAAAATGCCCCAACCTATCAGAATAGCTGAAAAATCTCACCCCTTCACTATAGAGATCCCTAGATGCCAGAAGATGTTCTACTCTAATAGCTTCTTTCCACAGGCCGGTTGACTCGTAAATTCCCTCCCTGCTCCTGACTGTACCAACATGTAAAAATTTAAATGTAATGTGAATAAATATCTTGGGGCTCAATTCTCCACTTAGGTTGACCCCTGTGTAAATCTGGCCCCTATCACAGTAGCCTCTTACGTTTCAATGACAATATGCATTGTTTGGGACGAACAAAAGTAAAAACTTAGAAAATAAAATAATTTTTTTTATTTAAGTTTAAAAAGCAAAGAAATTAATAGATGTAGAACAGTTGCGGCATCAAGGTCACTTGGCAGGGGAACACCAAAGAAAACATGGGAGGAAGTGATAAACATGGACTTGAGAAAAAGGGGAATAAATAAAGACCTGGCCAGAGATACGTTAGTTTGGAAGTCAATTTCTAAAAGGCGGCTAACATATACCAACATATAAAATGGACGTTAAACCGACGACGACTACGAGAAGAAGAAGAAGAACAACAACAACGACAACAAAAAACTTGTTTAATTTGAAAATCACTTAAGAAACCAGATAACACGATGTGGGATTTTTTTCAAATAAATTATTATTTTTTTTAATTTAAATTTTCGGCTTTATAAGGGTGATACAGACAACTTTTTCTTCTTTTTTTTTGTTTTCATTGTCGAGATCTTTTGCCGTTGCCAAAGATTACCGATTTCTTCCAGTCTTGTTGAAGAAACTGTTTTTAATGTCCGATAGCCATAGTGAGATGTGCTGGGACGAGTGTACAAATATTGAATTCAATTTTACTACAGTTGAAGCATCGGTATAATGAGAAATTTGAAAATTAGTTAAGAAACCAGATAACACGATACAGGATTTTTTTCAAATAAATAATTTTTTTTTTAATCCAAATTTTCGGCTTTATAAGCCTTTCTTCAAGATTATACATATAATTTTTTTTTTTTTAATAACTTAACTTGGTAGTACATTGGGCAAGATATTCCAATAGTCCCTATAGTACAATTAAACCTGTTAACTTAGTAGTAAATTTTGGCAATATATTCTAATAGTCCCTATAGTACAATTGAACCATTTAACCTAGTAGTCCATTGGGCAAGACGTTTCGTATATCTTCTGTTGTAAATTAATTACGAAAACGTTGCTATATTTATAAGGTTTTTATTTACACTTCGATACAGAATCAGTCCGTGAGTTCGATGCAAGAACTCGTCTTAATGCCACTGCTGTAAAGAACTTTCCAATCCTCTTTCTGTGTGCCTAAGGCCAAACGTAACTTGCATGAGCAGAGCTTCTTTCAAAGAACTTCCCACGGAACTGATTACAACATTTTCAAATTCAATGACAGTTTCAAAAAAGATGAAATTAATAAAGATAAACATAATACAGAGGTAGGGTGCAAAAGTAGGCATGCAGTAGTGTCACCTCAGTGAAATTAGTGACATATATTGAAGTGAAAGCGATATATCTTAAAATAAAAAAATCATGTACTTTTAGTAATTTCTTTTCAATTAAAATGCAGGTACGTTTAATCATTTCATTTTATTCTTTCACTTAAATTAGCAAGCAACTCGAGTATTGATTTACTCCTCTCCAGGAGTTAGGCACAAGGCCAGTTTTTATCTTACTCCCACAAGTAAGATGTGACCCAAGATCGGGTCGGGAAAGTGGGGTTTAAAAAATTGCCTGGGCAGCCCCGTCGGCATTCCCCGGTAGGGGCGCCTCAGACAGTAAGCAATAAACTTACTCCTCCCCAAAGAGAGGAGGCGAAGCCTGGGAGGGTGGACCTCCTAGAACTGCACAGGACAGACTCATAGACCGGCATAAATCAAGCCCCGAAGGCCAAGAAAATACCAGTCTATGGGGTGCAGTATCCATCGGAACAGATACTACACTTTGATCTTAGCCAAAAGGCCAAGGCCAAGCAACTCGAGTATCTGAGGGATTAGGGCTTCTTATTACATATGTTTATTATTACACATGTTTCTTATTACATGTTTATGCAACATTCCTTTGTTTGTATAATAAATGTATGTGTTTTCCCTTTTGTATCACCTATTTTTGCACCACTGTATATTACTAAATCTAAATTCGTATAAATCATCACACTGTGAGTGTGCACACATATTGTATATTCATTAACTTTGTTAAGCCAACAACTTCATTCCAAGCTTTTCCATTGGAGCCAATGGTTTTGAGCCAAGGATTTTTTTTAGGTTCATCATGCACTAGTGTACTGTCTGTATTTCCCTTTATATCATTTTTTTTTATGAAAGTCGCTCCAGACAAGACATGAAGCCACTTGATGTAAGGAGCTAACAAGAACAAAAGATGATTAATGCAATGACATAAGATATGTATTGGCTTTAGTTTTGAAAAAACAAAGGTTATAGGTAGGAAGAAAACAGTCAACAGAAAGAGAGTTCCACAAGCCTGCAGTTCTTGGAAAGAAGCTACTGGAATAGGAAGCTGTATTACAATGAGGTATCAAAACAGCGAATTGATGGAGACCAATAGACTAACTAGTCAAACGAGCTGGAACAAAGGAAGCAGGAAATAGATCAGACAATTCTGAAGAAGACATACCATAATAGTATTTATAGAAAAGATTTAGACTACTAACATCACGTCTGTGAGAGAAAGGATACAGAGAAGAAGAGAGGGATGGGCCAATCAAATTACAGATACGTTTCTGAACCTACCAGCAGGGTGACCCGACGTTGTTCGTGATTAAATGAGGATCACTACTATGTACTATTTCACTATGTTCATGACACCATAATTAATTTCTTTGTTTTTACTGATCTCCCTCATCCTGTTTCGTCCACTAATAAGAAGAAGCTGAAATGTTAGAAAACTCTGAATTAGTGTCTTACACATGTGGTTTAAATTTCATTAAAAGCAGATATACGTAGTTGAAGTTTTATGGGGGTTCTGTCCCCATGGTTACTTAGAGGTGGGGGCACATAGATATTCGAGACATAAAGAGTAACATAGACATTCGGGGCCATTTCCATTGTTTTCCCCATAAAATTTTATACATATGATATAAATTTCATCAAAATAGAATATATTTGAAGTGTTAAAGGAGGTTCGGCCCCCTCCCCCTAGCTCTCTTAAGTTAGAAGGGCCCACTTCCATTGTCTTCCCCAGAAATGTTTATACATATGATTAAAATTTCATAAAAATAGGATATATTCGAAGTTTTAAGGAGGTTATAACCTCATAGCCCCTGTAGGGGTGCGTGCGCTTAGAGATTCAGGAACACTACTATTGTCTTTCCCGGTGAATGTTGCATAAGAATACACTTTTAGATTTTATGTAAATTCTCTAATCTTTCTTTCTATAGGGAACACACAAATATCACACCCACAAACACATACACACAGACATTGAGTTATATATCGATATATATATATATATATATATATATATATATATATATATATATATATATATATATATATATATATATCTGTAGGTATAAATAATTTAATATTTATTTATAAATATTATACTAAGCCCCTTTAAGAAATTAAAGTTGAGCACTCTCGGGGAAGTTAAAAATAGACTGTCAAAAAGCTCTAATGCAAAGTTCCGAATACGTTCGTCGAACACTCTCGACTAGTCTTCTATCTGTGCCCGCTTCTACGTACATATAGATCTTAATTTCCCTAAATTACGTGACAGTTTCCGTGGGCCGAGTGGATATGGCTGACTCTGTGTACCGGGTTCGCGCCTCCCGACCGTCTGAAATTGTTACTTCCCTGCACTGATGAGAGCAATAAGCTTGAAACGCTAGCGTCTGTAGGTATAAATAATTTAATATTTATTTATAAATATTATATATATATATATATATAATTATATGTATATATATATATATATATATATATATATATATATATATATATAAATAGATCGATAGATAACTGTACCGATTCATGTTGGTTTTGATCATCCAGTTGGCTTTTTAGTAGGTTTGATGTAGGTTTTTAGTGCTCATTGAGATGGTGTTTTTGATGGAAATCGAAGGACTGGACAGAACCGGGATGCAAAATATGATTTTAAGTCATTCATTTCGTATAAATCAGATGATTCTAGTGTTGGCATTGTTTTCCCCGATATCTTTCGAATTAGAATTCTTTCTAGAAAGACATTGGGTACTTACAGGAGGGATCACATGAAGGTTGCCAACATCCTAAGTTAAAGTGTTTAAACTAGATTCGAACTTGGCAACCCCAGGTTGTCAGTTTGTGTCGTTAACCCCTTAGCCACCGTCACCTCCCATGAAGTGGGTCTAGATCTATTTTAGCTGCATCCAAGTACCTATCTAAGGAGCTCTATCTGTCAGTATCGTTTAAGTTTGAAATAGTTTTTTCATCACTAAACGCACTGTTTGAATGGACACGTCTGAAGAATATTCATTTCTGTTGTTGCAAGATTATCTGTGAACATGTAAAATTAATGTTAAAAACGGTATTTTTGCACATAAGGTTAGAGGAGTGAAAAATTCCAATGGGAGTAAAAGGTTTAGATCTAGGGTTACGTGTCGGGATATTGCATCATATTCGGTTTAACATCCATTTGACATGCTGGGCGGAATGTGTTGGGCAGCTTTAATTAATTGACTTCCAAAGCAACCTATCTCTGGCCAGGTCTTTATTTATCCCTTTTCCCCTCAGGTCCATTTCTATCACTTCCTCCCATGTTTTCCTTGGTCTTCCCCTGTGAACTGAACCTGCTACCTCAACTGTTCTACATCTACTAACTAGTGATGGGATGATTCAAATATTTTCCGCCTGATTCTGATACAATTACCGATTCTGATTCCAATTCTAAAAGCGCCTAATCGTCTAAAAAAGTAGAATTTAATGGGGGATGGTGGTTAGTGAAGAGTCTGCATCTACTTTTAAATGTAAATACAATTTTCTTTTTAATTTGACAAACTTTTAATGTTTTCCCTTTATGTATTGTACCCAAGATTTTGATAAACTTGTGAGATTTTCATCCATATTTTCCACTTGTGCCATTTTTTCCCTATTTATCGACTCATGCGATTTTTACAGAGTCATTTTTTCTGGTGCCATTTTTACCTAAATTCATTATTGTGATCTATAGATTTTCGTTTTATTGGTAGTTTAAAATCAATAAATATTTATCATTTTATCATCAGTACCAACAATGTAAAATTAAGTTTTAAACAAAAAAAAACAAATTTAAAAGAATAGTTTTTAGAATCGGAAAAAAAGTTTTAAAATTTTCAGATGCCAATACCGATTTCGATACCCCAAAAAGTTCTGATTTTTTTGCTTTCCAATTCCGATTCCAATTAATCGCCCCAACATTAGTATCGACACTCTTTGAACGGCTTTAAATTTCTTAAAGCCGTCCAACGCATGCCATCATGTAAAATGATATTAAACTAAAATAACTTCCAAAATAACCTATCTCTGGCCAGGTCTTTATTTATTCCTCTTTCCCTCAGATACAATTTTATCACTACCTCCCATGTTTTCTTTTGCTTTCCCCCTGTAATTGGACCTGTTACTTAAACTGTTTTACATCTACCAGCTCAAGAACTCTCATCCATTCTTTCAATGTGGCCATACCATGGAAGTCTACTCTTCTGCACTCATCTCCCTATACTTCAAATAGGAAGTTGCTAGAGACGCATAGCGAATAAGCTGATTAAATCTTTCTCTTTTTTTCTGGACTGCGAGACCCAGCAGTCTTGCTTTGAGACAGTTACTGTGTTTTAAATTAAGTGCATAATAACGGCATTACTGTTTAAATAGCAATAAAACATATAGCTTAAACCGTAAGTTGTTTTTATTATTATTTTAAGAACCAAATAATATTAACTTTCTTTCCGGTTATACTGACAAGTTGAACATTTTGCATTGGGCGAGATTTTCCAGCAGTCCCTATCGTATAACTGAACCTGTTAACATAGTAGTGCATTTGACAAGATATTCTAATGATCCCTATAGTACAATTGAACCACTTAACTTAGTAGTGCGATTGGACGAGATTTTCCAACAGGTCCTATAGCACAATTGGTGAGATATTCCAACGGTCCCTATAGTACAATTGAACCTGTTGAGTTAAACAAAAATTCTCCGTTTATATAAACAATTTTCTGTATGATTAATTTTCTTAAAACTATTTTTGTTATTGTATTGTATAGTATACTATATATAATATCAGTGCACTCTGGTTGGTTTGGCTAATACAGCAATTAGCAAAGACCGGCTTTATCGCCTTTAAATCCACCCCCCCCCCCCCCACCGTGTTAGTCAAGTGAACAACGTCCTTTGAACATTATAACATCTTGTTTCGATAAGTTATCAATTGCTGAGACTATAAATGATGATATAAGTGAACACGAAAACGTGGCAGATTATCAAGGTTCTTCTGAAAAGTCGAATTCATTCATTCATTCATTTCATAAAAAATAGTTGAAACAAATTTCATTAATAAAACAGTTTGTGTTTTTAATCGATATTTTATTTAAAACCACTCTCACATTCCAACATGGAGTGATCACATAATTTCACTGATTATAACTTATCTAGTTTAAATCGACTTTATTTAACAAGAGTTTAAAAAGAAACACAATGGATGGTGTAGTTATTAAATTTATTCATTTGTTTAGTATGAATCAGCTGATTTTATTGTTAGCATTGATTTCCCCCAATATCTTTCTAGTTAGAATTATTTCTAGAATGACATCGGGTACTTACAGGTGGGGGCCAACATCATAAAAGAAAGTGTTTCTGTGGAACAAACTGGATTCGAACTTGGAACACTCAGGTTGTCAGTCCGTGCCTTTAACCACTCGCAGAGTCGAATTATGAAGCATCAGACTCTGAATATAGTTGTGCCAGATCACAGTTTCCCATAGTGGGGAATACTCATAAAACCATATGGAAGAAGAAACCATAGATCCACACAGGGTGTGAACCCCATAAGATTCTGGGGGATGTAATGTGGTTGTAATTAGCATAAACGGGCTTTATTGCTGTTTTTATTGTTTTATTAAAACAAAACGACATTAGACACAGAAATGGAATGTGGACAATTCTATGACATTTTATTGGTTTTATTTTTTAGTTATATATTTTTTTTAGATGAAGATTGATAATTCGGACTACTGTTCTCATCTTGGATGTTATTCTCACAACGTTTCGACCGATGTAACCGTTAACCTTCTTCGGGTGCGTCTTGTCAAACTTGGGTATCTTTCTGTTGAACTCGAGAATCTGTACGGAATCTGGAACAGGACCCTTTATTTAATCCATGCGTTAACTTACTCTCGTTCTATCAGCCATGACCGGCTAGAAGTCTTAAGTAATCTTCAATTCTATTTTCAGTATCACTCGCACTGAAACTTGAACCTTCAACCTCAAAAAGACTGTCAATTAGAACTGATTGGGATTTAACACTTTTATCCGCTGGGAAACGGGTCCTTGCGACAAGATGCACCTAAAAAAGTGGGAGGTTACATCGACGGAAACGTTGTGAGAATAACATCCAAGATGAGAACAGTAGTCCGGATAATCCAAATAGTCCATTTTACTGATTCATTTTGTAATTATATTTTAGCAATTAAAAATGATGTTTGTTTTATTTTCTAGAAATGCGTTTATTTTTCAACTAACGGGCTGACGACACTGGTTTCGTTATGAAGACCATGGAACAAGATGAAGTATTGCATCACTTAAATGATGAGAATTCCATTAAGAAACTGGAAACTTTGAAACAACTTCAACTGACTGTAAAAAGAAATGGAGGTCAGTTACCATGGGATGATCCATGGACAATTTTTAAAGGATTGGATGGCGCTTTATTGGATACGGCTTGGGAAGTTAGACTAAAATGCCTTCACTTGATTATTGATTTGATTCCACAATTTGGTGCCAACTTGGATTCTTGTATGTTCTTGATTCTGAAGAATTTGATTCCTGCTCTTGGAGATCATAAACTCCCAGTTCGACGTTCATCTATTCAAGCCATGCATTTATATTTGACTCACACAAAGAGATTTGAGAAACTGTCGAGAGCAATTAATTTATATGGTCTTGAAAATGGAAGTGAGTCCATTCAAAGAGACTGTGTTTTGGCATTGCCAATTATACTCACGAAAGATTTCAGTGATCGTAATTTCTTTCCTCTCGTCCAGTCTCTGGCTAAAAAAATTTATGAAGGCTACAATGAAACTGTTCAGAAACCGGCCTTATTGGCACTGAAGAAACTTTGTGAGTTGGTTGGCTCTACGGAATTTAACAACTATCTTCAGCAACTGCCCGAAGATGTCAGGAAGGCATACTTGAGAGAACTTAATCCGGAAGTTAAAGAGCTTTATTGCGATTTGAATGATAGCATGGAATTTCCAACAATCCCAACAAATTTCCAGAAGATGAGTGGTCTCAGTAGCTATCACCAATGTCACGAGTACCAACACCATGCGCATCATCACAATCCGAGTTATAATGAAGGACTGTCAGACGTCCACATGAGCGGAGACTTAGAATTTGGAGTGTTCCCGCAGCAATTGATTGTTCAAATAAACCGTGTCGAAGACGGATACAAACTACGTGCACCGGCAGTTGAAAACCTCCGGACGATTCTTTCTACATTATCAAAACATGAAATATCTTATAACATGGGCTCACATATGTTATCGTTTATCGACTTTCTTGACATCCTGTTAGATGATGCTAACTTTAAAATCACAACAATCGCCTTGGAAATTCTGTGTATATTCGTTGAAACGCTTCAGGAAGACGTTCAACGTTTTCTGAAGCCGTTGGTCTTGACTTTAGCCAGACGGTTGAGCAACAATAAAATTGTGATCCGACAAAGACTGATGAGCGTGACTATGAAGTTGATGCAAAACACTTCGCCCAAACTTGTACTCTCTGTGATGCTTGAGAATCTCCGGCACAAAGCATCACGTGTGCGCCAGGAAATGGTAAATGTAGTGATTGCGGCGTTGCTGCTATTTCCAAGTGAAGAATTTGATCTCTGCTCTCTGTGTAAGGAAATTGTACCTTTGCTTATTGATCCCAAGAGAAATGTCCGACGTGCTGCCTTGGAATGTGTCGCTGTTATTGCACACTCGATGGGTCAGGGAAGATACCAACCTCTTATACAGGTATCTATGTGTCTGACCAATATATTCTTTGTTTGTGTGATTTTGTTAAAAAATAACCGAAGTTTAGTTTATTATATATATATATTCATCAACGTTCGTCTTTATTTCAAGACTTCCTCAGAATAATTGATTTGAAGAAAGAAACAGAAATAAATCATCCTGAGGAAGTCTTGAAATAAAGATGAAACGTTGATAAATATACAAATAATTTTGTTTTTTCTTTTTCATTTTCCACCACATTGGAATATTATTTCCATAATTTTCATCATATATATATATATATATATATATATATATATAGTAATCCAGGTAGGGTAAAAATCCACAGGGTAGAAATCCAAAAGGAATCAAACCGGGTTTATAAAAGAGTGCTCAATAAAAATATAGAGCTGTATTGTGAATGCTTTTATTCAAACATGTACAAGGTCTGCTACACTGGCATGTCGATGTTATCGATCTACAGCTCTCAAGAGCTGAGGTCTCATCAGGCAGAAAATTGTTTTTTGATTCAACTGGTTGCTGGAATTCAGCAACCAGTTGAATCAAAAAACAATTTTCTGCCTGATGAGACCTCAGCTCTTGAGAGCTGTAGATCGATAACATCGACATGCCAGTGTAGCAGACCTTGTACATGTTTGAATAAAAGCATTCACTATATATATATGAGAGAAAAAAACAAATATATTATTTACGATTGAACATATTTATTTATATATTTCCTTAATATGTTCAACTATGAATTTCCTTAATAATACATTTCCGTTGAATAATATATTTGGGTTTAGCTCTTGTATATCCTATATTAATGCTCTATTTATAATATTGAGACTCCATTATTGTATTAGGAACTTTTAAGATATCCTTGGATATCCTCGAAAATATAAGTATTATTTTTTTTTATAATATCATTGGATATATATATATAAATATATATGTATATATATATATATATTTGTGCTATAATGAAATAATTCCAGGAGGAAATTCGGGTATGAGAGCTCAATGTCACAAACAAAGCAAGAATAAAATGTAGTAACACGAAATTACATAATCATGTAATTTCGTGTTACTACATTTTATATCTATCTATCTATCTATCTATATATATATATATATATATATATATATATATATATATATATATATATATATATATATATATATATATATACACACACACACACACACATACACACATAGTAACCCAAGTAAAGTGTGTATTCATGGGGTAAAAAAATCCAGAGAATATTTACTGGGTGTATATAATAGTGCTCAATAATAAATACAGCTATTTATTGGTAATAATAAAGTTTTATTTATACAAACATAATTACATAATTTGTCTACACATCTAATAAAAAGTCAGGCATCTTCAAATCAGAATGTCCTTTCTTTACACTTTTATTTTGTGGAAACATGTTTTTAAATGTGTAGCCAAATTATATTCATATAAATGAAACTTTTTATTGCCAATAAAACAAATTATTTTTATGATTATTTAGTTTTTTTTCTTTTTAATTATTTTTAATAATTTTTAATAATTTCAAAATTTTTTTTAATTGTTTACCAAAAAAATAGTAAAAGAACTGAAAGGCAAGAGACATGGAATTGACAATTTCGTCACTTCCGGTGTTTCTATCATTTGCATAAAAAATGGCAGAGGATCAATGATAAGGATTTAAGCCCAAGTTTGTTCATCAGGCTCTGGTTATTGGTACCATGAGATCTAAACTGCTGTAAAATGCATGAATAAATATTACTCTAAGGAAATTTAATATTTGTACTATGTTATCACCCTCCACCTTTTTTTAAAAGATGAAATCACCTGATCGCTAAAGATGCAATCCAAAAAGAATGTAAGGATCGAAGTGTAGTATCTGTTCTGTTCAAATGTGGTACAATAATATAGTGGGATCTGCATTCGCATCAGACGTCCATAGAATGGAAATATTCTTAAGCACAACAGCAATATACAAGATATGAAGAATACAACTGTGGAATTTCCACGGGTCCCGCTAGTAAATATATGTATATAATATTATTAATCCACATATGCTTTTAACTAAATTAATATGCAGATCAAATTCTATTACCTATTTCATTTTATAGTTTCTAAATACATTGCAATTGCAATATGTTTAAGTTAACCTCTTAGAAACGTAAATTATAATTTTTACGTTTGTGTATATTTACAATTTTAAAAATTAAATTGGCGGATCAGTATACCCAATAGTAAATTACCATTTTTTTTATGGATTTTAATATTTCCCTTAAGTTTAAAAAAAAATTATTGCAAAAATTACCAGCAATTATGGCTGATAGTATAAAGTGAAAAAAACTTTTTTTTTAAAATGATAAATTTCTTCAAATTTGAAAAATAAAAAATAGTCTTATGGAAAATATCAAAAACATGTACATTATAAGTGCTGATGCAATTTTTTTAATATAATACCTGAATCTTACACTTCTTGCACACAAACTGCTTATCATCTCTCAATCTACTAGTAATTCCACTAAACTTCTTGTGTACCCAATGCTTGCAAGTACCACAAAAAATGAAGTTGCAACCGATTCCCTTTCCACAAACTGAGCAAGCGAACGTTGCTCTCTCTGGGGACTTTCCAACACTACAACCACTAATCATCACTTGGTAATATTCACTCTCAAACTTTTACTTTCCATAGCTTTCCGATAAGTCTTTAACTTAACGAGAAGACATTCCATTGTTTCACATGTAAATACTAAATCATCAGTATAAAACATCTCTCCTGGACAACCCATACAAAACTCCCCGCAAAACACTCCTGAAACATAGATGAAAAGCAATGGACTTAGTACAGATCCCTGATGTACTCCTACTTTAAGATTAAAGCTGTCACTAAACGTGCTATTGATTTTAATATTGATGGTGTAGCAACGGACAGTCTTTTGAGAATTTCTGTACATTGCTTGAACAACCTTCACCAACCACTCGCTTGTTTCTAATTTACACAAAACCCACAAGACAACAGCTCTTGGTACCATGTCAAAAGCTTTCTTCAAATCCACAAAAGCAAAATACAGGTTTTTCTTCGTACCAAGGTACTTCTCTTGCATTTATCTCAGGATAAATATAGCATTAGTGGTACTTCGTTCAAGCATAACACCAAACTGCATTTCATCTATGCTTATTTGATTTCTCATTTGTTGCTCAATTATTCTTTCAATCCTGTTCAGGACATGATCCATCAACTTTTAAGCCTGCGTAATTACCTCCATCCAGAGCTGCTCTTTTACCCATGTAACAGTTCAGTTGTATTAAGATCCCCTTCTTTTATGATCTGATTTGTCAAGTCACCTGTGATCATCTCAATGCTTGTTTCAATCGCAGCCTTAAACATGTCTGCGGCAATACGTGAAGGCCCTGCAGCCTTAAAATACCTACTATATCTGTTACTAACCCTAACCTGTTTGTAGTTTTATCATAATCATCCATTTTGTCATCTTATTTCCCTTGGCCAGGGGGTGTGACGCTTTCTGACAGCCTGCAATCCCAGTCTCCGAGCTTGACAGTCTTGAGGATTGATTCCGTTCAAATTCCACTGTCTTAAGATCCTTGTTGATGGTGTGCATCCAAGTTTTCTTGGATCATCCCATTTTCCTGTGGCCTTCCACCTCAAGGTATCACCCAAGTGTCGGTCCTCTGAACATTGCCAAACCAACATAGATGGCTGATCTTCAGTTCATGAAGCTTTTGGTATATTCAACCTCGCCAAAAGAGTTTCACAGCTGATATGCAGGCTCTGATCTGACACGACATTGCATATCCATATGATCACTGATTTGTTATGCTGAAGACTGGCGAGTGAGAAAATGGGGGGGGGGGGCGTTCCAACACTCACCTCCATACAGCATCAAACACCTAACACAGCTGCTATATACCCTTCCTCTATTAGTGAGAGGGGTATAGCTTGTGATGTCAGGACTGGCAATAGTTTGCAGAACTTACCCAATGACGATCTTACTCTAATGGTAGAGCTAAACTTGCAACCACCTCCAGCACTCAACACATATACCCAAGATCAAATAAAATCATACTATTTTTCGATAGGGGTGTATCTTAAATTAAAATCGTAGCATTTAATTGTCGAAAAATGTTATTTATTATTGCTTTTAGTCGAATAAATTAGTAATTAAAATTGTTTTATTAAAATTTAAAGTTTGTGTTTATCAGCAGAAGAAGAAAATTTGAGAAACCCATGTACTTCAACTGGTATACATATGAATTGTTAAATAAAAAAAGAACAAATAAATATCCAATTGCAGACGTAAAAACAAAGTGATTCTTTAAAAACTTGACAAATTGTGGAATAAATAAAAATGCTTCAAGTGAGAGTCCTGGGTTAGTAGGTACAGAACAGTTGAGGTAGCAGGGTCAATTGGCAGGGGAAACATGGGAATAAGTGATAGGGATGGACTTGAGAGAAAGAGGGATAAATAAAGACCTGGGTAGAGATAGGTTAGTTTGGAAGTCAATTTCTATAAGCCTCCCAACACATGATGGTGGTGGTGGTGGTGGTGGTGGTGGTGGTGTTGGTGGTGAAGTTTCATCAGATATGCAAAATATGATCAATCATATTAATATCTGTAATAGAATAAAATGTTAAAAATTATTGTTCTCCAATCTCTGGTTCTCACCTGTAAAACATTCACGGCAAAAACTCGTCTAGTTACAACCACTGTAAAGAGTTCCCTCCCCCTCCCTCTCTCTCCCTCTCTCTCTGTACCTAAAACCAAACGGAATTTCTATGAACAAAGGTTCTTTTCCAAGACATCCCATCTGTGGAACAAAATACCACAAGGCTGCTTCTCAAGTGACTAAAACATGGCTGTCTTCAAGTGAAAAGTTAATAAATACTTGTCCTCTTGGATAATCAAATTCTATCCTTTCCATCCATCGTGTCCAATCCTCTCATGGTATTGTTCATCACACAACTGACAAGCTCTTTAATTCTTATTCTCGAGTGACTCCTAACACTGATCCATTAATATATATATATATATATATATATATATATATATATATATATATATATTAACACACACATACACATATATATATGTGTGTGTGTGCGTGTGTGTGTGGCATAATCATGTTGACAAAAAGGTTCCTGTTAGATCACCGAAGTTAAGCGAGGTTTAGCCTGCTCAGTACTAAAATGGGTGACCATTTGGGAATACCAGGTGCTGTATATGATCTTTGCTTATCTTGGCATTGTTTCCAGTTGTCCTCGACTTCTCCTTGCAGTGCCGACTCAGGAGAGGTGTGGTTGGGATTTCACAACCCTTTCTTTACAATTACATGTGCAGCCATCCTTACAGGGGTATCCATTGTCTCTTGAGACTGAACGGAGGAGTATGAATTTTTTATTTTATTATTTATACAAACATTATTGGTTACATATGTGCATACATGTTTCAGCTGTGATCTCTTTCAAGAACCAGCTTCCTCAGAACTTCAGAAAAATGAAATAAGAAATAACAAACTTCTTTATCATGTGTATTATACCGGTTGGGAAGAGATGAGTGTATAATTAAACAGGCAAGATTCATATCCAATTACACATTCGCTTCATCCCCTTTATTTTACTTTTAATCATTTAAGGTAATTGAGTATGTTTGACCGCTTTCAAATCCTTTTATACATTTTATTACCCTAATCGAGAGCATCTTCAACGTCGTTTAAGTATAATCATATGTGTGTGTGCGCTCGTAAAAGTAACAATTTAGCCCTTAACAAGGCCAATAAATGGTCAGCCGATAAGTTCTTTCCAAGCTTACCTATATATAAACTTTAGTCATATGAGCACATATATACAAACCCCCGTATACATCTATATACATACATATATATACACACATATATATATACATATACATACATACACACATATCAATGTAAACATATTACCAAACTCTAGCCCTGTCCCATCGCTGCAATGTTGCATTTCTGTGCTTGTTTTACAAATACTTCCATGGAATGTGCTCTGATGAAGTTACTGCACTTGTAACTCCTTAATGTAAGTAACCTCGACACACTCGACTAGCAGCAAAATCCCGCCCCTTCATTGTAGATGTCCCCAGATACCGGAAAACTTTGTACTATAATAGCTTCTTTCCTTGGACAGCTTACCTTTGGAATTTCTTCCCTGTTTCCTCGACTGTACCAACATGCAGAAATTTAAATGTAATGTGAACAAACATCTTGCTGCACAACTTCCTACTTAGAAATGCCAGTAGTCTCAGTAGCAATACGCCTTGTTTTGGGGAGAATAAAAGTATAAAAAAAAATAAATTGCAAAGAATTTACCCTGAATTTGCTGATTACTACAGAGATGAGAATTGTTTTTATTTTTTTTTAAACATAGCGTTCTAAAATTTACACTTAAATAACATATGCTGGGTAGCCTTGCAAATTACAATTATAAATAATGTTGGTCAAATATTAAAAAATAAAAACATTTTCTAACGATTTATCATTTGGGCTATTTAGATAATTTCAAGCAGATTAATACAAATTTTAAAATGTTAATCTCTATGTTAATAAAATTGTGTGACCACATCTTGTGTGTATGTGTGTGTGTATTTCTTACCGGCATAAAGTGCTCCAATAATTGATATGTAAATCAAACAAGAATTCCATATGATTATTCACTCATGAACTAGTAACCAATCATGGACATTCCCATCTGAAAATACTGGAACGACCGTAGTTAAGGATAACCTAAAGGCCCCCTTTTCATTAGCTACTACACTAAGATGTAAAGGGGGTGGCCACTCCTTTCCCTGGATTATTTCACTTACTCTTGATCCTTACCTTATAAAGATGAGTCTTTAAGCAAGCGTGCATCAATTATCATTTTTTGAGTCTTTGGTATGACTTGACCAAGGATTGAACCCCGGTTTCCTGGGCCATTAGCAAACACTCCAATCATTATGTCAAATGGGTTGAAATAATAGACTAATACAGTAATGGGCAATAACAAAAACATATGTCCTTTCTGTAAAATCAAATGGACATAAAAAGCTCCAATAGTTTTTATGTAAATATTGCTTAATTCAAGCAAGGATTTTCCTATAAGATTATGCACTCATGGACTAGCAGCTAATCAGATCTCACAGAATGGACTAGCCCATCTGAGCATAATGGAACATTCCAGCCTTCTTATAAACCGGTTTTCTAGTGTTCTCTTCAGTTTATTTATTTGTAGCTCAACTGGTCAGACAGTTGATCACTGACGACTAAATTCACTATTGTAACATGTCAAAATAACTTTGATAATTACATATTGAATTATTATTTTGTTATTCATAAATTGAACGTTAATATACATGCACAATGTACATGCCTAGCCCATTTATAGACACTGTAGCATGCAGACTCGCATGGCACCAGCCAAAATAAACATGTGTACTTACTTTCTACTTACAAGGTAAAACATATTTTTAGACTTTGTGATTCTTTCCTTTTATATTGTCTTTCCGTCTACAGGCATCTATCTTTCTTATATTTGTGGCCAATAACAAAGTAACAAGACGACAAAAAATCATTGAAAAAAGTCCCGATTTTGTTCTGGAAAAAGTTATAATTAATTTATAGTGGCTGTTGTTAAAGTCAGACATTCATCATCATCATCATCATCATCATCATCATCATCATAATAATAATACCCCCCCCCCCACAAAAAAAAATGAAAAAAAAAATAAATAAAAAAAAAAAATAGTGCTGGCCTAGGCTGACACCAGACAAAATATTTGTAGAGGGTCGCGGAGGATGAGGAGACCGAGGAAGGACAGCACAAACCAGACCTCCACTGGAAAAGTGTGGAGAATGCTGGGACCTTGGGGAGGCTTATTGCCACCCAAATCCCAGAGAAGACCAATTGTCCTTACCAGTGAGAAATCAATGGTAAGAGGCTGTTGCGATAGCGCAAGGTTATTTGTGGTGGTTATCGAAAAGAGGTGAAGAATACTGGAAATCTGGGGAGGCTTGTTGTCCTCAGACTCCAGGAAATACCACTGGTTATTGTCGGTGAGAAATCACTAATGATGATTTGTGTGAGAACTCCTAGTGAGTACAAATAATAATATTCAGTTTAATGTCCATTTTACATGCTGGCATGTGTTGGAGAGCTTTTAAAAATTGACTTCCAAACTAACCTATCTCTGACAGGGTCTTTATTCATTCCTCTTTCTCTCAAGTCCATCCTTATCATTTCTTCCTATGTTTTCTGTGGGCTGACCCTGCTACTTCAATTGTTCTACAACTACTAACCCAAGAACTCTCATCCATTCTTTCAACATGGCCATACCATCGAGGTCTCCTGTTCTGCACACATCTCCCTATACTGTTCAGATTAAATCTTCTGAGGTCATCAGATCTAAGCCTGTCTTTAAGACTTGTGTTACACATCCAATGTATCATTCTCATATCATTTCTTTCCATGCAACGCATGTCCTCAATCCTCACTAGCTAGGTTTCACTTCCATGCATCATCACACTGTGTACACATGCCTGATAGACTCTTCCCTTGGGCGACAGTGGTAACATTGCTGGTTAGTAATGGCAAAAGTTCATTGAACTTACTCCATCCATTCCTAATGTTTACTAGCACACTAGCACTTTGCCAACCCTGTGCTCCAAAAGTATCACCATGGTAACAAAATTTCTGAACAACCTCAATAACTTTGCTATCCGCATATAGTTTCTCCATATCTGAGTTTGCATTCGTCCCTGTTGTGTTGTTTCACGCAAACTGGTTGTCCTACCTGTAATTCCACTGCACTTCTTGTGTACCCAATGTTTACAAAGAACACAGAAAATTGAGCTGCGCCCGAATTCTTTTTCACAAACTGAGCATGGGAATTTTCTTTTTTCCAAGTGATTTCCAACACTACAACCACTGATCAATACTTTTGTTTTGGTGACATTCACTCTCAGGCCGTTACTTTCCATAGCATTCTTCCAAGTCTTCAACTTAATAAGTAGATATTAAATTGTTTAACAGACAAATATTAAGTCATCAGCATATAGCATCTCTTCCGGACAACCCGTACAGAACTCTCTGAACAATGTTTCTAAGACACAAATCAAAAGCAACGGACTCAGTACATAAACTTTGATGTACTCCTACTTTAACATTAATGTTGTCACTAAAGGTGCTGTTACTTCTAACACGGCTTTATTCATTTCTGTACATTGCTTGAACAATCTTCACTAACCACTCGTTTGCTCCTAATTTATGCAAAGCCCACCAAACAACATCTCTTGGCACTCTGTAAAAATCTTTCTCCAGATTCACAAAAGCAAAATACAGATTCTTCTTCTTACTAAGGAACTTTTTTTGTTAATCTATTTTATTTTGCTGTATATAGTTATTAAAAATAAATTATTTAAATAAAACGAAGCTTTTAAAATTACAATATTTCGTGAATATTATTTATCTTATAATTTTAATTGCCATTATGTTTTACATTGTTACATCTTGACCATACTATTTTTTCCGGAATTTTGAGATGAGGATTGATAATTTGGATAATTTGAATAATTTGGACTAAAGAAAAAAAATAATAATCTTGAGATTTGCACTCACACTAGATTTTATATTTTATTTTACGTAATTTTTTTTTTTTTTGTGAAAGTGTTTAAAAATATCTAAAAATTGAAAATATAATGTAGAATACTATCATTATTTTCAGATAATGTTTTTCTCATCTCGTGGTGCAACGGATAAAAGTGCTAAGTAATAACTAGTTCTAAGTGACAGTCTTCTGGGGGTTGAAGGTTCAATCCTCAGTACGGGCGATACTAAGAATACAATTACGAATTACTTAAGATTTCTACCCAGTCATGGCCGACGGAATGAGAGCAAGCAACCCCTGTAGATTAGATAAAAAGGTTTTGTTCGAAATTTCGTACAAATTCACGAGTTCGGCAAGATGCACCTGAAGAAGGTCGGAGGTTAAATCGGCCGAAACGTTGTGGAAATAACATTTAAGATGAGAACAGTAGTCCGAATAATCCAAATAATACAAATTGACCACTGTCTTCTTTCACAAAATTTTCGGAATACTTAAAAACGACAAAATTAATATTTGTTCATATTTTTAAAACATTTTCTTTTAATAAACTATAACTTGTATTATTTGGATTATTCGGACTACTGTTCTCATCTTGGATCTTATTCTCACAACGTTTCGGCCGATGTAACCTCCGACTATTTTCAGATGTATCTTTTCGAACTCAAGAATCTTTATATTGAACTCAAGAATCTGTAAATTGAACTTCCAACCCCCAGAAGGGTGTCGCTTAGAACTGATTATTACTTACCATTTACATCCATTGAGCCACACTAAGAATACAATTACAAATTACTTAAGACTTCTACCCGGTCATGGTTGATGGAACGAGAGCAAGCTGCCCACGAGGATTAAATGAAGGGTTCCGTTCGAAATTCTGTACAGATTCCCGAGTTCGACAAGTTGCACCTTGGAAAAATTAAAGGAATTAAAATTAAATAATTTAAAAACAACAAAGTTAATATTTTTTTTAATGTTTAAACAAAAATCTAAAAAAAAAATTCAATGACTAGCAGGCACCTTAGATGTTTCTTGGGAATGAATGAGGACCCTTCCAAGCACTATCTCCTCCTTTGAGTGGGTAATGTAGTATATGTTCATTTATCATGATACCATCCTCCCAGACCTTACCTTTTCCTTATATATAAATATGCAATCGGAAGGAGGATATTTTTGCTAGTATTAATAATAATGTATTACCTGAAACTATTTTATTTTCTCCTTTCAAGTAATAATCATATTGGACCTATTAATAACTTAGTTGTTACAAAAGGCCATACAAATTTATTTTAAACCAGCTCGCTTTGACAGTTCGCTATCGCTTCAGAAAGTACACTACTTGAAATACTTGAAGCCAAAATAGTAAATATTTAATTTATTTATTCTTGGAAACACAAGACTAAAACTTTCGCATTTATTCATATAACTCGAGAAATATTAACATTTTGGTAATTTTTATACAAATGCATTTATCTTTTTAAATAAGACCGTAATGAAATTTTAAAAAAGAGAGAAATTAATTCACCTGAGCGAGGTTATCTGTTTTTTTAACTGTAGAAACTCATGACAATGTCAGTTCTTCCTAAATCCAAGAAAGGAACATTTAAACACAAATGCAAAACTTTTTTTTCTACAGGATCAACACAATCATTGAATTTGAAAACCATTAAAAACGAAAATTTGGCGTTGCTAACGAAATGGGGGAGGGGATGGGGGGAGAAAGAGAGCAAGCATGGCTAGCCAATCAGTCACCCTCTCTCTCATTTATATCTTCTCGCTTATACCTCGTCAGTATATTTCTTTCTAGCAAGTGATGTTATTTTAATTTGAGAAAGGTTTTTAGTAACTTATCCTTTTTTATTATTAAATCACTTTAATTAATTACTGTGAATATCGGCGAAACTATTGCATATATATAGAGAGAAAAAGTACAATAAAATTACCAATGAATAACACAAAACATTATATTATTATGAACTGTTTAAAAATAGTTATGCAAATTAAGCATTCAAATGGCTGTCTTTGTATCTTTCGTCTGTACTATATATAGAGTATTTCAAAAAATGACATATTATTGATTTAAATAAGAGTAACCCATTTTTATGGTAATATAGAAGGGAGAAATGCTAACATTTTTCGCATTTATTCATTTAGATATATTTCTCCTAAACTAATACTTATAAGTGATCATTTTACAACAATCAATCACACCGAGAATTGTTCTCGGATTCTCCTAACACATTCCATCCAGACATCTCTGTCAAACATCGCTGCCAGCCAGTCGTCCAAATGCAATACAAGACGATCGATATAGGTGCAATAAGGTTTTCGAACCGATCTTTTGTCGTGTAATGGATCACAAGTTCTGACTTACTACCTCAGGAGCGACCAGCTAGCCAAAGCCTTCTCTCTTTTAGTGAGACTGAAATACGAAGAAAAGTGTCCATATAAGCATTTCTTGGTGTTTCCTCCAGCTGATGTCTAATGCAACTTGTAACATCCCTATGTGTATGTTTTGTAACGTGATGCATCTTACTGTTTCGTCAGTGTCCAAGCTGTTGAGCCACAGAAAATATGTAGTAAATAGTTCTGACTCTTTTTTTCCTTTGGGGCTGTTGGGATATAGGGTTATTTTATCTTACAGCTCTGTATTAAACATATATCCTAAACATATCTATCATCAGAGCGAATAGTAGACGAAGTTAAAATCAAGTACAATTTACATATTTATTTACAGTTGAGAACATATAAAAGACAGCAATGTAACATCATTAAAAACATGAAGTATGTTAGTCTCCACTCACGAGTAGTGGCAGTTCTCTACCTATCAAGGTTAGTTAAAGATATCTGGGCAAGCCAGATATCCTTCATTCTGTAAAAAGTTCATAGGATACATGCAGTGTGGTGAATTCCTTTTTGCTCTCTGACCCTTAATGGGTAGAACAAATGGTAACAACCCAGCATTGACACTGCGCTGAGGCACCTCGAGGATCGGTTCCCTATGGGCAAACCGAATCAAAATGTCAGCCATTCAATGGAATAAGTAGTGAGAAAGGGAAATAATTCAGTTGTGTACTTTCATTTTAAGCGATCTCTTTGCCGATTTCTGATTTAGATTTATATGCTCTAATTAAGGTAAGAATCGGCGATTCTTACCTTAATTAGAGGATTATCTTTATGGTTTTGCGACCCCCAAGAAAATCGCTTAATCGTTATCCATTTGTTTGTTTTTCCCTCGTAATTTTCATATCTGTTGAAACTTGCTTGATCTTTTCTTTGTTTTTACTATGAATGAATGCCGCCATCTTTTATGCAAAACTTGCTTTATAGCATTCTCATTCTATTCTCTTGTAAACTTAGTTTTTCTTCTCTTTCTTTTTTGTATTTTTTCACTTTTTCTTTTTCCTTTCGTTCCTTTTCTCTCTCTTTCTTTTTTTTGTTGTTGTTGTATTATCTGTTTTACCGGATTTCTTTGTTTTTCTTTCTATCTCTCCCTTCTTTTTTTATTTCTCTCTATTTCATTTTTCTTCTTCTTCTTCTTCTTCTTCTTCTTCTTCTTCTTCATCCCTTCGTTTTCTTTGTATTTCTTTTTCGCTTTCTCATTTTCCTTTGTTGTATTATCTGTTTTAACGGGTTTCTTTTTTTCCGTTTTTCTTTTTCTTTCTTTCTTTCTCTCTGTTTCATTCTTCTTTTTTACTCTCTTTCTTTTTCTTCCTGTGTTTTTTTTGTCATTTTTCACGTTGTGTCAATCTTTATTTTCTGTTTGTTTCTCCTATTTCCTTTTTCTTCCTTCCTTTCTTTTTCTCCTATTATTTATCTCTTTATTTTTATCATACCTCTCCTTATTTTGTTTTCTCTTACACTCAACAAACAATATGTGGATGAGTTAGGCAGATTTGGGAGAATGGGTTTAGGGAGGCGGTAGCAAGATGTTTGTGCATATTACATTTAAATTTCTGCATGTTGATATAGTCAGGGGAAACAGGGAGCATGGAGGGAATTCCAAAGGCAAGCGATTCGAGGAAAGAATCTACTAGAGTAAAAATCTTCCGGCATCTAGGGATCTCTACAGTGAATATTTTCCTGCTAGTCGGGTGGGTCGGGGGCATTTCTGTTGAGGAGGTTACAAGTGCAGTGTTCACCGGAGCACATTTCGTGGAAGTACTTGTAAAACAAGCACGCGAATGCAACACTGGAGATGGAGCTTAGCAGATAGTGTGGGGGCCTATTAGGTTATAAATTCTTTTATTGCACCCTGTCCAAGACGGAGAGGCTAGTGGTTGGTGCACCAGCCCAGATGTGGCAATAGTGCTCTTTCTTTCTATATCACTTTTTCTGTTTTTCCTTTCTTTTTATTTATCCAGCTAATCTTTATTTTATTTTTTTCTATTCATACGTTTTCTACCCGTTTTTTTTTAATCTACATCGGAGGTTCTCAACCCTGAGAGTCGTGGCCCCAATGTTGTCGGCAAGTAATTTTCTTGTGAACAGAAAGCTATAAAGGTAACCCTCTGATACACTCTATAATAAAGATCAATGTATATTTATTTGTATATAAATAAATATATCTACTTCCATCCTATACTGTAGAAGTTAGCAGGTAGAACACATACCTTTTTCTAATCACCGATCGAAACCATTTCAAGTCGTGAGGGGAAGCGAGAAAGCAAATAGCAAGTCAGACAACCATTTCAGACTTACCTCGCGGCCTGAAATGAATCGGAAGGAAATCCTCTAATTTTTGGCAAACAACAAGATTAGCTATTTCTCAGTTACTGTTTGCATTTCATCTTTGGCGATCGGACAATCTCACTTTTTCAAATGGGTGAAAGATTATAACCTACATACGAACACAAAATGCCTTAGTGTGTTATTATATAGATAATTTATAAATTAGAAATTAAATTACTGATGTAATTCTATAATTTTATATGAATATTTTAGTAATATATCTAGATAAATAGCAAAGCATAATTCTTTCCCTGTCATTTGTGACGGAAGGTGTACATTAGTTCAGGTAAAAATTAGCTATTCTTACCTGAGAGGGTATAACTCTAAATCAGAAATGGGCAAAGAGCTCACTTAAAATGAAAGTACACACTGGGTTATTTCCCTTTCTCACTATCCGATCCAGGAGGGGGTCGTCATTTGAAAAAGGTTGGGAACCGCTAATCTACTGTGTCTTTTTTTCTTCCTCATTTCCTTCTTTCTTGCTTGACAGGGACGTTGGGATATACTATTAAAATTGGAAGGTGTTCAAAGAAAAGTGACAAAACTAATACATTATAAGGATAGCTTACAATCCTTAGGTTGGATGAGGTAGAAGAATGAGGGTTGACTTAATTGAGACCTTCAAAATAATTAATGGGATTTCTGAATATGGAAGACACTTTTTTAAATATCTTTTATGTTGAACTACTTTACTAGAGAGAAGAATGAGGGATGACTTAATTGAAATTACATCACTGATTTTTTTATGTCTGACTAGGGTGTCCATATTCGGTGTTGGGAAAGCAATTACATACTATATTTTTCCAGTAAGTCTGTAATGGACGAAGAGTTACCTTCTTTTTAAAAATAAAATGACGGCTATACGAAAATAAATACGACCCCATAGATTATTTTCTGGAAAGACTTAACTCGACAACATGGACAACAAAATAAAATGGCTATTCAGATTGAACAATTGATTTTGAAGAACAGAAGCTATCGACGACGTAAGATAAATAAAATCTTGGCCTTTGGAATGTAACAAATGTGTGTGTATATATATATATATATATATATATCACCACCTTGAACACAAACAAATTATTTTTTTTTAAACTTAACAAATTATATAATGGAAAATTTACCTCCCATATACAAGAGAAAACTATATTAATCTATCCGCAATTCAATTAAGTATAAGCTAAAAAGAATTATTACACCTAGGCCCTAACTGTCACCTTCAAAAAAGATTTAACCCCATACATAAAAAAGTTGAAATTGAGTTCTTATTTCAAAACATTACTAAACTCGCAGAAGATAATAAAATCCAAATACACCCAAACACCTGTGACCTCCTTAAGGCGGAATCTATTAAAAATAGAAGCACTTCCAATAAACCAAAATTACTTACCTCACTGAACTTAAAATAGCCGCTAACGAATTAAAAAAAAAATCACCACGACATCAACATTAAACGCGCAGATAAGTCCAACGCATTGGTTATAAGCCCTAAAGAACAATACTACTCTAAATTACAAGACATTTTGTCGGACACATCGAAATTTTAAAAAAATACAACGTAATTCTATCGAACAATTTAAAACGTGCATCAATAAATTAATTACAGCAAATAACGCTCATATAGATTCTTTTAAACTTAATCAAATCATAGACGAATATAAGCCTGGAAATGTTAAACCCCATAAAATTAATTACCCCTCCGACCCATTATATCCCAAATCCCCACAATTATACATAAACTAGTCAAACCCCTTAATAAATTAATTACACCGTATCTGCCCCCCCCCAGCTATAGAGTTAAATCATCAGATCAATTAATAGATATTCTCCACTCGATAAAACCTAATAATAAAATCTTAGCTTCTTTCTTTCCTACTGTATTATTGTACACGCCTAATAAACACTGATTACGGACAACACAGACCATTTTTTTCTGGTATATTATAGTATAAAAAAATACAGTGAAAATCTTTCTCCCGGGCAACGTAATGTTTAAAGACACCTGTTCTATGTAGGATTACTCTATCTATGATATTGATGACACCGGTTAACGCCAACTAAACACACCTGCTCTATCTATGATATTGAGCACTTCGGATTAACTTATACCACTTACCAAATAGAATACTGCATTATTACTATTATGGCTCCAAGGCAACGCCGAGTTCACAAAAGATAAAAAACGCCGCGTACAAACACACCTGCTCTATCTAGGATGTTGAGCATTTTGGGATTACTATATACCATTTACATTTATTGCTCCCGTTTCGGGTAACTATTAAAACCACCCTTTTCGAGTTTCTTACCTGTCTTCATTCGACAAGAAATGACATTAAGAAATGCTTATTAAAATGAAAAAAATATTTCCGGAAGTAATGACTCAGCATTTTAAAATTATTACATAATTACATTGAAATTTGATGCATTTAAAGATTCGGAAATTCTTCCATTATCTCCCTCGGTTAATTTTACATAAGAATATACTTTTAGATTTTATCCAAATTCTCTAACCTTTGTTAGGGCACACACACACACACATACACACACCACACACACACACACACATAGACATTAGTTTTATATATATATAGATTACATTTAGTTAAGAACAGCATCGGTACTGTCGGTTTCAAATCCAACAAAAAAAAGGAACAGCACATTACCTATGCTGCAAATATTCGTAAAATATACCGATGAAAGCCCCAAACTAGAAAAAAATAGGACAGAGGATTGAAATATCGTTACAACCTAACACAGCATGCAAGTCGCCATTTTCCAACTTAACAAACCTCAACGGAGGCTGAGGAGAGTCCATAAAGGGAGTCACGTGCTGTTCCTTCCTTGTTGGATTTTAAACCGACGGTACCGATGTTGTTCTGAACTTCTGTAATAAAAGGAATTCTAAGGTTAAAAGGACTAACACCTCTGAGCTATGAAGACATCTTTTCCCCAATGAAATGTGGGTTAAAATCAACTTATTCATTTCCTCCAACCAATTCATCTAGGATCTATATTCGATCATCGAAGCATAAATTCTGTTTGCTTCGATTTTCTCCTAAATGGATCCTAACGACCGGAATATTTTATTTATCTACCTCCCACAAGGTAAGATGTGACACAAGGTCGGGAAAGTGGGATTTGATAAACCAGCGCCCGAGAAGGTGAGCACTCTGGCCATTAAAAATTGCCTGGGCAGCCCCGTCGGCATTCCCCGGTAGGAGCGCCTCAGGCAGTAAGCAATAAACTTACTCCTCCCCAAAGAGGGGAGGCGAAGCCTGGGAGGGTCGACCTCCTAGAACTGCACAGGACATACCCATAGACCGGCGTAAATCAAGCCCCGAAGGCCAAGACAATACCAGTCTATGGGGTGCAGTATCCATCTGAACAGATACTACACTTTGATCTTAGCCAAAAGGCCAAGAACAGCTTGAATTGAGATAGGTTTTATTTACTCCTCCCCAGGAGTTAGGCACAAGGCCAGTTTTATCTTACTCCCACAAGTAAGATGTGACCCAAGATCGGGTCGAGAAAGTGGGTTTGAAAAGCCAGCGCTCGAGAGGTGAGCACTCTAGCCATTTAAAAATTGCCTGGGCAGCCCCGTCGGCATTCCCCGGTAGGGGCGCCTCAGACAGTAAGCAATAAACTTACTCCTCCCCAAAGAGGGGAGGCAAAGCCTGGGAGGGTTGACCTCCTAGAACTGCACAGGACAGGCGTGCAGTATCCATCGGAACAGATACTACACTTTGATCTTAGCCAAAAGGCCAAGAACAGCTTGAATTGAGATAGGTAAAGAGATAGAAGTTTTAATAGAAAGATGTTACACACAATTTTAACCTCTTCTACTTTGTTTTTATAATTTTTCTTAATAAACGAGCACTGCTAATCTTACAAATATATATATATATATATATATATATATATATATATTTCTAATGATCTTTTTTGTGTAAAAATCAAAAAAATAAGTTACATTACATATGTATCACAAACGTTTTCGATTCTTCGTCGAATCATCTTCAGGTAACAAAAAAAACTGAACAAAAAAGCTGGAGAAAGAAGAGAATTTCAAAAAGCAGCCAAGAACGCGCATGTGAAGTTAGTTAGACGTCAAAAGAACGAAACCATTTTAGTTCCAAGCTAGCAATTAAAATTCCTGGACGCCAGAATTAGCATCACAGGATAAATTGTATTACGTTAAGCATTTTGAAATGTCGTTACTGGTTTCATACGTAATGTTATTAATTGTAGGTTGCTTGGTTTTAATAAAGATAGCTTCGAGTATTTTTAATTTTTTTTAATTGGTTTCAGAATGTATTATTTTTGTGCTATTAAATAAAAAATATCTTAAATAAGGGGAAAGCCAGTTATGTTTTTGTAAATGATGGTAAATTGGACTAGAGTCTACAAGATGCATGGTGAGGTGGCGGGATAGAGTAATGGTTGTAAAGCTAATGTAGCTATTAGCTTTATTATTATTATGGGAGTTACATTTTCCCAAAGGGCATTTGAACTTATAAATAACGTTGGTTCTTTCTAATGTTTTATGGGTTGGAAAAGAGGTTTTTTTATACAAGATTTTGGGTCTTAAATTTCTTATAGTAAACTAGCAAATATATGCTCCCTCCGGTCGCATATTTTTGCTAGGCTGCCGCATCAGAAATGAAGGCTCACGCGTAAGCCAATGGAGCCCCAGTCATATTTCTGTGGTGGTTAGACATTGATTTTCTGTGTTTATGACCAAGATTATTTTTAGTTGAAAATAAAGGGAAAAAAAATTCGATCCTACCCCGATTTTTGTTGTACCCTCGCCCATAAATAGAAAGACTTGTAGTTTAAAAAGAAAGAAAAAAATTTTTTTGTACCCCCCTCAATTTTTTTATATTACTAGTCATAGAAATATTTTTTAGTTAAGAAAAAAAAAAAAAAATTTTTTTGACCGCCTTCCCCCAATTTTGTTATCCTCCCCCCCCCTATACATGTAAATATTTTTAATTAAAAAGGGGGAAAAAAACCTAACCCTAACTGTAACGATGGGGTCAAAGTTAGCGTGGGTCCTAAAATGAAAAAGCACCAAAAAATCAAATACAGTGAACACAGTGTGTGTGTGTGTGTGTGTGTGTGTGTGTGTGTGTGTGGGTGTTTGTTTAATGACCTTTTTTTAATTAAACAATTTGATTCTACAATCAGTTGTATAGTTTTCCAGTACAATGTGTTAGTTTATTTTGTTGACATTAAAGAAAAAAAAATCACATCTTTTTTTTTAATAAATAAAACATGGAATCATAAATTCTGTTGAGGTCGTGAAAAAATGATAATATTGGATATGAAAGTATTAAGAAATCAAATACAGTAAACACGAAAAGTTTTTTAATTCTCGGAAAGAAAAAGTTTACCTGTACTGTGTGTATGTGTGTGCGTGCGCGCGTGCACGTTTTTATATAGTAATTTTTAAATCAATTATTATTTTAATTAAACAATTTGATTTAATAAATTTGTGTTTTAAAACATAATGGCTAAGAATAAACAAACTTAGGACGGTTTTAAAAATGGAAAACTGAGCACGGTGTTTGCGAGCGTTGTTGTTTACATATTAAACGTCCCACATTAACGTCGGCTGCTTAATCAGATCGCCATATTTAATTACCGGAGGGGGGGGGACATCACTGATTAAACAGCCAATCGGCTGCTTAATCAGATCGCCATATTTAATTACCGGAGGGAGGGAGGACACCACTGATTAAACAGCTAATGACTTTGCAATTTTAACAGTACTCGTGTTGAAATGGTTTAGAAAACACGCCGGTTATGATGAAAATGGCTTTAATTAATTGTATGAATAATGTTTATTAATATAACCTTATCGGAAAATATTGTAAATACATATGTAAATTGGATAATAGCAGTTATAAGTGTATATTTGTAAATATGAATTTAATTGAAGGTTTAAAGGAATGACTTATGTTAATGGCAACACCCATCTGGTGTCTGAACGACTTTTGATGACAGTATATAAAGAATTTCAAAAAGATTAGTTTCAGTAAAATAGTCATACTGGAGTTTCGGCTTCAGACAGACAGACAAACAGACAGATACATAAACTCCATTATTAATAGATAATGAGTCCTATTTTATTATTATTGTCAATTGGAGATATGTGTGTACAATATTTTTTTATGGCTTTTTCTTCTAATCTAAAGTTTGGTTGCGTTTGATTACAGTAGTATAAGTTGATATAGTTTGAGTTGTGATATTGGATAGTATTATTTGTAGTAGTATTTTTTAAGTTTCAAATCATTAATCTTATTTTTTCATCAAGGATATAATTAGGGAATGCGTTATTGATAAGGATTTGATTTATATTTTTAATTCAATGAATAGTGTTTTTTAGTGGAGGTGATTAGTTTTACACAGTTTAGTATGGTTTCTGACAATGGCTATTTTTGTAGCAATGGCGCATTCGCTTTTGTAATTTAAGAAGCGAGAATTTAGACTGGTTTTTTTTTTATAAGTAGAAGTAAAGTGTTAAACGTATTATTAGAGGTGTCAATAAGAACATCAAGGAATGGGATTTTATCATTTACGTTTAGTTCTACAGTGAATTTAAGAACAGAGTTTTTTGGAAAAGGTCATGTAGTTTGTTTATTTGGTCATAATTATCATCTAAAATAAGAATATCATCGACATAGTGTACGTAAATAGATTCTTTTATAAGTTATTAAATATTTTGTTTTCCAGGTTTGGTATATGGAATTCACTAAAAATCGGCCCGAGAACCAAACCCATTGAAACTCCGTTAATTTGAGTGTAAATTTTTCCCTTGAAGTCATAAAAAGGAACTTCAGTGGTGCAAATTAATAGTAACATTTTCAGTATCTTTTAAATTCATTTTAAGTGAAGGGAGAGACGAGTTATGGTATATTTTATTGATAATTATATCAGTTGGTTCTTTTACTGGTACATTAGTGAATAAGCTTTCTGCATCAAGAGAAGCAATACAAGTCATCCTGTGAAGCTAATTCTGGCGTCTCGGATTTAAATTGTTAACGTCTCTCCTGAAACTGCACTGGTTCGTTCTAACTGACTTTACATGCGCGTTCTCAGCTGCTTTTGTGAATTCTCTTTTTTTCTCCAACTTTTTTGTTCATTTATTTTTGTAACCTTAAGAAGAATCGAAAACGTTAGTGATACACATGAAACATACATTAATTCTTTTGCTTTTGACACAAAAAGGATAATTAGAAACATTGAAAAAATAAAAAGCGTATAATCAAGCAGTCGAATTGTGTTATGTTTAACAATGTTTGTTTATATATATATATATATATATATATATATATATATATATATATATATATATATATTATAATATAATATTAGTTGACGCTTATATCTTTTGTTGGATTGCTTGGATCTTATCAGCTAGAATCTCATTGGATGTTTTGCTCCACTTTTCAAACTTTGAGTAGTGGTAGCAAAACAATAGCACCTTCTTTTGCGCAATAGTCTATGGTTGGGCTTTTAAGCCTCTTATGTTTCTTTTTTTTTTGTTTGCTGCATTTGATGGAGATAGGAGGCCAGGACCTTTTGTCTCACGGTCTGATGGCTGACCCTGATTAGTCTCTGTATTGGCTGGAGCACCATTTCCAGAGGCAGGAAGGTTTACACCATTGCTTACATCTTCCCGCCTGGTGTATGAACGTGTTGATGGGCCCTTTTTATCCTGGGTGCCGGCCTGCCAGTATTTATTTTTGTTTTTATTCATATTTTTTATTATTCATTTCCCTATTGTCAACGGCTTCTAATTGTTTATTCGAAGCTGCCCTCTATGAATAGAGGGGGTGCCCCGTCTGCAATTCGGGAGACGTACTGGATGGCTTGAGGAGACAGCACACCATTTTTTTTTTAATATTTGGTCAGGGTTTACTTCAAGTAAAAAATATCCTCATGTCAGAGTCTCTGACAAACCCCTGTACAGAGAGACCGAAGACACCCGAGGGTGGTGTCTAGTAGGCATTCAAGTCTTCCCCAATATGTGTGTGTGTGTGTGTGTGTGATGAATATTGAAAATAAAAATTGGATAAAATACATTATTTATTACATCATCAATTAATTCAAACAATATATATATATATATATATATATATATATATATATATATATATATATATATATATATATATTTAAAAGAAACAAACATTTTTATTTTCCTTAATCCATTGATTCCTTTTATATATATTTCTTGATTTGAATTAATTGATGATCTAATAAATATTGTATTTTATTCCATTTTTATTTTCATCATTTATTTTCTTATATTACTGCTTTATCTTGTATATCGAGCATTAGATTATCAAGATAAGATATAATATTTATCTTTATTTTTTCACTTGTAAATATATATATATATATATATATATATATATATATATATATATATATATATATATATAATTGTTTATAAATAATATTTTTTAAATCGACCCATATACACATGTGTTTCATGCCAAATATTTGTGATGGTGTCGAGTAGGAAAGTCACAGTAGACCCTACATAGGGATTGGAAAGGCTGCCAGCTTCCTGTGAAAATGACAAAAAAGAAAACATTGATCAGGACTAAATACTAAGTAGATAAAATGTATTTAAAGAATAATTTTGGCGTTTGAAAAAGAACATTCTATGAGTAAGGCGGGCATATACGCTGAAAATTAAGAACTTAAAATAAATATTTTATTTATTAAAAATATATTTATTAAAAATAGCACATTATTGTTTGGTTTCTAAATTCTTAATAATTTATTTATTCTTGTCAATATATTATATAAATATTTGCCCATTAGTTTGTCTATTATAGTGAAACGATGAATAAACTTATGTGACAGTGTAAAAAAGCACTTTAGAATTTATAGCAGGCTCAAATGAGGCAACAATTTACAGAACTTATTTGTGCTATTTAAACTTTGATATGTTAGTTAATTGTTGATTTTTTTAGAGTTAGTAAACGAGAAAAATATTGAACAGAATAATAATAATAATAATAATAATAATAATAATAATAATAATAATAATAATAATAATAATAATAATAATAAAGTACTTACAAAGCAAGCGGCCATATGCAATATTTATATTGAAGGCCGCTTACAGCAAAGATGTGTATAAATCAAATCATGTCAAATAATATTATGATATGCAAGTAATTTCAAGAACTCAATAGTGTAATAGCTGATGTAAACATATACTTGTTCATCTTATAGCAAAGGTAGTTCTAACAATGTCGATAAATTATTTTTTATTACGTAAGCCAATTTTGCCTTTTAGGTGATTATAGGAAAACGTGTCCGTATTAGCAATCCTCTATGCCAGAATAAGTCATTTTTTGAAAGTAACTGAAGTGAAGTACGTTTTTTTTTACTGCAAAACACATGGTACAACAATACTAATTTTAAAAATAGCTACTCAAAAGCTAATATTGATTTGTCAGCTTAATGGCTATGGAGGTATAATGTAAAAAATCTGACTGACTTAAATTTATATGTAAGACTAGCTGTATGTATCCGGCTTTGCCTAGGTGTAGTGCCGCTTAAGTTAAAAGTAATAATGTTATAAACATAACCCTGGTTTAATTACTGAACAAAAATTAAGAGCGCAATACCAGTGAATAAATAATAAAAATAATGTTATTTTTTAAGATAACAGTTTTATTTTGCAAGCATGTGTTTTAACGAAAGACAGAGTAAGGTACATATAGAACGAATGAGTTTAGAAGATCATTATGCATCTGTATTATTTTTGTAACTAAGATTTAGAAAAAGTGTTTTAATAAGTGGTTACAATTTAAGAGGTGGCATATTTTATGATAGCACCAGTGAAATTACTAATGCCTTCTAGCCAAATAAATACAAAGAAAGACCGTTATTTCTAAAGGAACTTTTTGTGTGTGTATGTATTCCAACGAAAGCCACATTAAAAAATGTATGGACCATTCAATATATCACTCAATCAATCAGTTTTATTGGTAAAAAATAGCAAAGTGCAACAAGCCATGTAAAAAGACAGTTAGAAGATATTGCATCTATAAACCGTCTGAATGTTTGTCCAAAGCGACTTTAAACCTGGATATGGTAGGCATCATCACGACCTCCTCTGGCAGGCTGTTCCAGAGAGCAGAAACATGGGCAGAGAATGCTGCCTTTCTTCTGTTGAGACGAAAGCCATAATGATACATGTAATGGAGGTGTTGGGGTGAAAAACTCCTCTAAAGGTAGATTTACATTCTGGTTGATGATGCTGTATGTCAGAATCATGTCCCTTTGCATCCTTCGCTGCTCAAGTGAGGACAGATTTAGTCTGTGAAGCCGTTCTTTGTAGGTAAGCATGGAGAATCTCATCACCATTCTGGTTGATGATGCTGTATGTCAGAATCAGGTCCCTTTGCATCCTTCGCTGCTCAAGTGAGGACAGATTTAGTCTGTGAAGCCGTTCTTTGTAGGTAAGCATGGAGAATCGCATCACCATTCTGGTTGCTAAACGTTGAACCCGCTCCAGGTGTACGATATATTTTTGAAGATAGAGATTTGGATAGCATACTCAAGAATGGGTCATACCAGGGTTATGTATAGGGAATGGAAAGTGTCAGCCGTAGGGTTAGGGTTAGGGTTAGGGGATGGAAAGCATCAGCCGTTGGGGTTAGAAACGATCTCCAGATCAGGTAGAAGACCCGCTTGGCTTTGCTCACCATCTCAATAGAGTGACGTGTTGGTTTAGAGGATTTGTCCACAGCCCACACGTAAGAGTGTGACATTTCTAATAAATTAAAAAATATTATTTTATTACATGAACCTACGTAAGTACTTCTAAGTGAAACTAAAGATTAAAATGACATAATGCACACGATGAAAGCTCAACACTTATTATTTCACTAGCGAATAGCAATTAATTATCAAGCGACTATGTTACTATTTAAAGTGTATGAAATTGAACTTTTATGTCAAAAAATAATAAGGGAATTTTTCATGAAAAATAATGCCCTATAGACGCACACATCAAGTGACATTGAAAGCAAATAAGATTTGTAACTGCAAGAGATCTTATAAACTGTCCTCCCACCCCAGAAAAAATGCATTAGCCTCGGCTGATACCACACAAAATAGCTGTGAAGGGTCAATAATAAAAGGGAAGAAATCGAAAAACTCATTCCCTGTTCACTTTTGTATGCGTTTTATTTTGTTTTCCATCCGCTTATATCCAATGCATTGGAATCGCCTTTTATAAACTATCTATATACTGCTTCAAGCAAACTACATCATCCTCTTTATAAATATCTGATAAAAGAATTTTATGTCAGGCTATTGTGAGTTTTTGTACAAAGCGAAACTAATGATAAGAATTAAATAGTTTAATAATTATAAAAACGCATAGTGAAACGTCATAATTTCTTTTTTATTTATGCATTAAGTAGTTTAGATGAGTAGTAGGAAATGTCACTATTTTATTCATAAAACAACTTGCCCTAATTAGTATTAGAAAGAAACTCTTTCAATAACCTTCATTACTTGCTCAAGGAGCTTTAGGCCTCTGTAGTTGCTTCTTATTTTATTAGTCCATGTTTGACACCAAAAGCCGCTTGTAACTATGATTTCTTTAAGGCAGCAGTTTAATTAGATATTCGCAATCAAATTATTTTACCTGTTATTATAATATGCAAGTAATATTAAGAAATAAATTGTTTAATATTCTTTTTCTAAGCAAATGCAATTGTTTATCTGAAAGTTGAGGAAGATGGAGCAATGTATAATTTTTTCTTTGTTACTATTAACATAAGCAACTACTTCTGTTTAGGTCAAAGTCTCTCTTTTAACAATACCAACAATGTCAACCCATCCTGAGAAACTCTATCGACAACCTTCAGTGCTTGCTCAAGGAGGTTTCTGTAATTGCCTCTTATACGGGCATCACCTGTGCCCTTATAACAGTTGATGATGTAGCTCTCATGCCAGTCCACTAGCATATTCTCTTCACATATGCTGGCATTTGCCAGGTTCGACATGATTTGACAACCAAGACTTTCCGATGCTTTTAGCATCTCCACACCAATTCCAGAAGGATGTTCCACCTTGCCATTTTTCATTTTCTTCAAAGCCATCTCTATCATGTGAGGTCTGATCTCCATCTTGGACTTGTTGCTCTTGCTTAAGGATATCAGGGTTCCAGATAAAATTCGATGTTGAGTAGTTTTTGATAATGCTGCCTCCAAAATTTCTGCTTAGATTTATTGTCTAAGGCAAGCTGACCATAATACTCCATCACACATACAACATAAGCAAACTAAATTATATTCAGACCACACGTGGTGAATGCAAACATTAGTAATAATAAAGATAAGGTGACTAGTCACAATCAGAAAGCATTATTTTTTGTGTGTATTTTTTACTATTGAATAATCAGGTAATTGTGAATAAGTAATCCCATCTATAATAAGTGTTCGAAATTAAATATTAAAATGTAGTCTTAATAAAATGAAAGACACTATTTTGAATGTTACATTTGTAGCGAACGAAGCGTTTTCATCAAATAAGTATATCTGTTTCTTATCCAACGAAGATACACAGTGAATCTCGTGCAATGTATGCTACTGAAAGAATTATCGATCTGGATAGAAAATGACCTCGTTTAGGATACTTCAACTTCATTCCCTCTCCCTATATACCTTCTGTGGTAAATCATACAATTTCCCCCTCTCTCTATATATGTATTGCTTTCTTTCCCCCTCACTGAATTGCCTTCAATTATAAATCGTGTAATCTCCCCATCTCTCTCTCTATATATATATATTAAATATGTTGTCATTCTCTTTCCCCCGCAATATACGTCTTTAATAGTTCATTTCCCCTTCTCTCCATATATGTATTGAATATGTTGTTGCTCTCTCTATATGTGTATTGAATACTGAGTGTGAGTTTCTCTTTTTTCATTTTCAAAAATGTAATCGCCTCGCTTGGATGCTTGAATAAGGTTGTAGGGTCGAAATATATTATTGCACCGGTGATTATGTGAGTCCGTGTTACTTTACTTTATTTTTATTTATATATATATGTATATATATATATATATATATATATATATATATAGATAGATAGATAGATAGATAGATAGATAGATAGATAGATAGATAGATATAGATATATGTATATATAATCAATCAAATCAAATTTATTGCCAAAAAATAGCAAAGTTCAACCAGCCATGTAGATGGACAGCTAGAAGATGTGTACACCATCTGAATATTTTGTCCAACGTGACTTTAATCCTTGATATGATAGACATGGTCACTACGAAGCAGAATTACGGACAGAGTATGTTGCCTTTCTTTTAATGAGATGAAAGCAACTATAGTACACCGTTTGGAGACCATGGTTGGCTCTGGGGTGAAAAACCTCTCAAAAGGTATATTTAAATTCTGGTTGATATTTTACGCCAGAAACATGTCCTCACGCATCTTCCACTGCTCAAGATCAGCGGCCATGATGCATCCAGCATTGCCTTGAGAAGTTTATTTTCCTAAGACCAATATACATATATATATATATATATATATATATATATATATATATATATATATATATATATATATATATAAATATTAAAGTATCATTAACTATGGACACCGGCGTTTCAAGCTTATTGCTATCATCAGTGTAGGAAGTGATTATTTCAGAGAGTAGTAGGGTGTGAACCCAGTTCACAGAATCGGCCTAAACTCCGCAAGCTATCGCTCTATCCCCAGGGTTACTGGGAATTATCACATCATTAAGGATAACTTAAGTTCTATTTGTGCCTTTAGAAAGCGGGCGACAGACATTAGACAATCGATCACGTTCAACGAACGTTTACGGAACCTTGCATAAAGCTAGGTGATAGTCTTATTTAAACATTCCCGGACAGTGTTCAACTTTAATTTCTTAAAGGTGCTTTACTATATATATATATATATATATATATATATATATATATATATATATATATATATATATATATATATAACCACCATAACGATAACAGTTCAAAATATATAAATGACAATAATACCTCATGTTAATTATTTCTTGTTCTTTTTTTCTGTTAATTAAAAATTAAAAAATAAAAAGATAAAAAAGTTAAACTATTTTTTTTGTCTCTTTTTCTGTTAGGTGGTCAATCATACTGAAATCAACGAGAAATCCGTGAAAGGCCTGATGGCGGCTGTTCAAGCTCGATTGGCAAGACGGCACCTCCCTCACTTGGATGAAGATGGCTTAGTTGAGTACGCACTACCTGCACCGTCATCGGCCACCCAAAGAAAAATCAGCGGATGTTCACAGAATGCAGATATCGAGTGGATCCTCGCTGCAAGTGGAAGGAGCAGCTCAGCTCGATATGAATCTACAGAGGAATCAACATCTATCAACGAGAGTATAATGCACACTTCGCTTTCCGATGACAGGCAGAGAAGGTTTCTGAGTGCAGGTAAAGGTAAAAATAAATTACCTTGGCATGGAGATGAAGATGATATGCAACACAACAGAGTATATGATGAATTACCTGGATCCGCTCCTACACAGGTAACTTTTTTTTCATGCATCTGTACTTGATTCTTGGCGTTTCTTTTTCTTTTTACTTTAAATCGCCCCAAACAAGGGGGTACTTTGTCACTGTCACATAAGGGGCTACTGTTAATTAGGGACCATATCTATAGGGGCATTCTAAGTGGAGAGTTGTGCAGTGAGTTACGCGCGCATATATGCATAAGGGTGTGTGGGTGTGTATATATATGGACGGGTGTGTAGATATGTGTATGAGGGCGACTCAATATGGGTGAACACTGGCACCTTCACACTGACTTGCAAATATGCGATTCTTTACTCTGTATCAGAACAGGTTATCATCAATCAGATAAGGTGAGGGGTTAAAAAAGAAAAGTAAGCTATTAAAACGTCCTCTTTCATGGAACGCTCAACAGACTTTTCTTCTCTGTAAACGGAAAGAATGTTTGCTTTTTGAGAACGGAACGTTTCTCCTGAAATATCAAAATGTTTTCCACCATTCCGGATTCTATTAACAGTAAATCAAATATTTACTGAAACAGTAGTGAAAGATTTACTGAAAAAAAAAATAGATAAGTTTTTGAAGAAAAATATCGCATATATTACCTTCAATCATTTGTTTTTGTTCATCTCCTCTTTCACTGTTCTGGTTTTTTTTTGCATTGCATATAGCCTCATTAAATATCTATATACATATAAATATATACACAATTTGTATTATTATAATAGATATATACAAAAATGTGTTTATTTCAATCGGTTTTAAAATGAAAAAATAGATCAGCATTGCATATTTCTATGTAATTTTATTGTTAAATGTTTTTTATTCATCCGATCCTGATAGATTATTTAAATGTTTATCATACAAAATCGAAATTATACAAACAAGCCATTCCTTGGCCTTTCCCATATTCTATCCCGATCTTTTAATTTTTCATGTCCTTCTTAGCCCCCACTCTTATTTAGAGACTTACCTGCTTGTTTTCGGTTAATCCGGAAAACAGTGGGTGATCTGACACTTAGCAAAAAGTTGGGAAGCTAACCTGCTCCATTAGCATTTTGTTTGGTTCTTTATTTTTCTTTCTTTATGGGTGTTTGTAAATTGTTCCACTCCCCATCATTACTCATATATATTTATTTTTGTAAATAAAATTTCATTGAAACCATTTAGGATCTTTTACGTAGAATTAAAGCCATGGAGTGAATGCGGTATTTTGGTGATAGTGTCTTGTTTAGTGTAGACAAAAGTTTTTGTTACCAAAAAATGACATTCAACCCCACCCCCCAATCCCCCCCCCCCCCACCAAAAAAAACAAATAGGGCGTAATGCCTAAGACAAACAAAATTACTTATTTTGATTTTTATTTGTCGAAATAAATTGAACTTTTGGCTAGGAAAAAAGTGTAGTATCTGTTCTGATGCTACACTTAGTCTATTCTGTCCTCAGTCAATGAAGGAGAAGTCCTTCTAGACTGAGGCAACTTTTGCTTTTGTTCCAATCCGGAGTGCCTCTTTTGGGGAGCTGGATTTACCCCGCATTAAAAACCGACCTTGTGTCTAACTTTACTTCCTTTTTCCTTGTGGGGAGGTAAGTAAATAGGAACAAGCAGTATATATGTATTATTTGGATTATTCGGACTACTGTTGTAAGCTTAGGTGTTATTTTCACAACGTTTCGGCTGATGTAACCTCCGACCTTCTTCTGGTGCGTCTTGTCGAACTCAGGAATCGGTATAGAATTTCGAAGGGAACACTTTATTTAATCCACGGGGTAGATTGTTCTCATCATGTAAGCAATACTTCATTGTATTCTTAATTGTATTCTTAAGATCACCCACACTGAGGATTGAACCTTTAACCTCCAGAAAACTGTCACTTACAACTGATTATCACTTAACACTTTTATCCGTTGCGCCATAGGCCCATATAATTAAGAATTACCTAAGACTTCTACTCTGGCATGGCTGATGAAACGAGAACAAGCTACCTCCATGGATTAAATGATGGGTTACATGTGAAATTCCGTACAGATTCCCGAGTTCAACAAAAAGATTCTCGAATTCGACAAGATGCACCTGAAGAAGGTTGGAAGTTACATCGGCCGACACGGTGTGCGAATAATATCTAAGATGAGAACAGTAGTCCGAATAAGGCAAATTATCAATCCTCATCTAAAAAATTCCGAAACATAAAATTATGTAATCATCCATATCAGCTGCTATGATTTCTGAATGGCCTGCTTCATTTCACAGGGAAAGATAACTCTTTTTTTCTTCAATACTATTTTAGCATACTTAAATGAATCAACATGAAACGAATCTTATTACTTTCATGCAAAGTTTTATGTGTATCAACCTTTAGCTTTCGGTTAGAGGCCTCTTTTCATTCTTCAATTCATTCATTCATTTCGTATGAATCAGATGATTCTGTTGTTGACATTGGTTTCCCCGATATCTTTCGAGTTAGAATTCTTTCTAGAAAGACATCGGGTACTTACGAGAGGGACCACATGAAGGTTGCCAACATCCTAAGTGAACGTGTGGAACAAACTGGATTCGAACTGGACACACCCAGTCAGTCTGTGTCATTAACAACTTAGCCATCGTCACTTCCCCATTCTTCAATGGTTTACAAAGATAGTTTATTTATTTAGTGTTTCTGTGCTCTGCTTTCAACTCCTCTACTGACAGTAATAAATAATACAAATTACCAATCCTCATCTAAAAAATTCTAATACATAATAAGCAGGATATAACTAAAAGATTATTTAATTCAAAATAGATTACTCTTTGATTTTTCAGAAGGTTACAAGTAACAAACCTTCACCTTTACAATTAACTGCAACAGATACTGAAAAGTTTAAACCAAAGAAGTCAGGCTTTTTAGTTGGTCCCAAAGATGAAGAGAACGATACAGGTAATAATCCAAACTTTAAATTTTTATTGTGTTTTCATTTAATTGGCCATTAAACAGTTGTTTTAAAAAATAATATTGAATATTTATAATAGTTTTATTGTATTTTCATTTAATAGGCCATTAAACAGTTGTTCTTTAAAATAATATTGAATATTTGTAATAGAAGTTTTATTGTATTTTCATTCAATTAGCCATTAAACAGTTGTTTTTTTTAAATAATATTAAATATTTATAATAGAAATGTAATTGTGTTATTATTCAATTGGCTATTAAAAATGTTGTTCCATAAAATAATGTTCAATATTAAAAGTTCTGTTGTAGGCAGACTCGATTCAGGGTGCTATTTTGAGTTGTTGTCCACTGTTGTCAAAGAATGGCTGCAGGATGTGCATACATGTGACGGCAGGATGGAGCTTGTGCCACATCTTCGGGAAAACTCAGAAGTGACTGTCTGAAAACATCAACGACTTTATCAGTCCAAACATCTTATACTAACCCAACTTGCTTCATTGATACCCCATAGACTATTATGTGTGGGGTGCAGTATAGAAAGATACCAACCGTACCGCCTGCAACACCAAGGGCGAGCTGATTTCCAGGACCAAACTGGTGTTCAGACGTCCTTTGAACAACAGACAGTATGCTCGAGGTACACATCTTGCCTGAAGACCGTGGTGCAGGTTCAGAGCAGCTTCTTCGAGTGAACTTTATTCGACAAAATATCCTCTAAGAGATGCACGTTGAATTATAAAGATACATTAATTATTGGCCATCATATGACGTTTTTTCTTTCCTTTCTTAAAAGTGGCAAATTTGTAATGGACGCTATATATATAGCATATATCACAAGTTTGTTAAAAAAACCCAATAAAGTGCTCGATCGTAGGTTCTACAAGATAATATAAAGTAATTATTTAAAAACTATACATTACAGCATCTGTTGGGTGTACCTGGGTTTCATCAATCTGATCTCCAGATCGATGAAACCCAGGTACATCTAACAGATGCTGTAATGTATAGTTTTTGAATAAAGATTTTTATATAAAATTTATATATATATATATATATATATATATATATATATATATATATATATATATATATATATATATAAAGCCCACAAAACAGTTGGGCCAAACCATGAGTTTTAGGTTTTATGCTTTTCCAATTTAACTCATAGCGTCGGATTTATTTTATCCTTTTATTGTAATATATATATATATATATATATATATATATATATATATATATATATATATATATATATATATATATATATATATTTTATTCCAATAACCATGTTTTTATTTTATTATTTTTTATTTTTTCACATTTCCAAAAGCCATAACATTTCTGTGAGATATTATTTTTACGGTCCGTTTCATTTGTCTTGAAAAATATAAAAAAATATATCTCACAGAAATGTTAGTTTTTTGGAAATGTGAAAAAATAAAAATAAAAATAATAAAATAAAAACATGGTTATTGGAATATGATATGAACCTGACTTATATTTGCTTTGTTGTCACTAATTAACAATCATCGAGCTGAATCTTTTAAGAAGACTACAAAGTAAAAGGGCACTGATAGTACATGCTAATACATATATTGTCATTAATGATTATACAAATATATATATATATATATATATATATATATATATATATATATATATATATATATATATATATATATATATATATATTTATATATATATATAGTCTCGGAAGTTTCTCAACCATTAAAACTATATTAAAAAAAAAAAACTAAAAAAAAACAAACTTATAGTCCCACGTCTTCCAGTGGAAAATCACTCATGTAAGTCAATTTATTTTTTACAGTTATTATATTAGTTTGTTTCTAACACTATTTTAAGGCATCATCAGTTGTTTACCATGAAAAACTGTTTCGGGAATTTAATTATATATATATATATATCTATATATATATATATATATATACACGGACATATATATATATATATATATATATATATATATATATATATATATATATATATATATATATATATATATATATGTGTATTGTATATATATACAATATACATATATACATACATGCATATATATATTTTGTATAGTTAGGCAACATTATTTCTTTTATACATATCTGGTTGAACAGGAGTGCCAACTTCTGTTTGTTCCTTTTTTGATCCAATCTTTCTATTCGTCGGACGATAGATCTTGTGCTTTTAATAATGGAGTGTAAGAAATCTCCATATTTAACGCGAACGTTTTCGACCATCATTGGTCGTCTTCAGGCGGATGATTGATAAATGCAAAATAAAATTGGTGAATTTATTTAAGAGGACGTTTCCATGTGATTAAAAACATAAAATCATTCAACAGCATTTCAAAACGCCTTCGCACCCCTCATAACGAGCATGGTTAATGTTGGGCTTTTTTAATTGAATCAACAACGCTTCCATTATGGGGAGGCGAATACCGTAAAATGATACAGCAAGAATGGATGTGCTACCGGTTAAGATATTTCTAAAATTATCTTTGGAGATGTTTTGTGCTGTAAGGTGTTTGTAAATGGACCTTTGAGGGGAGGTCAGGTGGCAAGTTAATCGATGTGTACCGACAATGGCTTACTAAAGACTAGTAATGCCATATACGTGTTCAAATGTCCTATCGGAGAATTTGTCTCCACCAACAGCATGTATATAGGCATGACTAGAAGCAGTATTTCACTTCACGTAACCAATAATGTTTGTATAAATAAAAATGTATACTATATATGTGTGTATTTAGGCAGCATTTTCTCATTTATGCAAACATTGTTAAAAATAACAGAATTCGTCTTTTTAATTATACCTTTTTTTATTTTTTCAATTTTTCTGCTGGTCTTTTTTCTATTAAAATAATAAAAATAACCTAAAATTAACAACAACCCAAAATTAATAACATCACGTATGAAACCAGTGGCAACATTTAAAATGCTTAACGTAATGCGATTGTATTCTATGATGCCACTTCGGCGTCGCTGCATTTAAATTGTCAACGACTTTCCTGGTACAATGCGAAAAACGTTCTATGCGCGTTTCTCCGCCGTCTTTTTAAAAATTCTCGTTTTCTCCAGCTTTTTTGTTCATTTGCATTTGACACCTGATGATGATTCGACGAAGAATCAAAAACGTTCGTGAAAACTATGGGATATTTATTCATTTTTTTATTTTAATACAAAAAAGACCATAAGAAAAATTGAAAAAATGAAAAAGGTATAATTGAACAGACAAATTCTGTTATTTTTAACAATTTTTGCATATATATATATATATATATATATATATATATATATATATATATATATATATATATATTTCATTTAGGCAAACATTATTAAATAACACGGAGTGGTTTTGTTATTTGCGACTTTTTTTTATTTTTTCAATTTTCCGAATATATATATAGTGTTAGAAATAAACTAATATAATAACTGTAAAAAATAAATTGACTTACATGAGTGATTTTCCACTGGAAGACTTGGGACTATAAGTTTTTTTTGTTTTTTTGGGGTTTTTTTTAATATAGTTTTAATGGTTGAGAAACTTCCGAGACTATATATATATATATATATATATATATATATATATATATATATATATATATATATTTAGAGATAGAAGAAAAAAGAGTGATAAATATGCGACGATTGTCCAAATTTATTTCAAATTTCAATTGTTCAATGCAATAAACTAGTGTTTATTTTCCTTTCCTTAAGCCAAGGCTTTTCAAAGATCGAAATCTTATCATCAGAGGAGAAATACAGATGGATAAGTTGGCTTTCGAAAAAACCAAAGTTCAAATATTTGAAAAATATGAGAATTATTTTTTAAAAATTATTAAAATAATTTTTGTCAAAAATAATTCTCATATTTTTCAAATATTTGAACTTTGGTTTTTTCGAAAGCCAACTTATCCATCTGTATTTCTCCTCTGATGATAAGATTTCGATCTTTGAAAAGCCTTGGCTTAAGGAAAGGAAAATAAACACTAGTTTATTACTGACAACCTTGCATTGAACAATTGAAATTTGAAATAAATTTGGACAATCGTCGCATATTTATCACTCTTTTTTCTTCTATCTCTACTATTGCTCTATCTCGTATATTGAGCTTATCCTTTTCACAATAGGTTCCATCTACTAAAAGTTTTCACTTTGGTTTATTTTGATCCTACTATATATATATTTATATATATACACATACACACATATATATTTAGTATAAATTTTTATTTATACACACATTTTTGGCTACATATGTGCATACATGTTTTAGCTACAGCCTTACTTAGGCTGAGCCTCCTCAGGCCAAATTGATAGGGGAAATAAACTTGATATTGATCACTATTATATATATATATATATATATATATATATATATATATATATATATATATATATATAGTAAGGATTCACAGGATGTATTAATTAACAGAATTTCTCCCCAAATACTATATATATGTTTCAGTGTATAAGACCGCCAAGGAACTCGTTAGTCTTTTTTACATTGCTTTTCATGTGCTCTAACAAATACTTTTTCTTTTTTACCAACTGGAGAAAGAAACTTTCCAATTGTTGTTTCACTGTTTTTATTTCGATCCTATCCTAGTGCTCTTGGCTATTTCACTAGCCATCCTCAAGGAATGTTAATAATAAATAAAAATAACAGTCTAACATATTATCAGGTGTTCTTTGATTCCAGACTGCAACAAAACATCTCTGTTTGGCGTCCTGTTTGAATTCCTGTTCTGTCAACATAGCACAAATTGCTCTGTGGATATTTACTTCTTAGCTCCTTTTTCTTCTTTCTTTCTGGTAGCTGTATTAATGGGAGGAATTAATAAACAACAACAAATAACGCCATTATTTGCTTCTGGGGTTTTAGTTTACTTGTTTCTATCAATTTATAACAAAGTACATCGAGATGTGCTGCAATTTTAGGCTCACCGTCATAGAAGTGGTGGACCTTGAAAAAAAAATATCTGGTCACTTTGACGATACAAAGTGTGTCTTCTCGATAGTAGCTACATCCACTCCCAGGGACAAATCTCTCTGAACGTGAACCACCCGGTTGGAGACTTCCCATCGCATTCAAACTAGTCAAGTAAAGAGCTATGGACTTATCTGGATCAGTGTCGCACCCGGTTCCAATGTCATTTGAGAAAAGGTGCTAACGCTATGCACCATGCTCAATGTGACTAGTTCCCTGGTATCCAGGCCGTTGACGTCCAGGTTTCATCCTAAAGGCCAAAAAAGTGTATTTTAGTTCGAGTTTCATGTTCGACACAACAACGATATCAGATGCAACTTCTTTAAATTACTTGTTTTGTATTGTATCTTTGGTAATCGGGTGATCTCATCTTTTTAAAAAAAGGGGGAGGGTGATAACGTATGTACGAATATGAAATTGCCGTCGCATATTATTATCAATCAATCTTAAACATGTGTTCCAATAATGCAAAGTGGTTTGCAATGGTTATTGAAAAAGGTGGAAAGTGCTGGAAATCTGGGGAGACTTGCTGTCACTCAGACTCCAGAAACACCACTTGTTATTGCGACTTGTGTGAAAACTCCAAATGAGTACAGAATAATAAGGGATAGGAAGGCTGTCGAAATATACATGACTAAAATTAAATATCCCAAGATATATTTCCTTTTTATGTATTGCAGGATCTTATAAACAAATATATCGAAATGACAAACTGAAAAGAGAACATGCATATCCAACGTTATCCAATTCAGATGCTAATACTAAAGGTAGGAAGTATGTTTTGCTCAGATTCCTATAAAAAAAATTAGTTTTGTACAAAGGTGAGTCAAAACTAATTTGCAATGTCCTTCCTTTCTCTCTTTCTCTCTTCTTCTTCTCTCTCTCTTATATATATATATATATATATATATATATATATATATATATATATATATATATATATATATATATATATTATCGAACATTTGGTTGAATACCGAGCGAAATGGGCGAGAAAATCCAACGGCCTCTATAGTATAATTGAACCTAAAATTCTTTATTTAAAAACACGAAATAAAAGAAAAATTGGCTTATTTATTCAATCACAATAAACATCATTGTCATAAATACAAAAAAAAGTTCAAAAAGTTCAAATTTATAAGAAAATAACTTCAAAGACATCTAAAGACTCACTGGCGCATTTAAAGACATTTGGTGCCAAATTGTCTGTTTTCTGTCTTAAGAAAACTGCCCCATCGAAAATTTAAACACATAGATGTAAAAATCTGAGAACTTCAAATGTTCTCCTTCTTTCTCCCTGTCTCTCCCCCCTCCCTCTCTCTCTCCCCCTATCTCATATACATTTACCAGATATAATTTTTTTAAAAATAACTCAGAGTAAACTTTGAGACTTTCTTTTCTTTTCCTTTTTATTGTTGAATAAAAAACTAATGTTTAAAAGAAAAAAAATCAAATAATTTTGGAGCAAGGAACGCAGAGCGATAAAACCACCGCTCTTTAGTCCCAAATGGAGTTGCTCCCGCTCCACTCTCGCTGAATATAAAATGAGCCCTCCTCTCCTTTGCTCCAGCAAAAAGGAATATGCTCCTGGAGCGCGCTCCTTTTTGGAGGGCTCCGTAACGCCCTGCAAATAATTATATATATATATATATATATATATATAACAAGTAACAATATAAAAACAATTTCTATATAGTGCATATCGATTCAAATAGGAATCAATTTCCAAAGCAAACATGAAACCTGTATTCAATATTTAAAATTTTCAATAGAGATATTAATAAATAAATAAATAAATAAATACAATATTAAATTAAGGTTATATCATTCTATGATTTCACGAGAATTTCGGAATAGTTTTTAGACATGTTTCTGGAGAAGGCAACAGCATTCACAAGTAATCGTAGCTATAGTAGACTCCCCTTTATTAGAAGGACAAAAAATCCACTAAAAAATCCATTAAATCCAGACAAAAATACTCAGAGGAGTGTAGAATCAAAAATCGTTAGAAACGAAAGAAAAATTCATCAACAAAACAGTCAATTCTGATTTTCAAAACAAAATATTGTTAGAAACGAAAGAAAAATTCATCAACAAAACAGTCAATTCTGATTTTCAAAACAAAATATTGTTAGAAACGAAAGAAAAATTCATCAACAAAACAGTCAATTCTGATTTTCAAAACAAAATATTGTTAGAAACGAAAGAAAAATTCATCAACAAAACAGTCAATTCTGATTTTCAAAACAAAATATTGTTAGAAACGAAAGAAAAATTCATCAACAAAACAGTCAATTCTGATTTTCAAAACAAAATATTGTTAGAAACGAAAGAAAAATTCATCAACAAAACAGTCAATTCTGATTTTCAAAACAAAATATTGTTAGAAACGAAAGAAAAATTCATCAACAAAACAGTCAATTCTGATTTTCAAAACAAAATATTGTTAGAAACGAAAGAAAAATTCATCAACAAAACAGTCAATTCTGATTTTCAAAACAAAATATTGTTAGAAACGAAAGAAAAATTCATCAACAAAACAGTCAATTCTGATTTTCAAAACAAAATATTGTTAGAAACGAAAGAAAAATTCATCAACAAAACAGTCAATTCTGATTTTCAAAACAAAATATTGTTAGAAACGAAAGAAAAATTCATCAACAAAACAGTCAATTCTGATTTTCAAAACAAAATATTGTTAGAAACGAAAGAAAAATTCATCAACAAAACAGTCAATTCTGATTTTCAAAACAAAATATTGTTAGAAACGAAAGAAAAATTCATCAACAAAATAGTCAATTCTGATTTTCAAAACAAAATATTGTTAGAAACGAAAGAAAAATTCATCAACAAAACAGTCAATTCTGATTTTCAAAACAAAATATTGTTCAGAAAAGCCGACCTAGAATAATACCAGAAAGTTTTAAAGTACAAAAATCAGATAGAAAAATAAAATAATAACCTATATATATAAAAATCAATGTTTCTTTGTGTGTTATAGAGATCGATATGTTAACAGTTAAAAAAATTCAAATAAGTTTCAATAATGGTTAAATTTTTTACAGAATCTAAAGATGCTATTGAAATTTTCCATTGATTCCATCTGAGGTCACTAGGAGAAATTATCGATTTAGTCCATAAAATACATAACTGAAGGAGATCAACTGTGTTACAACTACTGACTGTACTTGATATGTGGACGGATTCTATAGATGCTGGATATTGCATACACACTGCATAGTGTGATTTTATGAAGTGAGTCATCGCCTGTTAATACATAAGTCCAAAATGTACGGATTGGGCCGAGTATAAATAAATTGGATCAAGGCATTTCTTTCAGACAGAAAGCAAACAGTAGTAGTGAACAATGAGAGCTCTGCGGTCAAAGATGTGACCAGTGGTATCCCTCAAGGATCTGTTTTGGGTCCTCTTTTGTTTGTTATATATATAAATGGCCTCCCTGAGTGTATGAGGAATGACAGTGAACCCTTTTTGTATGCTGACAATACCAAGTTATTTCGTGCAATCAGAGACTATGAAGATTGTCAGAAACTACAGGAAGATATCCATTGCATGTATGATTGGTCTGAAAAATGGCAGTTAAAATTCCATCCAGAAAAATGCAAGATTATGTGTATAGGTACTAAACAGAACACTAAAAATTGCTTTCAATATACTCTGAATGATTGTCCACAACCCATGGATTATACGAACTCTGAAAAAGACATTTGTGTTGTAATAGACAGTAAGCTAAATTTCGAAGAACACATGAAGGAGAAAGTCAGAAAAGCCAACAAAATACTCGGTTTAATCTGCAGATCTTTTGAATACTTCGATCGAAGTTCATTAGTTATATTGTTTAAAGCGCTTGTGAGGCCTCATATTGAATATGCTAATCAAGCGTGGGCACCATATAAGAAGAAACACATTGAAATGATGGAAAATGTACAAAGGCGAGTTACTAAACTTGTTCCAGGACTGTACAATCAGAGTTATGAAGAAAGATTGAAAGTTCTGAAATTGCCAAGTTTGGAAGAGTACATGGGGACATGATTGAGTGCTATAAATTGTTCTCTGGAAAATTTGACTTCAATCCAGATAAACTATTGACAAAAAAAAATGCAAGAGAGGGAAACAGGGGCACAGTCAGATGCTTTACAAGAAACAGGCACGTTTGAACCTGAAAAATATTCATTCAGCCATCATTGTGTTGATTTGTGGAATAGATTGTCATCAAGTGTAATTGAAGCCGAAACTGTAAAGACATTTGAGTTGGATAAGATCTGGATTGACCAAGAAATCAAATTAAACTATAACTGCTGTCGTCGCCGGACGCATACAAAGATGAAAACAAGGAGCCGGTGCCATAGGACGACCCATGTCCTTCTACCAGAATTCATCTATGTTTCTATGTTTCTATATTAGAACGTAAAGAATGGAATTTTCTTTTTTTCTAATAGATTTCCTTTGTTTCATAAAACAAAAATAAAATTAAACAAAAAAATATATCGGTAAAGAATGCATTTAAAAAACATTTAAATAATTATTTTTATTGGTATTTTTTTAATTTAAAATAATTTGCTTAAAAATAATTTGAATTCGTTTGGCTTCATTAAATCCCTTTGCCATTTTACAGCAACATATTTATTTTTACTAACAATGCCGCACTGACAGTTTTTTTATTACTTGTCCTCACATTTCAAATATTATTTTTAACTTTTCTTTCAATACCAAAATTGTAAATATTACTATATTTTAAATTATGTTTTTTCCAAAATAAAATTCTGACCAGCAACGGGCAATGCCGGGTGCATAGCGTTAGTAAAAGATAAAAAATTCAAATTGAAATGTAACGGACAGAGCTTTTCAGAGAGATATGAGGATGCAAATGAAAAACGTGTAACCATTTTTCAATTAATTTAGAAGAAGTGTAAGATTTATTTTGTCATGCCAGCTGAGAATATCATCATCATCATCATCATCATCATCATCATCATCATCATCATCATCATCATCATCATCGGTTTAACATCCATTTTACATGCAGGCATGTGTTGGATGGCTTTTAGAAATTGACTTCTAAACTAACCTATCTCTGGCTAGGTCTTTATATATCCCTCTTTATCTCAAGTTCATTCTTATTTTATTTTGTTTTTATCAAACAAGGCAAGTTGCCACTGTAGACATAAGGGACAACTGAGAATTAGGGTGAACGTTTTAGGGGTCAACCTAAATTTGGAACTGTGCAGCGAGATGCTTGTTTACATTAGTTTTAAATTTCTGCATGTGTGTACAGTCAGAGAAACAGGGAGCAGGGACGGAGTTCTAAAGGCCACCAGAGTAGCAAGTTCATCGGAGCACATTCCATTGAAGTACTTGTAAAACAAGCACAAGGATACAACATTGTGTCAATGGGACAGGGGCTGGAGTTTGATGGATAGTGAGGGACCTATCAGATTAGCGACTCTTTTTTAACCTAGTCTAAGAGTGAGAGACTGATGGACCGTGCACCAGCCCAGATGTGGCAACAATATTCCATTCATGGGTGAATGGTGGCTTTATAGAGATATAGGATAATGTCAGGTGTGAGGAGTTTTCTAACATGGTAGAAAGAGCCCACCTTCTTTGCAGCAGCCTTGGCAATGTCTTCTATGTATTTGTTCCAATTCACGTTATCTGTGAATATTAGGCCGAGGAGTTTAGAAGTTGGACTCTCAGGTAGGGTGTTAGTTGCCATGGCAATCGGTGGTTAAAGAGGTTTCTTGTAGTTGTTAAAGAAAAGGGGCTTTGTCTTAGCAGCATTAAATGTTATCAACCATTTATGACCCCATTCCACTACAGATTGGAGGTCACTTTCTAAGGATTCAGCCACTGCCTCGGATATGTGCACGTCAGTTTTACCCACATGACACAAGTAGAGTGTGGTGTCGTCAGCAAATATACCCATCTCAGACACAATGTCATCAGGGAGGTCGTTTATGAAAATCATGAACAATAAAGGTTCAAGGATCGATCCCTGAGGTACACCTGCATTTATGTCATGGTGTTTGAATGAACGGCCATCGAGGACAACCTGGATCTTTCTTTTGGATAGGAAGGATCTAATTATATTAAATATTCGTCAAATAATACCATATGAATTAATTTTTATGAGAAGATTTTTATACCAGATATTGTCAAAAGCTTTGGATATATCAAGCGCTACTGCTCTAGCTTCACCTGCCTTGTCCAGTGTATGGTATATGCGTTCAGAGTAGATTGTGTTTGCCTAAATCCATACTGATGGTCAGAAAGAAGTTTAGCATTAACGAGGTGCCAGGCTATCACTAGATTGATTAAGGATTCAAAGATTTTAGCAAAGAGTGGGAATAGACTGATGAGACGATACTTCTGAGAGTCAGTTTTATCTCCAGAATTCTTGAAGACTTGTACCACAGAGGCAATTTCCCAGTTATCACCTGAGATGGGGTGATAACCAGGTTATCAAATGTGGCTTCAGTTCGCAATGGGAATTTCGGGAGGGAGTGGTTTGCTGAGTCCAAAGTGGAGTTTACGGCGAACAGCTGGGCAAGTAGTTCAGCCTTGTCAGTTGCCATGCAAACGATATCATTGTGGTTGGATGGGGAATTGTTGATTGACCGTTGTTCACCACACTATTGAAGATTTCCCAGAAATCACGAGTACATACTTTCTGCGACTGAATGCATTTTCTGGTTATCTCTGTATACCTTCTATTTGCTTCATATATCACTACTTTACATTTATTTCTTGACTCTATAAATTTCTGTCAATTCGCAGTTGACTTATGGTGGCTGAATTTTCGGAATGCTTGCTGCTTCAGTGCATTAGCAGCTGCACATTCCAAGGTGAACCATTGAAGAGAGTTGGGTTTGCTGAAAAATTTTTGCATGGGGGCATATGCTTCAATGCCAGCTTTGACCCATTCAGTTGACCCATTTGCACACTGATCAGCAGGAAGTGAGAAGGTTTCATTCCATGGGCCATCGCTGATGCAATCTCTGATGAAATAAAAATCAGCCTGCTTATAGTATCTCATCGTTTTGAGCAATGGCTCAACAGCTTTAGGACGAGTTTTTAGGGTGATATCAATCATTACCACAATGTGATCAGCATTTCCGAGTGAGCTATGGGCATTCGTCACACAAGCCTCGGACAGTGAGGTCAAGAACAGGTCGAGAAATGAGGCTTGCTCGTCCACACGATCAGGGAGGTTGATCGGGAAAGTGACAGTCTGTGAGAGAGATTGCCCTATGGAGAAACTATACGTGGAGTTATCAACTGCATCTGTATAGCTTGAGAATCCAAGTCAGTCACGGTGACGATCATTAAAATCCCCAAATACATGTATTTGGATATTGGAGTCAAGTGGGAGTGGTGTATCTATGCTTTCAGAGACAAAGTTAAGCAGGGTACAATCCTGGGTCGAAAGAGAACGGTACAAGAAATAGAAGTAACTAACGCTGTGCTGTAAAGTTAATCTAAAGCACATGTAGGCTTGGTCATCTGATTCTAGCCTATGTTTTCTAGTCAAGGGTTAGGGTGTTCTGAACATAGACTCCTAGCCCATGAATATGTTTGTCAGAGTCTTTTCATTTGTAACAAATGCAATGTTTAGCACTTCCTCCCATGTTTTCCTTGGCCTTACCATATGAGCTGACCCTGATACCTCAACTATTCTATATCTACTAACCCAAGAACCATCATCCATTCTTTCAACATGGCAAAACTATCAAGTATACTGTTTTGCCTGCATATCTCTATACTGCCCAGATTTAATCATCCTCTGAACTCATCAGATCTAAGCCTGTAATTAAGACTTACATTACATGTCCATCATACTATTCTCATATCATTTCTCGCTGTGCAACACATATCCTTAACTGGCCAGGTTTCACTTCCATACATCATCACACTGCATACACATACCTGATAGACTGTTCCCTTGGATAACACTCTGCTGGTTAGTAATGGCAGAAGTTCCCTAAACTTACTCCATCCACTCCTAACTCTTGCAATCACACTAGCATAAGCTCTACCCTGTGCTCCAATGGTATCATCAAGGTAGCAAAACTTTTGAACAACCTCAATAGTCTTACCATCCATGTATAATTTCTCCACATCTGAATTCTCATCCGTTTCTATTGTCTTACACTTCTTGCACACAAACTGGTTATTATTTCTTAACCTGCCTGTAATTCCACTGCATTTCTTGTGTACCCAATGCTTACAAGTACCACAAAAAAATTGAGTTGCTCCTAATTGCGTTTCCACAAACTGAGTAGTGAAACTTCCCTCTTTTGGGGAACTTTCCAACACTGCAACCACTGATCATCCCGTTGGTCTTGGTAAAATTCACTCTCAAACCTTTACTTTCCTCTTTTTTTTAACATAGTTCACCCCAAACAAGGCAGGACGCCACTGTAGACGTAAGGGGCTACTGAGAATTAGAGTGTAATTTTAGGGAGTCATCCTAAGTTGTGAGCTGTGCAGCAAGATGTCTGTTTACATTAGTTTTAAACCTCTGCATGTCGGTACAGTCGGGGAAACGGGGAGCAGGGAGGGAGTTCCAACGGCCGGCAGTTCGAAGAAAGAAGTTATTGGAGTAGAAGGCTCTGCCGCATCTGGGGACCTCCATAGTGAATGGATGGAATTTAGAGTTTCTGGAGGATTTCCAACACTACAACCACTGATCAACATTTTAGAATACCTCCAAATCTTTCACTTAACAAGTACACCTTCCATTGTTTCACAAGCAAGTAATAAATCATCAGCATACAGAATCTCTTCCAGCTTATTTAAAAAATAATAAGCCTTTTGTTTTTCATAGTGGTCTGTTTTTAAAGAAACAACATTTATATATTTATTTTTGTATTAACCACCACATAATAATTCCTCACATACTTATTTAATATATAAAGAAAAGTCAGTCGGATTATCGAAGTTAGACCTAAATAGCATTGCATTTAACAAATCGATATTTAATTCTGCCTAGTCAGTGAATTGCAGAAATTTTCAGTCATTGTTCTTTACGTAAAAGAGGGATTTACAATCGATTTCATTGATTGCATATTTTATCCGGCCCTATAATTCTTTTAGTAACATACACTTTGTGAGATTCACTGTTTATTCTCATTGGATAATAAACAGAGATGATTATCAAATGAAAACACTGTTTGTTACAAATGTAAAATTTTAAATGGTGCCTAGAATCACTGTATTTATTCGGATGTTTTACTTTATTTACTTCACGATTATGTTCTAAGAATTAAATTCAAATATATATATATATATTTAAACAATATGCTCACTATCATCTGCTAGAAATAGTAAAACCATACACACATAAATAATCGCCATGGGTTGCAACAGTCAACTTACAACTATTTGTATTGACCACATGTGTTTTACAAGCCTGTGAATTGTGAAATGTCATATAAAATATTTTTGATCTATTTTCAAGAAAAAAAAATTAACAGAATTCTTATAATATGCAGTCAAATTTAGTATTTTTCTATTAGTTCAACATTTTTGTCACAATCATGCAGTATAGTTACCAGATGAGAAATAGAAAATATATACAGCAAATAACTTTTACCAAACGCATTAAAATTTTATTTTCTCCTGACTTGTATAATCCTAAAATGTAGAAACTGACTGTAAGATTTATTATCTCTGAATATGTTATCATAATTTTCACCGAACATGAGTCAAACAAAATTGTGGTCGATTTTGTTTGGGATGGTCGCTAATTTCAGACTTAGAACGGAGTAAAAGAAGGCTTACCTTAGCTTAAGTCTGGGGGGTGCCAGTCGAACTTAGGATAAGTAGTAAGTTAAATCATTTTTTTAAGGAAACAACAACAACAAAAGATAGGTTGGCCATATTGATTTCTAATTGTATTCAATCAACAAAATCTTATATTGAAATTTTAAAAATTCAAAGTTTCAGAACTTTAAAACTATGCAGAGTGGTAAGAAAACTAAATTTTAATGCGTTTGGTAAAAGTTGTATGTTTTGTTTGTTTCCTATTTCTCGGCTGTTAACTATCATGTCGATTCTTTTGTAAATCTTTTTCAAATTCTTAATCTTTCGAGATAAAATAGTATATTATCTATTTAGCCGCAAAACTAAATTTATGATTATTATTTGACAAATAATGTTGTATTCATTGTAAGTATAATTAACATTAATTCTTTGAAAAATGTTACAAATGATAATCTTTCTTTTTTTTTCTTTTCTTTTTTTAAAAGAGAATCTTTTAAAAATGCTGCTTGGCATTATTTCAAAACAATTTATTGTTTCATAAAGCCATTATATTCAGAGGTTTAAAGAAAAAAGATATGTGTAATATTTTTTTTTTTAATTACGATCCATGTTTGTGAACTAATGCATTATAGGTTGTTTTTTTTTTTTGTTTTTTTTTTTTAATTATTATTATTATTATTATTATTATTATTATTATTATTATTATTATTATTATTATTATTATTATTATTATTATTATTATTATTTCATATTTTACTTTAAACAAATGTTTACACAAAACACCCCACCAAAAATGTTTATACAAAAAATAAACGTTTAAAAATTTTTTTATTAAAAAAGAAAAACTTGGCTAGGACCAAAGTATAGTATCTGTTCTGTCATTCAAAAGTAATAAAAATATGAAGAAAAAAACGAAGCCCATAATGCATTCGTCAGAAAGTAAGCAAGACACTTCCATTTTACACGACAAACATGGATTGTTGTTTTTAAATTATATTAAAATAAATTGCACATATCTTTTGGCCAAAAATCATTAAATATAATAGTTTTATGAAATATTATAGTTATATTATTTGTATTATTCGAACTACTGTTCTCGTCTTAGATGTTATTCTCATAACGTTTCAGCCGATGTAACCTCCAACCTTCTTCAGGTGCATCTTGTCGAACTCAGTAATCTGTATGTCGAACTTTGGATCTGTATGAAATTTCAAACTGAACCTTTTATTTAATCAACAGGGGTAGATTATCCTCGTTCTGTCAGCCATAACTGGGTAGAAGTCTTAAGTAATTGTTAATTATATACTTAGCATCGCCTGTACTGAATAGTGAATCTTTAACCTCAAGAAGACTGTCACTTAGAACTGATTATAACTTAGCACTTTTATCCGTTGCGCCACGGATCAATCGATTGTGCAATGGATAAAGTGCGATGTAATAATCAGTTCTAGGCAACAGTTTAAGAATATAATAAAGACTTTTACACGATCATGGCTGGCGGAATAAGAACAATCTACCCCCATGGATTAAATAAAGAGTTTAGTCCGAAATTCCGTACAGATTCTCGAGTTCAACATAAAGATTCCCGAGTTTGACAAAACGCACTTGAAAAAGATTGGAGGTGACATCGGCTTAAACATCCGTAGTCCAAATAATACAAAACATCCAAATTACCAACTCTCACCGAAAAAAAAATCCGGAATAGAATAATAAGTTGTTTTCAGATGAAGCTGAGTAGGATTTTTATGATTTCTCTAAAGTTAATATTGACCATATGTTTTGTAATCTTTCTCTCGGTGATATTGTCTCAAATTAATTGAATGTCAACATTTTCAGATTCCAAAGAGAATAGCACTGCATTATGGTCCACAAATAAGAATCAGGAGGACGTAAAACCAATGAGGGCAAAACTTTTCCCACTTAGCAGTAAGTTAAAAAAAAAGTATTTATTTTCCAAAAATAATGAAGTGCATTTGGAGCAGTTTGCTTCAAGCCGACACACAGCCGCCATATTGTTTAAATATTAATGACTTCTTAGCTGCCCACTGATTTGTTCAAGCAATCTACTTTCTGTCTTGTCCAATCGGTGGCCTTCTCTTAAGCGAATCTCGGAGGGATAGCATAACTATATAAACACATTTCTTCTTAGTCTCTGCCCGGTCTACTTCGACCAAGAAGAACTGAGAAGCCAAAATGGCGACTGCCTTATACACGTGTAATTAATATAACACACACTTACTTACATACACACACACATGGACGCGTCCTGACACCGTTGCCGGTGTACAAACATTCTATATTATGAACTATTCTCTCTTCCCTACTAATGGGAAATTAAAGTAATGGACCTCCTTTACTTTTGTCTTCGTCCATACTTATAGACATACTAACCCCCTTTCCCTTTTGTTCACGTACTAACGAAGACGACCCAATAAAGTTATTATTAAATGTTAGAATGAGAGTTTGTCACTTCTATTCTACAGATTGATCCTTATTTACAATTTTTTGTTTCCCTTACTTAACAAATTCCTGAAATCCCTACCCTCTACTTCCTTTTCCATTGTCTACCCTGTCCATTTTTTTGCTGGCCTTTTTTCGGTACTCTTATAGAGAACGCGTTTCGTGACTTCACGTCGCCAACGTTCGGGCAGGTCACGGAAGCGCCCGAGAGTTGACGAAGCTAAAACTGCCAAACGATAAATTATGAATCATATATAAAAATGAAGAACGAACAAACCATAGCTAAACAACTGTTATTAATTTTTTTTTGTCAAACGAACCATTGTTAAACAAATGTTTTTAAATAAAATGTTTTTGTTTTTTTTGTGCACCAAAAAGTTTCAAAAGATGATTTTTTTTTATATAACAAACAACGAAACTACTGTTTTTAACCAATGTCTTCTTTGTTTGTTTTTTGTTTTTGTTTAGTTTTTCATTTTAATTTTCAATGTTTTTTTCTTTCTAACACTTTCTGAGTTAGGGTTAGTTCTTCGTTAGATGTGACCGTTGCTGACAATTCAATGAGCCCTTTGGGAGATTCAACGCGCTGACATAAATCGTAGAAATTTTTTTTTTTTTTTAATGCGCTGCAGATCGTAGAAATTAATTTTTTCCAAAAGTTTTTGTCTGCTTGCTTGGAACCTGATTGTCAAATGCCTGCTGCAAT
>OY744550.1:38382422-38402422 GCA_963556195.1 Sepiola atlantica
CTACTATTCCTGTTACATTTAACGAATATACTTATTTATTCAAATTAACTCCAGACAAATTATAAAGACAATATAAACCCAGAATCGCGACACATTTTATCACCGCCCCACCACTATAACAATCAGCCCAGTTTGCACGCACGCATACTACAGTTCACTTGGAAAAATACATTTATAAACTCGACGGTTTTTTGACACCTGATTCGTGCATGTCTACCACCCCCCTCCTTCCCTCCCGATCTGAATCAACAGACGCCCTCTCTCTCTCTCCTTCTTTTTCTTTTTTCCTCTATGTGTCTCTCCCCTCATCATTATTTGTTCCTATATTTTATTTATTTATTTATTTATTTGCCCTGTCTGTTTCAGATTCTAGATTTTAGATTTTTGTTTTTTGTTTCTTAGATTTTTAGATTTTTTAATTTTTAATTTTTAATTTTAATTTTTTAACGGCTTTAATTTTTGAAATGTTAAATTTCTTTCCTTCTTCTTCTCTTTCTCTATCCCTACACTTCATTCTCTCCAAATATGATCTGAGGTTAAGATCGGATTCTAACTCTGCCTGATGAGATCTCAGTTTATAGTAACTGTTGATCGATAACATCGACATGCCAGTGTCGCAGATTTTGTACATGTCTGTGTAAATAAAATTATCATATATAAAGCTCTATTTTGATATTGAGCACTTTTTATAAACCCGGTTAAAATTCTCTGGATTACCACCCTGTGGATATTTTTCACCTGGATTATTACCATTATTATATATATATATATATATATATATATATATATATATATATATATATATATATATATATATATATATATATATATATATATATATAAGTGTACTGTGTTTTTACTATAGGAGAAACGATTAGAGTGCTCAATTACGTATGTAAGAGCATACATTTTTATTAAAAAAAAAACACTATACTTTAGTTTTATCGTCCATCGATACATTTATGTAATTGTTCTCCAGTTGATGTTATGATCAGCGACTCACATAATGAAGACAGTGCGAAAAAATGGAAGACAAGGATCAACACTTTTATCATTCGGTGATTTCTCTCAAGTGTCCCTTTTTAGCAAAGTACAAAGTTCATGGGGGCTGTCTCTATGGATGTATGAGATTTAATTGTAGCTTAGTATTATTTAAATATAACTTAATTACTTATTATGGAGGCTGCATATTTATTTGTTTCTATGATATCACCCCTAAACACGAAATAGCCGTTTTGGGGTAGCGATATCGAGGGGATCTTATTAGGGTTTTGAATACTATGTAAATTTGAATATTTGGTCAAGGTTTATTATATATTGCATAATTTTGCTAGCCTTTGGAGGATGGTATCATGGTGAACGACCATATACTACACTGACCCCCAAAGGAAGAGGTAATGCCTGGGAGGATGATATCATGACAACAGAATAGATAGTACACTACCCCTTCCCATTAAAGAAAGAGAAAGTAATCCTGCGAGGATGGTATAATGAGGAACGAACATATACTATATTGCCATCCAAAGGAGGAGGTAAAGCATGGGAGGAATCCCCTCCCTAAAAAAAAAAAGAAGAAATGCGTTAGTACCTGGGAGGATCCCCCCCATAAAAGAAGATAATGCCTGCGAATATGATATCATGGCAACAGAACAGATACTACAGTACCCCTGCCCCCCCCCCCCCCAAAGAAAAGAAAATTTTCTCATAACACCAGAACAGATACTACATTAGTCTCTTCCCCAAAGGATGATGTAATACTTGGGAGAATTACCGCCACCTCCTTAAAAAAGGAGGAGGTAATTCCTGGGAGGGCAGTCTTATGACAGCAGAACTACCCACTCTTATTAAAAAATAATACAATAATAGATTTGCCCCCATGCCGGGAATACAAAGTGGTGTCATCAGCAAATACACCTATCCCAGACGCGATTGCATCAGAAAGGTCATTTATAAAGATCAGGAAGAATATAGGTTCAAATATCGACTCATGAGGCACATCTACATTGATGTGGTGTTGTTTGGATGTACGCCCATTAAGATTTTCCTGAAAAGATTTTCGAGCCAGACCTTGTCAAATGCTTTGAAGATATCTAACTTATCTAGTGTGCAGGATATCCACAGTAGAACAGGATTGCCTGTAGATTGATTAATGATTCAAAGATTTTAGTGAAGAGTGAGAGGCGACTTCAGAGGTGATCATTTTGCGGGTCAGTTCTTTCGCCATAATCCTTAATAACACAGAGGCATTTTTTACAGCTATCAGGGAAGCAAGATTCGGCAAGACATTTGTTGTAGAGTTTGGAGAGGACAGGGGCCAGCTCAGCAGAGCATATCTTTGTTATTATAGCAGGGATAAGATCTGGTGCATATGCTTTGTAGATGTCAAGGTTTTTTATGATATCCAGGACATGGGAAGGGGATGATCATCAGATCATCTAGTGCGGTTAGGAAAGGAGTAGTTTGCAGAATCAAAGGTGAAGTTTAAGGCAAACCGCTGGACAAGCAATTTATCCTTGTCTGTTGCCATAAACGTGACTTCATGGTGGTTTGATAGTGGGGTAATTATTGATTACCCATTGTTCATCTCATTATTATATATTTTCCAGAAATCACAAATTCCTAGTTTCTGTGATCTCAGTATACCCACTCTTAGCTGCTTTTACCGTGGTTTCTTGATGCTACAGATTTTTTGCCTATTTTCAGATTACTTATGATGGTAAAACGGCAAAATGCTTGGTGGCTATATACAATAGCAGCTGCACAGTTCAAAGTGAACCATTTGGGGAGAGTCAGGCTTGTAATATAATTTCCGCATGGGCACAAATGCTACTATGCCTGCTTTGCCAAATTCAGTTACCTCCTCTGCACACTGTTAAGTAGAAAGAGAAAACGTTTATCTCTGAGAGATTCCTAATCAGCATGTTGGAAATATCTTGTTGTTTTGAGTAATGCCACTCATGTTTGAGTCAACGGTTTATGGTGATATCAACCATTATTATGAGGTGATCAGTATTTGTCACACAAGCCTCAGGCAGTGTTGTCAGGAATAGGTTGTGAGGCTTGCTGGTCATCATGATTTGGGAGGAGGGTCCGGAAGGTGATGGTTCATGTAAGAGAATGCGTAATTGAGAAACTACATGTGCTATTACCAGTTGTTGCTGCTGTGCTTTGTATCGTGTTATATACTGGTGTGTCTGATACTCTCTGATGTACATATAACCTTTACACACACTGTAGCTGGTACCCACATGTTATCTCGTCTTTTTCCTGAGTTAATTCACATCATACTGGTTTTCATTTTGGATTAAGGTTTTTATTTGTATATGGGAATCATATATATTGCCTCCCCCACCCCATTGAGGTTTTGGGACGAGCACCAGCTTTCTGTGTTTACTCACTTTGAAATCTGCTAATAAAGAGGCCTCTATGAACTTTGGAAGAAATGACGTCTGATTCCCAACTTCTGCTCAATTACCGAAGTCACCTTCTGACCCCACAGCTCTCAATCATTCCTAGTTTGTGTCTTTCGACCAATTTTTTGGCCCTTATTATCTAACAATGGGGCTGTTTTACAAGAAGAAATTCTCTAATGCCTTTTCGACAGTTTAAATGTTTGCAAATTCCTTTCAAATTTCAGAAGGTCACAAAATAATTCATTCTATATTTCTTTTCAACTATTAATAAAATATTAAAATAACTGGTTTGTTTACAATAAATGGAAATGCATCGTGGTGGATTTAATTTCATAATTAAATTATTTTTCTAATAGTATTTTTTTAAAGTTCGTTTTAACATCATACTATTATATTCTTGATTTAAATCTATTAATAGTTAACAAAAACATAATAATATGTATGTCACATAGAGGCGAGAAACACACAGCTAGTAAACAATACAAGAGAATTTATACAGTAATCGATAATAATGAATAAATAATTACATTTATTTCACATATATAATTTGATATATTTCAAAATACACTTAAACAATACATCGGTTAATGTTGTCAGGAATCACATCTCTTAAAACATCAAACTCCTTCCTTCAAGGGACCCAATCAGGGTAACTAGTCCCTGATTTGCTACCCCAGTTTTCTACTCTTTTTTTTCTCTCTTTCTTTACTTCCTTCTCTCTATCCCATGTACAGGGTGGGCCAAAATAAGGGTCCTATCTTTAAATTTGAATAACTTGAATTTGAATAACTTCCACAAAATAAAAGTTAAACTCACCAAACTTTATGTGTGTGTAGACTGACCCTTCCGAGATTTTTTTAAATAAACAAAACAAATTTTAGCCGAAAAACACTTCTTAAAACTTACAAAAACTAAAGTATTGTTTTTTACACTGTTTTGAGTTTTTTAAGCAAAAATAATGTTTTCTAAATGAGGGTACGTTCCTTAGGGCTAATACGGCTCATGCTTACTTCGGAAGGGGTCCTTTACTTATTCTAAAAAAAAAATTTTTTTAAATCAATAAATAAAAAAGTTATGAATTTTTAAAAATAGGACCCTTATTTTTGCCCACCCTGTATAATTTATTAATATATATTTTCAGGCAAAGAGCTGGACAATTCTCCAATTCAAATGAAACCAGCTTTGGCACGTGGGTCAGCATCTGGCCGCAGTGGCAGCAGCAGCAGCAGCAGCAGTAGCAGAAGTGAGACGCTCTACATTGCTCCGTCAGATAGCATGGATTCATTTTCTTACATTCCGTTTGCAAATTATTCTGATGAAGTTAGTTGAAAACCTTTTTTTGTTCAGATCACCAACAGTTTATATGAATTTTATGTTTCGTTCAGATTCAAGATAATTTTTCTCCAAATGTGACAATTTGATTTTAAATAAAAATCGCACTAAATTCATTTCTCAAAGAAAATAAGCCATTTACATAGAAAAAATTAAATTGCCAAAAAAATAGCGAAATCAAGTGTAGATTCAGCACCACAAATTATGCTGGCAGTTTAAACGAACAAGTTTAGCATGACACTGTATTGGACGTTCCAAGTTTGTTATAGCCGATGAGTGTAATGAGGTCTAGCTCCAAGTCTGCTTATGTCATCATCATCATCATCATCATCATCATCATCATCGTCGTCGTCGTCGTCGGTTAAACGTCTTTTTTACATACTAGTGTGTGTGTTAGCTGGCTTTAAGAAATTGACTTCCAAACTATCTCTGACCAGGTCTTTATTTATCCCTGTCTCTCAGGTCCATTCTTACACTTCCTCCCATGTTTTCCTTGGCCTTCCCCTATGAACTGAACCAGCTACCTCAACTACTAAGCCAAAAACTGTCATCTATTTTTTCAACGTGGTCATGCAATTAAAGTTTCCTTTTCTGCACATATCTCTTTATACTGCCCAGATTTAATCTTCCTCTAAGGTCATCAGATCTAATCTTGTCTTTAAAACTCACATTACACATCCATCGTATAATTTTCATATCATTTCTCACCATGCAACGTATGTCCTCAACCCTCTGGCCAGTGTGTGGCTTAGATATACGTTTGGCAGAATTGATACTACTTACAGAAGTATGAAGGTGGGTTACCTGGCGCCTGAAAACTAGCTCTTTTTAAATTGGTTTATTAGTCTAGAACAATTCATCTAAGAGAAGGAAAAAAGATTTCAAACCTCCGCTGCCTTACGGTCATAGCCACTGGCAAGAAATGGCAAAATCTGAAGCCGGAGTTCCCAAGAGAGTCTTAGATTGTATATAGCAACATTCTGGCAACTCCTGTGATGGCAGTGGAACCAAGTCTATCGGTGCTTTCCTTTCCAATGGACCATTCCAACGACATGGAAAAGGGAGGTCTGCTGCATAAGTAATAGCTTGCCCTTTATACTTACTTACAGGCTTTGTGCTCTGAGCCTGAAGAATGTCTTATATAAAAAGTACGATGAGATTTTCCCCTATAGCATTGACCATAATAGCTATCTAACCAAAAGCTAGATAATCTCTCTCTATATACATATATATGTCTCCCTCTTTCGAATGACTTCTTAACCAAGGGGAGATAACTTATCGTTATTTTCGTAGCAGGTGCTCGGCTGGATTTCAATCTATGCCCCTCCTGTAAAAAAATTCACAACAAAAACTCGTTTAGCTACAACCATTGTCAATAATTTCCCTTTCTCTCTCTCTGTGCATAAAACTAAATGAAACTTGCACAATCAAAGTTTCTTTCCTAGAACTACCCGTCTGTGGAACTCAGTAACGCGGGACTACTTCCCACCTGACTACAACATTGTCGTTTTCAAGTCCAACGTAAACAAATTCTTGTTAGGCCGTCCTCCTAAAAAATCAAATTCTGCCAAACTTCAACCATCATTACCAATCATCCCGGTGTTGTCTCACCGTCCATCTGGCACTCATTAACCCTTATCCTCGAGTAGCGTTTGGGCCTTGATAAGTGGTGACTCTAAAGTAAAACAAAAAAAAAAAAAAAAGAATAATCTTTTACCAAAATTCACTAAAACTAAGAGGCTAACCGTGGAGCAGTAAAGACTACAGCAGTGATTCTTAACTTTTGTTTTACCTATGGACTTCTTCGATTGCTATTTTGCTCTAGTGCGCCCCCCCTCCCTTATCCATTCGATGTTTAAAGAATCCTATTGATATTTTTGTAATTAAACTAGCAGAATAACCGTCCTAGTATCCTGCTAGTCTATATATATATATATATATATATATATATATATATGTGTAAATTAGTCGTCCAAGGCTATAGCAATGCGATGTGGTTGCCGTGAGATGGAAAAGTGAAAAGAAATAAACGCAGGGAGAAAGTGAAACTCAAAACGATTTATTAATAATTTCACGGAAACTGATTAAATACCAAATTTTTTTTTTGGTAAGTAACAGATCGGCAAAAAAAAAATACTATTTGGTATTTAATCAGTTTCCGTGAAATTATTAATAAATCGTTTTGAGTTTCACTTTCTCCCTGCGTTTATTTCTTTTCACTTTTCCATCTCACGGCAACCACATCGCATTGCTATAGCCTTGGACGACTAATTTACACTTACATTTACCAGCAATGCTTCAAGCAAACTACAATCTCCTTTTATATATATATATATATATATATATATATATATAACTCAATGTGTGCGTATGTGTGATGTTTGTGTGTTCCTTATAGAAAGAAAGGTTAGAGAATTTACATAAAATCTAAAAGTGTATTCTTATGTAAAATAACCGTCCTGCTAGTCCACTCATAATAAAAGGGGCATTTTCTGTGTGTCTGTTCGTCAGTCACAATTTTTGTAAATGTAATCAATATATTGCAGAATTTGTCTCATTTCGATATCGAAATATCTTACCTTCTTATAGAAATAGAAAATATTGCATTAATACTAAATAATAAATCCCCAACAAATAAAGCAGATGCCATGAACGGAAATTGAAATCGAAACCTTGAGATCTTTGAATCGAACTATTTAGATTTTCTTATAAATAGATCTTAAAACATTATCTTAAAACATTACCTTTACGTCATAGATTCATGATTTACGTCGTATTTCAAAACATATATCTATAAATATATATAGTGCGTCAACGTATAGTTTTTTAAATAAATAATTTGTATAAATATTATATAATTATAAAAATACTCTTTATATTATGAGTGGATCTACCAGCCTAGCAAAAATATGCGACTTGAGGGAGCATATATTTGCTAGTCTATATATAGTATTGTCAGTATGTGTGTGTGTATGTTGGTTCCCTATAGAATGAAAGATTACAGCTAAAAGTGTATTAATATGAAAAATCTTCCCATGGAAGTGGTCCCGAGTCTCAAAGTGCCCCATCAGAGATCTATGGGGGTAGAACTCTCTTAAAACTTCAAATATATCTTATATTTATGAAAGTTAGATCATATGTATGAAATTCACCGGTTAAAGCAGTAGAACTGGTTCTGAATGTCTATGCACTCCTTAAATTTCTATGTGCCTATTTAAGGAAGCTATGGAGGCAGGACTGTCTTAAAACTTCAAATAATTCTAATGAAATTTAAAGCATATGTATAAATCTTATTCAGAGAGTTTTCCAAGATTTCAGCTTCTTCCAACTATATTAGCGGTCGAAACAGAAGGCAGTAAAAAAAAAAGAAAATGAAAGTAATATAGTGGTATGAAAAATAGTGAAAAGGGCATTGTGTTCCTCATTATATACCAAACAATGTAGGGTCTTCCTGCTAGAATAATATATTATATATTTTTTTTAATTCTTTTAAATTCACACGGAGGTGTTGTTTATAGCTGAATTGTGTAAATACTACTAGAGCTCAAAATTGGACTGCTTTGAAACAAAAAGGAATAATTAAATGAAATGAAGAGAAGAATTTCGATGTTGGGGGTTTGGATTTGATTTTGTGTTCTGTTTTATTTGTTAAATTTGATGGAAAAAATTGCTGATGAAGACTTTGCAGAATATCTTGAATTTATTATCAAGAGAAAATGTGTGTTTTGAGGATGGCAGAAACAATTGTTTGAAATGAAAATGTTTTTTTAAATAAATTAAGAACATTTATCAAATTACTATATTTATTATATATATTTAATGTTATATATAATTTAATATATATATATATATGCATATACATGTATATATATATATATATATATATATATATATATAATATATATTTAATGTTATATATAATTTAATATATATATATATATGCATATACATATATATATATATATATATATATAATATATATTTAATGTTATATACATATATGTATTTAGTGTAACTTCAATATGACCCCTTTTCCAAGTGTAAACATAACCTTTATTTTCAAATTTACTTTTGCACCAATATACATAGAGATTAGTGAACTAAAAAAGAGGCAACTATGCACGCAAGACAAACTCATCTATTGTTTGAAGGCAAATCCTGGGTAAAAAGATCGAACCCTGAAGACCCATTTGATGTAGTGTACGACAGTGCAGATGTCTGCGACTTAGTCGGTTTGTTTCTACTGGAGACACTCAAAAACAAATTCTCCAACCATTTGTTTGGTCTATACAGGGATGACAGCTTGTGCCTTTCATGCGGCTGTAACAGAAACACTCTAAATAGGCTTAGAAAAGAGTTTAAAAAATCATTTCAGGAACTAGGATTCAAGATCACTATAAACACCAACCTGAGCAAATTAGATGTCCTAGACACCACACTAGACTTAGTAAGTAAGACACAAACTTTTCCACAAACCAAATGAAACCCTCAAATACATAAATAAAGGAACTCCCCCCCCCCCCCGGTTTTCAAGAATATGATCACTAACATTAGTAGACCTTTCATCTAATCCTGAGATTTTTGAACAAGCAGCACCATATTACAAAGAAGCACTGCACAATAGCGGCTTTATAGATAGGATTTCATACGAGCCCACCCATAATCAATCACCTAAAAACAACCACAATAGAAAACGGAAAATTATTTGGTTCTCACTCCCCTTCTCCCTTAACACCAAGACTCGAGTAGACCACATTTTCCTTAAACTACTAGATTAAAACTTTCCCACCACAACATAAACGATACAAATTGTTTAATAGAAACACAATTAAAATAAACTACTAGATTAAAACTTTCCCCCCACAACATAAACGATACAAATTGTTTAATAGAAACACAATTAAAATAAACTACTAGATTAAAACTTTCCCCCCACAACATAAACGATACAAATTGTTTAATAGAAACACAATTAAAATAAACTACTAGATTAAAACTTTCCCACCACAACATAAACGATACAAATTGTTTAATAGAAACACAATTAAAATAAACTACTAGATTAAAACTTTCCCCCCACAACATAAACGATACAAATTGTTTAATAGAAACACAATTAAAATAAACTACTAGATTAAAACTTTCCCCCCACAACATAAACGATACAAATTGTTTAATAGAAACACAATTAAAATAAACTACTAGATTAAAACTTTCCCACCACAACATAAACGATACAAATTGTTTAATAGAAACACAATTAAAATAAACTACTAGATTAAAACTTTCCCACCACAACATAAACGATACAAATTGTTTAATAGAAACACAATTAAAATAAACTACTAGATTAAAACTTTCCCCCCACAACATAAACGATACAAATTGTTTAATAGAAACACAATTAAAATAAACTACTAGATTAAAACTTTCCCCCCACAACATAAACGATACAAATTGTTTAATAGAAACACAATTAAAATAAACTACTAGATTAAAACTTTCCCACCACAACATAAACGATACAAATTGTTTAATAGAAACACAATTAAAATAAACTACTAGATTAAAACTTTCCCACCACAACATAAACGATACAAATTGTTTAATAGAAACACAATTAAAATAAACTACTAGATTAAAACTTTCCCACCACAACATAAACGATACAAATTGTTTAATAGAAACACAATTAAAATAAGCTACTCCAGCACACCATTTCTGAAGAATATTATCTCTACAGAACCAAAGGCAAAAAAAGTGCTGGCTGTTCTTTGCAGGTTAAAATATAATTGCCTCCTAGACGGAAACTGCAAGGTGGAATTCCTTGTATATGAAGCGACTATCACAAGTCAACCCAGCAGTAAAGCCGAAACATACATAGGCATGACGCAGGGCACTTTCAAGCAGAGGTTATATGCACATAGAAACACATTTAAATATAGAGACAAGGCAAACATAACACTAGCGACCCAGATATGGAATTTAAACAACGAGGGAAGACCTTTCACCATCAAATAGAAGAAGGTAAAGAGAAGGCTGTCATACTCCCCAGCTTCGAACTGGTGATCTCTATGTAAATGCGAAGAAATACAACATAATACGGACCATTAATGACCCCAGCATAGATTGCCTGAACAAACGGAGTAAAACTTTCAAAGGATGTATTCATAGGAGGCAGGCACTCTTAATAAACTGGGAAGACCGACTAACAGAGAGAGAAATAATATATATAGGACTAAGAGAATATCTGTGCCATCTCACCATACAAGCAGAAATAAATATATACATCAATAATAGTAATAAATATAAGAATAAAACAAAATTAATGCATGCAGAAAGAAAGACATTGATCTGTACACATAATAATAGAGAATTGAGAGAAGAACAACCGTATACCCATGTGGCCATATGGTTACTTTCTATTTTTCTTCTTTTAAAAATTTTTTTTTTTTAAACAGTTTTTTAAAGAAGGTTTTGAACATATTTTGCTTTAAGGGGTATTTCTTTTGGAGATTTGTTTGTTTTTCAGAAATTATCCTGGGGGAGGGAAGTTGTCAGATAGTTTTGACACCAATTTATTCGCCCAAAATATCTGCCCACCCATGCCTTAGATGCGTTTCTTTATTATATCTCCTACACCATATCACATTGACAAACTTCGGGCATCTTTTACGAGACTCAGCAGAGTAAAAACGCTAAAAAAACAAATATACAACAAATAAAAGTAACTGTAAGCTGTAAAAGTTAGTTTCAAACTTGCATGTGCTATTTGTTTGTATTTTAAACCCGTTTGAAGTGCTATTTATTAGAAATTTATGTTCGACAGACGGTTTTCGAAGAATTCAAAATGGCCGCTCTACGTAATAATATAGAGGGACTGGCCGCCATTTTTCTTTGAGAAACTAGATGTTTTAAAAAACAAGAAATTTTTTTTTAACATCTAAAAAAAAGCCATTTATACTACGTAAAAATACAAACAAATTACATAGGTAAGTAGGAAAATGTCTATTCTAAACATAAGTCAACTTTACTTGTTGCAAATTTATGTTTTTAAACTCTTTCTCGTTCTTTTTTTGGACCCCGTTCGCGCCTCTGCTGAGCGTCGTAACATATACCCCAAACTTCTTTTTCTTACTTTACTTTGGATGTCTTTTTACACCGTACAATTATTTTTAAACAGAAAAATAAGCCCGACGGTTTTTGTTTACTTAATTTATTGCAGGGTAGTTTTTAGAAAGCTACTGACACCATTATTAATTCATAATACTGTTGTTTTTTTTGTTTTTTTTCTCACTTTTTTTCCTTTTTCAGTGGTGTTTTTTGGGGGGTAGGGGTGATTTTTTAATTTTTAGATTTTAATTGGTAATTCTCCGACGTCGGATATGAAGAGAAGGCGATCAATGGGCATCACGATATCGACTTAAATTCACAGATCAAGGAATAAAAACTCTTTTAACTTTTTTAGCATGATGCAAATATCAGCAGAATTTGCGGGTGAAAATGCTGAATTAGAAAAAAATAATAAAAATTAAAATAAAGCAGAGGATTGAAATATCGTTAGAAAGTCACACAATGCGTGAACCGCCATTTTCTGGGGAGGTAGACATAAACAGAGGCTGAAGAGAGTCCGGTAAAGGAGACCAACTATAAGTCCCCTTTGTTTGAATTTGAAACCGACAGTACCGATTCTTGTTCTGATCTTCTGTAATATATACATAAATAAATATTACGCTCTTATTTTTTAATTTTCTTAATAATCGAGCTGGGGTTCTCTCCCACTAACCTTATTGTTGTTATGTTGAATTCTTGGAACGCAAATTGATCATGTAATTGGGTTTACAAAGATGATAATTATTTAATAATAATGATAATAATAATAATAATTATTATTATTATTATTATTATTATTATTATTATTATTATTATTATTATTATTATTATTATTATCATTATTATTATTATTATTATTATTATTATCTACATATGTATACGTTTACTCGTTATGGGATCATCAGTGTAGAGATAATCATTCAAACCAGTTGCACGATTCGAACCACGAAAAAAGAGTCGCTTTAACTCCAATTCTGAGCGCTCTAATCAATGAATGGCTACATACCAGATGAGAAATAAACCCTATTTATGTGCCGGGGAAACGAAAAAAGACAGTTCTCTCTGATTACTAAAAATGTCAATTTTGTCGTGAAGGCTAAGACATCAAACGAATCATGATGGGCGTAGGGGAGTTAGATCACTTTTGTTTCATTAAAGAATAACTTCCTGTTTCTTACCGACATCATATGCACTCTCAGTGTTTTTCTCTTAATTTTGACTTTCTTAGTTGAAACTGATTGGAGTTGTTTAGGGAAAAAGTTGTTATTTTTTGTGCTGCCCTCTCTCTATCGCTGCACACACAGACAAATACACACAGACACCCCCCACACACAGGGGCTGTGGCCCTTAGGTTAAAAAATTCATCCCGATTTCAGCTTTTTTACCATTGGCTACTCTCATCCCTGTCTTTGTTCTCTTATATCCCGTTTCAGGTTGTATGTTCAGATCACATCGGGGTCACCATTTTATAGGGGTTAGTCTTATAATTTATGTTCTATAATAATCTGTAAAAAAAAGTATCCTTTCTTGTGGAACTATATCTTTAAGCGAAGATACTTGTGCTCAGAGTGTTTAGTCGACGAGTGGCAGGAGAGAGTGTCTACGTCTCTCTTCATTGCTGCCTGGAAGCTCTCTGCGCTACGAACAAATGTCCGGTCGAAATTACTATGCCCTAGAGTAGTTTGATTGGTCATCGTGTGACCAAACAACCTCACTAGGGCTGCTCTCCGCAAGAGGAAACCAATGTTAATATTATGATTGCTACAGGTCTAACTTTGCCCTCATAGGGCAGGGTCAAGTAAATAGGGAAACGGCTTTTCATGAACTTGTTAATGTTATATTTTTTATTTTTGTATCCACCTTCCTTTTATTCAAAACAAAACAGTTTATATATTATTTGGATTGGTCGGACTATTGTCCTCATATTGGGTGTTATTCTAACAACGTTTTGACCGATGTAACCTCCGACCTTCTTCAGGTGTATCTTGACAATGGATCGTATTGGTGAATAGTGGAAAGAATGTTTTTGTTCTTTTTTCCAAGAATTCAAAATGTGTGATGAATTTGTGAAACAGAAAGAGCATTGAGTCGTTTCCATTTTTGTATTAATTTGGCTCCAATTCTTTGCAATATCAAATCGGTACGGACCCGAATTAATACAATAATGGAATTGCCTCAACGTTTTTTCCATTTCACAAACACATGACACTTTTTGAATTATAACGACATTGGTTTGTTGGAAAGAAGAACAAAAACATTCTTTGCACCATTCACCAATAAGAGTCTTTGTCATGATACACCTGAAGAGGGGGGGGGGGGTTAATAGGTCGAAACGTTATGAAAATAACACCCAAGATGAGAACAATATAGTAGATACTATATCCTCATCTAAAAAATTCAGAAACAGTAAAACAGTTTATGTCTATTTTTCCTTTTCCAATATGATATATCTTCAGATGTGTAGTTCATTGAAGAATATCAGGGACAGTGCATCAAAAAGAAGAGCCGAGAAACTGGAGAAGTGCAGTTTTGTAGGAGGCGATTCCGTGCGTTCTAGTGCGCAATCCGTCCTCTCCAGCGACAGTGGACATTACTCCATATCTACCTTCCCAGATAAAGAGGACGAAACAGGAAAAAGAAAGGAAGTTTTCCCCAATAAAACGTAAGTATTAGAACCTTTATATATAACCTACATATAATAATACACTAAGGCATTTCATGTGTGTACGTACGTTATCACCTTTCACATGCATTTAAAAAAATATAGTGATTGATAATTAATCTGATGTCGCTAAGATAATAAAAAAAATTTCGACATTACCCATTTTAAAATGAATTCTTCCAAAATCAAATTATATCGTCCCGTCGACTAAAACAGTACAATCTAAATGAATAAATGCAAAAGTTTTATTACCATCAAAATGGGTTACTGTTATTTAAATTAATAATACAACAGGTATTTAATTACTTCCCACCGCAGCAATATGTGACACAAGGTCGGAAGGTGGGGGAAGAGTCAAGCCAGCGCCCCTAAAAGAGGATCACTCAGGCCTAGCAAAAATAGCCTGGGAAGCCCCGTCGGCATTTCCCGGTCAGGGTGTCTCAATGAGCAATGAACTTACTCCACTCCGAAGAGGGGAGGCAAGGCCTGGGAGAGTGCACCTCCTAGGACAAACCAGGACAGTATACCTTAGCCCGGCAAATAAAAGGCAACCGAAATGGCCCAGTTCCTGCCGAACTGATTGTCGAGAACGAATCCTCGACTGGCATTACCCTATCCCAACATCCTCAATCAACCGAAGTTAATGAGAGACTGAATGGCCTGGGGTTCAAATTTGGCTAAGATCAAAGTGTAGTATCTGTTCCGATGGATACTGCACGCCTGTCCTGTGCAGTTCTAGGAGGTCCACCCTCCCAGGCTTCGCCTCCCCTCTTTGGGGAGGAGTAAGTTTATTGCTTACTGTCTGAGGCGCCCCTACCGGGGAATGCCGACGGGGCTGCCCAGGCAATTTTTAAATGGCCAGAGTGCTCACCTCTCGAGCGCTGGCTTTTAACCCCACTTGCTCGACCCGATCTTGGGTCACATCTTACTTGTGGGAGTAAGATAAAACTGGCCTTGTGCCTAACTCCGCGAGGAGTAAATAAACATAATATTTTTAAATACGCTATATATATACACTATATATAGTATAGACGAACGATCCAAAGATAATCATTTGAATGCCTAATTTGCATAACTATTTTTTAAACAGTTCAAAATTAATTAATGTTTGGTGTTATACATTTGTAATTTTACTGTGCCATTTTGTCTCTATATATGTATGCAAAAGTTTCGTCGATATTAGCAGTAATTAATTAAGATGATTTAATAAAAAATTAATAACTTACTGAAAACCTTTCTTCTAACATCGCTCCCTAGAATGCTTACCGGCAAGCAAAAGTGGGAAGAGAAAATGGAAAGGAGCTGGTGGCTGGCTGATTGGTTGGCTAGATAGCTATCTTACTAGCTTCATCTCTCTCTCTCTCTCTCTCTCTCTCTCTCTCTCTCTCTCTCTCTCTCTCTCTCTCTCTCTCTCTCTCTCTCTCTCTGTTAATGACGCCGTGTTTTCCTCAGGCGAATTGATTTCTTCTTTCTTTTAATTTCATTAGGGTCTAAATAAATAAAAAGTAAATAAATTTGTATTAAAATTACAAAAATGTTAACGTTTATCTATTTATACGAATAAATGTGAAGGTTTTAGTCCCGTGTTTGCAAGAAACTTATGAATGAAATATTTATTATTTAACATTTTGGTTTCAAGTATTTCAAGTAGAAAAGCCAGCTAGTTTTAATATAAATACATTACAAAAAGTGGCATTCGTTTTATTAACTTGAAGAATAGTTAGATAACAATTATTTTTACAGTAAGAAGACAAAGAACATTTTTTTTTAAAGAATTAAATTTTAAATAAAGAAATAAAGAAAAAACATATTCGTTTTATTTATTTAAAGAATATTTAGCTGATGATGACAATTATTTTTATGGAAGGAGAAATAGTAATTTTATCTTAATAGTATTTACCCTGACAGACATTATTTCAAAAATAATTAACAGTAAATTATACAGATTAAATTGTAGAAAGTGCCTTGGAATTTCCACGGGGTCCAGTTAGGGTTAGGGTTTTGCTAGTATTAATTTAATTCATCAGATGAAATTGATAACTAGCCCTAACACTGTCCATATTTTTTTAAGTCTTCCAAATTTATAAAATATTCTATTCAATCATGTAATTGTTTTTATTTTTTCTCAATCATCATCATATTCCGTTTAACATCTGCTTTACATCTTTTAGAAATTGACCTTTGAACTAATCTATCTCTGACCAGGTCTTTATTCGTTTCTCTTAAATCAATCCTTATCACTTCCTCCCATGTCTTCCTCTTTCCCCTGCCAACTGAACCTGCTACCTCAACTGACATTTATTATTTCAAAAGAAATATTATTATTAACACTAAATTATAAAGATTAAATTGTAGAAATCACCGTGGAATTTCTACGGTGTTCCATATTAATCGAATATTTATTAGAATGAAAAAGCAATAACGTAAAATAAACCAAAAATGTAAACATCCTATTTATAATAATAATTTAATCACGAAATAAAATCCACCAGAATGCATTTCCCTTTCTTCATAAACAAGTTAGCTATTTTAAATCTTCTAATCCACCAGAATGAATTTCCGTTTCTTCATAAACAAATAAGCCATTTTAATCTTCTGTTGAAGGAAAAAAAGAAAGAATGAATTGCTTTGTAATCTTTGGAAATTTTAAAGGAATTTGGAAGCCTTTAACCTGCCGAATAGAAAGTTGTTTAAACTGGCTTTAAAATTCTTCTCAAATCCTCATTTACTTAAAAGATTGAACGTTTTGAAATCTATTCACATCCAATAATTTTATAAATAGAAAAGATTAAAACAAGATTACCTTAGCAACAATTAGTTATAGTTTTGTAACAATGTGGTTAAATTAATAATTGAACGACCAAACGACATCATAATAATTAAATTTAACTTTCAAAATCCTATTTTAGAAAATAACAAATTTTTATTGACAACTTGTCAAAACAACTAAAAATAAAGAGTTCATAATGAATAAAAGTTCAGAGTGTCTCAAGAACGTTCTAGGTGAAAAAAGAGTTGATTTTGTCGGTGAGAAGAAATTGAGTAACCATGTGTGTTCGAACTATTGTTCTTATCTTCAATGTTATTCTTACAACGTTTCGGCCAATGTAACCTCCGACCTTCTTCAGAGGTAACCTAACAATTGCTGTTATTGGTGAATGGTGGAAAGAATTTTTTTTTTTTTCAAAACAAACCATAGTCGTTAGAATTCAAAATGTGTGATGTGTTTATGAAACGGAAAGAGCATTGAGTCGTTTCCATTTTTGTATTAATTGAGTTTCGTACTGGTTGAATGATTTTGAAAATGTTCTCAAAAATGCAAAACATGTTTGTTTCAGCTGGTGCGCACGTGAGTTTGCACGTTGCAGTGTGTGTAAATTGGTTAACCTTTTGTAGCAGTTACATAATTACAATCTATTTTCTTCTGCACCAGCATGTTCTCACTCATGGAGTGATTAATACGATGTTCGGTAAGAACACACTTGCATGTTCTCACTCGCGGAGTGATTTATACGTTGTTCGATAAGAACACCGTCTGCATGGGAAAGGCAACTTCTGCTTCTGTCCAAACCTTACCCTGCCTTTTATGAACAGTCGGAGTTGAAATATCTACGATACCGGACATTATGTTTCTTTTCTCGTCTCCAGCCATGACTTGGCTAGACGAAACGAAATATCCTGGCTCAACATATTTGGTATATATATATTTTTTTCATAACTATTACCGGACCATATTCGTTGTGTTGATGAAACTGTATTATTAAAATGTATTTAAATGGTAGATGGATAAGTTTGTGTTTATAACCAAACTTGATAACTCGTTTTCTTCATATCCAGCAAGGCGAGAAGGATGGAGATCTAATCGGCCGGTCTTTCTTTTATGAAATAAGCTTTAAACCTCATCTACAAAACGGCGATCCCAACATTTTCTCCCAACTCTACACATTGTATATTAGCTTGCCCGCTTTGTTAGTGAGAGAGTGAGTATATGAACGTGTGTGTACGTGAGTTCGTTGAGCTGTGTATATGCTATCGTTGTGGGTACAGTAATTTGTGAGTGTCTCTTCTTGTTTCATCTACCTCGAGGCCGAGGCTATTTTTTTAGGCCCGTTCTCACGTGCGTTGACTCTGAAAGAAAGAAAAACAGAAAAGAGAGATAAAGCTGTGTGTATGGGTTTTTATTGTACACGCAAATATTCGGGAGCGAATATTCTTGCTTATGTGGTTAGCTGAAAGAAACCGCTGATTGGAGATTTTGTCAAATCGAGAGTCGATGCGTAAAAATAGCATTCGCTACTGCTACTTTTCGTACAACATTGAAATTTGTGAAGAAAAGAAAAAAAAATTTTTACAACTTTTTTTTACTTTAAAATGTTTTATTAATTAAGTTATTGTTAAAAGCATTCTTTTGACCCTTCGTCACTTATTTAAGCGAAACTTTTGAAAAGAAACAAAATAAAATTTGTTTTGTTTTGTTTTAAACTTTTTACTAAATCTATAAAACTTGAATATTTTAACTTATTTTTTTTTTTTTAATTTAAATAAAAACAAACTTTTGTTCACCCCAAACAAGGCATATTGCCACTGAAACGTAAGGGGATGGGGGGCTGGGTGAGGAGTTTGACAGCAAAATGTTTGTTCACATTACATTTAAATTCCTGCATGTTGGTACGGTCAGAGAAAACAAAAAATGCATTTTTATTTGTTTACAAATATTAAAATAAAACAAGGAAAAGTATTTTACAACATTTTTATTTGAAAAGTTTTCTTTTTTTTTCTTATTTGAAGACTTGAACAGATTAGTAAACCAAAAATATTTTTAAATGTTAAAGTTTAAAAAAGATTTAATTAAAAAATATTTTCTGAAACAAGACCCCGAAAAACTTAAAATCAGAAGCCCCACTGAATTTGATAGAAATATTCCCTTAGTGACATTTGAAATTATTTTACTATTTTAATTTTCTTTGAAGAATCTTTGATTATTTCTAAGATTAAGAATCTTATTATCACAGATAGGCAAGCCCCAGTCGCATCGCGGCAGAGTTGCATTCCTGTGCTTGTTTTACAAGTACTTTCCCGCAATGTGGTCCAATGAACACTTATTGCATTTGTACTCCCTCAACGAAAATACTCCCCCCCCCCCCGACCCACCCGACCAGCAGTAAAATCACACTAGAGGTTCCTACATGTCGGAAGATTTTCTAGTCTGATAGCGTTTTCCCTCAAACCACTTGCCTTTGGAATTCCTTTCCTTTCCCCTGTTTCCTTGACTGTACTAACATGCAGAAATTTAAATGTAATGTGAACAAACATCTTGCTGCCCAACTCCCCACCCAGATTGCCCTTCTATAAAGCTGGCTTCTACCACAGTAGCCCCTTAAACTTCAGTAGCAATATGTCTTGTTTGGGGTGAATTTTTAAAAATCAAATTTTAAAAAAAAATGTTTACAATTTAAAAGTATAAGCTTTTATTCTTTTCA